>CM052539.1:55559070-55664035 GCA_028533065.1 Trachops cirrhosus | reverse complement strand
AGCCTCTCCTCATTTTTTTGAATTCTTGTTCCTTCATTCTTTTCTGATTATGTTTTTTTCTTCCTTCTGATCCACTCCATTGATGTGAGATCCATCTTTCATTCCATCACTATTGGTTCCCTGTGCATCTTTCTTCATTAAACTTATTGTAGCCTTCATTTTTTCATCTAATTTGTGACCAAAATCAACCCAGTCTGTGAGTATCCTGATCACCAGTTCTTTGAACTGTGCATCTGATAGGTTGGCTATCTCTTGGTCACTTAAAAGGATGGGTTCTGGGACTTTCAATTCTTCTTCTGTTTGAGCCATCTTTTTGCTGTTTATTTTTTGTTGTTGTTGTTGTTGCTTTTTGGTCTTGTCGAGCTCCTGTAGTGAGGGGTGGAGCCTTAGGAGTTCACGGGGGGGGGGGCGCACCCCAGTCGCTGGGTTGTGACGTTGTATGTGGGGGGCAGGGTCCGAGAAGGCGCAATGGCACTTGCTGTGCTCTCTGTCGGACCTCAGACCCTTCCGCCACTTTCCGCAAGCCAACCAGGCCCCTCTGGCACCAATTCCAGTGTGGGTGGGCCTGTGCACCCCACGGGACCCTCCTTTTCAGTCAGTGCCCCAAAGCTCTATTTCCTGGTGCTGGGACCCTGAGTTGCGCACAGTGCCTTGCTTCACAATGGCCGCCTCACTGGTCTGCCGGTCGCCAACCCCTGGCGGGGGCTCACCAGCCACCACCGCTTGTGCGCCCAGGGTCTGCCTGCTGCAGACTTGCGCTCCTCCCGGGTTGCTCAGCTCTCCGCTTCCCGTCCCTCACCTGGCCAGACTCCGCCCCTCCTACGGGTCTGGATGAACGTGTCTATTTTTAAATCCTTGGGTGTCCAACTTCCATACACTTCAATTTTCTGTCAGTCCTGGTTGTTATTTTGTTTCTATATTGTTGTTGTCCCTATCTTGGTTGTGCGAGGAGGCACAGTGCGTCTCCCTATGCCTCCATCTTGCCCGGAAGTCCCCTGAAGCTTATTTTTAAATGGACAATAAACAAGTAAACAAAGACAGATAAAGTATGTGGAGAAGGATAAGCGATGAGGGAAAAATGAAGCAAGAAAGGGATATGTGGCAGTGGCAGTGGCAATTTTAAAAGAGTGGTCAGGGTAGGCAATAGTTAATCAAAAGCATGAGGGAAGTGAGCAGGTAAGCCTCAACTAGGTTACCTACAGGGAAAATACTCCTTGCATGTTCAAGGAGGCCAGTGTAGCTAGAGTTGATAAAAAAAGAAGGAAGTGAGAAAAGTGATGTTGGACTTTGGTGTTTACTGAGAGATGGGAAGTTGCTGAAAGGTTCTGAATAGGATAATGACCTAAGATACTTTACACATATACTTTACTCACTGGCTCCAGTGAGTTGAAAAGAGACTGAGGAGGGCAAGGGCAGGTAGCAGAGAGCCCAGTTAGGAGGCTGCTGAAATTGTCCAGGTGGGATCTGATGGTTGTTTGGACCAAGGTGGCTGGGGTGGCAGTGGCAAGAAGTGGTTAGATTATTGGCTTGATCCTGAAGGCACAGCCAACAGAATTTCCTGAGAGACAGGATGTGGTTTGTAAGAGAAAGCAAGTCACAAAAGACTAATATTTCTGGCTTGAACAAATGAAGAATGGAATTGCCTATTAATTGGTATGGAGAAAAACTTCAGGGGAGGGGAGCACTTCTGGACTGTTACATTGGAGTTGTCTATTAAATTGGCAAGTAGATGGATGGTGCTGATGTTTAAGAGAGAGACCCAAGCTAGAAATTTGAGAGTTATTAGCACAAAAGGGGAATTGACAAGACAGTGGGTATAGTAGATAAATAGAAGAGGTCCATGGACTGATGCCAGGGCACTCTAAGAGATCAGAGAGGTAAAGAGGAACCTGTAAAAAGAGAAGAAAATAAATATAGTGTAATGTTTGAGAGGTAAAGAACATGCTTCAAGGAGGAAGAAATGATCCACTGTGTCAAATAAGATGAAGAACTGATCATTGGATTTAGCCACAGTGACCTTGGAGGAGAGGAATTTCAATGGAGCAGTGGGGATGGCAGTCTGACTAGAGCAGATTCAGGGGAGAATGGAGGAACTAGAGAGTAAGTAGCCCTTTTTAGGAATTTTACCATAAAGGGGAACAGAAAGGCAGGCCATAACTTAGAGTACAAATGAGATCTAAACAGAACATTTAAGAGGGGAGAAAAAACACGGTGGTCAAAAGAACATAGGTTCTACTCCACTCAGGGAAGGGAAGCATAACTCTCTCTTCCTTAAGTGTGGGCTGCACATAGTGACTTCCTTCCAGAGAGTCTAATATGGAAGAGGGGAGTAGTAATTCAAAATGCAGAAACCTGATGGACATGACCTCAGCCATGGTTAGCATCAACAGTGGGAAGTCTAGATATTGCGTACCTCTGATGTGATGTAAAGAAAGCAGTACTTCACCTCTGTGGTCTGCCACCCCAAAGTCCATAGCCTCAATCTAATCATCAGAAAAATATCAGACGAATTTTAGCCATGGGACATTTTATTGTACAAAATAGTAGACCAATACTGACAGGTATTCCTCAAAACTGTCAAAGTTACCCCAAACTAGAAAAGTCTGAGAAACAGCACAGCAAGAAGAGCTGGAGGGTACCTGACAACTAAATGTAATGGGGGGTCCTGGCTGGGGTCCTGGAAGACAGAGCGGATGTTTGGTAAAAATGAAGGAAATCTGAATGAAGTATGGCCTTTAATAATAATGTATCAATATTGTAACAAAAGTTACAAATAATAATCAGTTATAAATAATAAGGGAAACTGGGTGAAGAGTATATGGGAAGGATATAGAGTCCGTTCTCCAGCCTATCTTCTAAATTTTTCTGTAAATTTAAAACTGTTTTAAACCATAGTATACACTTTTCTTTTTTTAAGAGCCTAGGCTGTGGAGTCTGACCATCCAGTTAGAATCCTAATCTGTGACTTACCAGGCTATGGCTTGAGGTAAATTATTTAAATTTTCTGACAGTCAGTTACCCTGTCTATAAAATGGAAACAGGAAGAGTACCAACCTCACAGAATTTCTGTGATAAATAAGTGAGAGAATCCATATAAAGTGCTTAGCACGCAATGTATGGCAAATAGTAAAGAGTAGATGGCAGCTATTATTATTATTATTACTATTTAAAATCTGTATTGAATACTCAAATACATGTTTAATGTGATTTTACACTTAATTTGCTTTAAAGTGTTAATAATTTCTATGATAATTTTCTCTCCTTTTTGAGAGGAAGAAAATTGAATAGAACCCAGCATTTGTAAAAAGGGTTTCCTTCTCAGTGTATCACCGAAGTGCTCCAAACAATTTAATTCAAATACCACTCAGCTGCAAATGGAGTGAAATGAGTTGTCACCAGAGGCTCTGTATATATGTCATCATGTCTATAAGGTAGTATAAAATAAATAACATTTTCCAATTAGAGTTCTACTTTCATTACATAGCCATAAAATCATCAACATCAACCAGAGAATATATGCTTTTCTTTTTTTTATTGTTGTTCAAGCACAGTTGTCCCCATTTTCCCCCACCACTCCACCCCTCTCCACCCATCCCCATCTCCCACCCTTGATCCTACCTGCCTTGGCTTTGTCCATGGGTCCTTTATACATGTTCCTTGACAACCCCCTACTTTCCCCCATTATCCCCTCCCCACTCCCCTCTGGTTACTGTCAGTTTCTTCTTTGTTTCAATGTCTAACCAAAGAATATATTACCTTGTGATTACACTCTTTTAAATAGTAATACTTGATATAAATGATTTGAAGATTAATATGTAGAATTTGTTTAAAGATAAAAAGAATTGAGAGGAGTAATAAAAGAGTGTGGTAAAATAACTGTTACATTAGGATGCTATTAAAGAAGAGAATTTTGCCTAAGCAATGGCTCCCAAACCAAGCTGGGCATTAGACTCACCTATAGGTCTCGGCAAGAAAAACAGAAAGATGCCAGTCCTTCTATGCAGACTTATTACTGTATCAATAGCTCTAGGGCTGGAGCTTGGGCATTTGTATTATTGTGTATACCCTGATCATATCATATAAGCTGCCATACAGTTTACCAATGTCAAAGCTGCCTCTGTAAATACAGCTTGATATTCACCACCATCAAGAGTCATTTCAGCTCAAGATAGTCTTACCTGTTACTATTCTACTTGTTTTCTCTGTGGAATTTTGGGACACTGTATTTTCAGGCTCTCAGCTGTCCTGGGCATAAAAGGAACTGTCTCCTTAATTCAGTTCCCCAACAATCTCTTATTCCCCTTCTAAGGTCAAGTTTTCCTTCCCTGCTCCTCTTCCCCTGTTTCCCTTTTAATGGCCAATAGAGAAATTCATCATATTTAACATAGGCAGTTGCACTCAACTACCATGAACTGAGCCAGTCGTCCCTTCTTACTGAGCCAACAATTCATAAAGCAGCTGGTGTGCTCCAGGTCTCTTTTCAGAGCTGTGTGGTGTAGACTGTCAGTAGGCACAACTGCCTTGCACAATGAACTGCAGCTGGAGAACCAAGGTAGACATTTTAGACCCTTCCCCTATGACAGAACGAATATACAAAGGAACAATTGCCAGACTATATGTAAAAATGGATGCTTGACTCACAGCATGTGTCATCCAGCCTGGGAAGTCAATTAACCATCTACAGGAACCAGTCTAGGAAGTCAAATCGGTATCTGTAGACACTAGTCCAGGAAGCCAAACAATAACCCCTGTAGCAACTGGGTCCAAATGATCAGGACTTGATTAATCACTGACAGCTTCCCTAATTTTTGCCCCTGCTTCCAACTGAGGGCCAAATACAGAAAGCCAAACATGCACTCCATAAACAGCCATATAGGATACGCCACTGCTAGTTAGCTCATCTACAGCTTCCGCATGCCAGCAGCCTCCAGTCAGGGCACACCTGAGGCCTTCTCTTTTCTTTCCACTATAAAGTTTTTCTACTGTGCCTGCCTTGGTGTCTCTGTCAAATGAAGTGATGGTGGTTGGTTTCCTTGCTTTGAAGAAACAGCCTTTATTGTTCTCATTTTGGTGGTCTTCATTTATTTCCACCACTTGAGAAATGGGGCTTCATGTTTGAAATGGCTCACTGAATTATTCTTTCATGGCAGAAATGCCTGTACCTTAGGGAGGATGTCCGATGTAGCAGAAAGCATAGTAGTACTGTGACTTCAAGGATGCCATGGTTGGGAAGTGGGAAGTATAGAGTGGCTGTGGTTTCAGGGCACAGGCCCTGCCATGGTTCAAGTCCTGACTCTACCGCTTCCTAGCTGTGTCAATTTGGCAAGTTAACTAATTTGTACCACAGTTTCCTCACCTATTGAAACATTGGTGATTGATATTGGCACCTGCCTCATAGGGCAGTTGGAAGGGTTATATGCCACGACCTATGTAAAATATGAATTTGTGGATTTCAATGGAGAGAGAGAAAGAGAGATCCAGAAACATGGGGCTGAACTTCTTGAAAAGCAGCAGTGGCCCGAAGCTGATTATTAACTGCCCCCTTTAAATGAGACATATGCTCTTCCATTTTCAAAGTCTCCACCAATGAGTTTCACTCATTTATAATACCTACCTGGCCTCATTCTACCTGTGGACTGGGCTGAAAACTTTTTTCTCTCACAAAGTACATAACCCTGGAAAGCAATGGGTGCAAAAACCGACAATGCCATCATCCATTTTCAAAAGGTCTGGTGGGGAAGAGATCTCATCCCTCAAACGCATGTTGGAAATGTCTGTGCTTCTCAGAAACCAAATACTCAAGTAACATTTTCTGAGGAATTAAGAATCACAATTTAAAAGTATAGGGTTTTTAGTATACAATTTTTATATAATTAGAAGCCCAATGCCACATTCCAGAAAGTGTGACCATATTCATTAACAACAATACAATTTTTTCCCCTCATAGGCCTTCTGTTATTCTTGGTAAGAAAAACAGCTATTTCAGAAACTCAAGGCTAATTAATTGTGTTTATTTTCAACTAAAATGAAATGTGACATCATGGACTATTAAAACTAACCAAAAATGCCTGTGCTTAAAAAAAAAACTAAGATCTTTGTCCGAATCATTTCTGGCAATCACACTCAACCCTTCCAACAGGCAGTTGCTCGACTTTCCAATGATTGCATAAAAAGCCATTCTTTAGCATAAACCTTCATTCCATCAAATTGGGTAAATGAGATAATTAAGAAAATAGAGAGCCACATGAATTACAAATAGCATTTTACTTTAGCATTTCACAGGTGGTCACTTAAGAGTGCATTGAAAACCCCAATCTAGGGTAACTTAGCAATGATGTCAAGAAGGCATCACGTAGACATTCTAATTTACAATATTCTGAACCAAGTTAAGGCAGGAATAGTTGATAACATTAGATGGTTTCACGCGGGTAGCTGTTTTTCCCAAGTCTTCACTCATTTAATCTTGCAGCGGTATCCAGAGTTTCTTTTAAAGAGAAGGGGGAGCTCTTGGGAGCGTCTCGGGGAGTTTGTGTCCCTTCCAAGACGAAGAAAGGGCAGCATCCCCGTGAGAACCACACGTAGGCTGCAGTAGCCGGGTGCGCTTTGCAGGCTGCGGGTTGGACGGAGCTTGCGCGCGGAGGCCCCGCCGCCCCCTCACCCCCGCCCACGGCCACGTCTGCCCCCGCGGGCCGCACTCACCCAGGCCGCGCCAGCCCAGCGCGCCGTCGCAGCTGTCCAGGACCGCGCAAAGCTCGCCCAGCAGCGTGGGCGGTAGGTCGAACAGGAGCGTGTGCACCGAGAGGGCGCCGCGGGCTCCGCAGCTCCCAGCCGCCGCCGCCCAGGCCATGGCACGGCTGCCGGACACCAGGGACCAGGAGGAGAAGGGATGCGGAGCTCAGGCCTCTCTCTACAAGCCCGCGAGATGCCGTTACACAACCGCGGAAATCTTGCTTCCACGACGTCGCGCAAGACAGCAGAACACGTCGAGCCCAGGCCCTGGAAGGGGCGGGCCCCACATGACGCAGAGTGCCGCTCCCCACAGATGTCCCCGGGGACACCCGGCTGGGCCGTGGGGTGTCCCTGTCTCTGCTGATTCCTTATTGTTGGCTCAAGTTTTGAAGTTTTTTCGTTCCTTTGCTGTTGGGATGTGGCTGAGGAGACAAAGCAAACAGTGAAAGCTGGAGGAAGACCAGAACTGCAAAAGTAAAGGAGAGTCGATTGCCCTGGCATGACTCTCCCCTGGCGTGGATGGATCTGAGACCTGTCATTACTTATTGTAAAAGCGTATTTCTTTTTATCCTGTCACAAAACCGATACACTGCGGAACACTTGAAAGTCCCAGAAAAAAATGGAAAGTAGAAAATAATCACTCGTAGCCCTACTCAGCTGAAGGCAACCAGCAACCACTGTAAATGTTTTGGCACATTTTCCTCCCAGCTTTCACTGAATTCAAACAGGTCAGTGTGTGTATATGAACTGATTATTGGAAAAGATGTACATAAATGCCAAGAACAGAAAAACAAGAGAGAACAAAGTAGAATAAAATTGTAGTAATTTTCTTCACGAGGCTGCCCCTTTCTCCGTACTGTATTTGGTTTTTCTATGTTCTCTTCTCTCGGGGCTTTCCTGATGAAACATTGTTTGACTACTTTGGCCTTCCTCAAAGGGCTTCACAGTGTTTTCAACATGGATTTTAAGTAAAATTGACTATTGTTTTGAAATCTGCTTATGCTGTAACATCCCCCAGCAGGCATGATACAAATGCTACTGACAAAAAGAGGAGATGCTTCGAAAGTGATGAGAAAAATCCCAGCCATAATGACCATAAGAGTGGACAAGGGCCATTAACTGAAAAAATATCAACACCTACTTGAAACCTTTCAGATTTGCAGTGTTTGGGAAGGGCGCCCCCTAGAAATCAACAGTGATGATACATTATCATTTAGTATTTCCTGAATTTTTCAAGTTGCACTCAGCTCAAGTATTACACAACATATTTTTTGAAAATTACTAAAGGCGACACCGTTTGGTCAAGGGTTTGTATATCCCTTTGTTCAAATGGCTAAAATTTTGTTGCCAAACTGTACATGCTTAAGAAACTCTATGCATCTCTCAAAGGGACTACATGAATAAGGTGAGCAATGGAGGCAGAATCCCACGATGTATTTGGTAGCTCTTGAATTGCTAGAACAGGGGAGCCACACTCAGATACACAGAGGAGCCAGGAGATCACTGTGGGTAAGAGAAGCAGTCAGCAAGGCCTACTTTGCCAGGTTTTCTGAGTTACAAAAAAGAAAGAATTTTAGGTGAAAGCAAGATTAGTCATATGTAATATCTGTATAGGTTATGTGAAATCTCTTGTATTTTCACTGTGGATAGTTAGTATCAGACCATGGTCCCCTCCCCCCACTCCCTAGAATTGCCTCTGAATTTAGAATTCTGTATCATCAGATTATATCACTTGCTTCTCTGCACTCTTGCTGTCATCTTCTGTGCCCCCACCTCAATTCTGTCTCCTCATTTTTAAACTATATAGCTCCTTGTTATTGTAATTCTCTTCAGTACTAATTCTATCTTAATTCTTGATGATTTAAAATATATGTAGAATAGATTATGATCTTTCCAATATCCTGCACTGAGTTCTTTGGCTCCTCTCCTCCAGTGATCTTGTGTTCCACCCTATTTCAGCCACTTGTATGAACACCCATCCCCTAGAACTTGTCAGTGTCAATAACTGACCCCATCCATGCTTTTTATTGTATGAATCCACCCTCTGACCACACCACCTGGTCTTGCAGTGCATTCCCTTTAGTACTCTGACCTCAACAACCCTTCCTTCTCACCAGAATATCGATTGAAATTCTGGTCCCATCCTCCTGAGGTCCTCGTTTTTCTCCTTATCCCTAACTCTACACTCAATCATTATAATCCCTCCTTTGCATATGGTCTCCATTTTCTTGCTCCTCTGTCACTTTGTTGAACTCTCTTGGCAAATCTACCATCCTGATTAAATCTACTCTTCCAAGTTTCGGCTTTGCACCCATGCACCTAAGTGTAGCTGGGGCAGGGGAGAGGAGGGGGAACCTTGTTAACTGGATTTAGTTTAAAATCAAAGCCATGACTCTCAAGTGGGTCAATATGCTGCCAGGCAGTTACACTATGTGCCTTTAGTCCATTTACTCTTTTGGTCTCCTCAACAACTGTTTTATGCTTTCTCTTTTCTCCTCAATTCCCATCATCTTCTCCCTAATCTTCATGCTCTGCCGATGATGATCTTGAGAATATTTCTTGAGAATACTGATGCATCAGGAAAAAACTTCTGCAGAATCTCACTACCACATCTACGTACCTGGCAGCATTTTTACCAACCTACACTCTCCTGGCTTTTCCAGAGCTGAATTACCTAGGCTCCTATCTAAGTCTAATCCCTTCACTTGTGCACTAGGTCCTATCTCCTCTGTCCTACTCCAAGACATCAAGGACATCAGTTCTCACTCTCTGCCATATGGTCAATTTCCCACTCTTCACTGATCAATCCCATCAGCATAAAAATATGATGTTATTTCTTCTCGCTTTAAGAAAAAGAAAAGCTTCTTTGATACCACTTTCCTCTTCTATCAATGACCCTACTTCTCTGCTCCCTTTTGTAGTAAAGTATTGAATATTCTTGCTATCTCCACTTTTTCTCCTCTTATCTTCTCTTAAACCCACTCTAATTAGATGACATCAGGTGCGTGCAGGGTGGTATGGCTGTAGACTAAACCCACTCGAATTAGAAACCCCACCCACCTTACTCCACTGAAATTGCTCTCTTCAGGTTCATCTATGTCCACATCATTGCTAAATATAATAGTTTTTAGTCCTCATCTTACTCGACCTACCAGTAATTTTTTGACACAATTGATCATCACCTCCTTCTTGGACACTTTCTTCATTTGTCTTTCACATTCTCAAGTATTTTCACTTACTTCATTAGTCATTCTTTATCTTTCTTTGTGGTCCCTCCTCTTCTCCCTTGACTCTTAAGGTTGTAGTGCTGCAGTCCATGGTTCTCCTCTATTTACACCCACTCCCTTGGTGATCTCAACCAGTGTTGAGGCTTTAAATGATGTTTATCTACTGAGGACTTTGGTGTATGCTTAACCCAGACCTCTCTGTTGAACTCCAGACTCATGTCCAAACTTGAACTCTTAATCATGCTTCCCAAGTCTAATTTTACTCACATTTCCCCCTCTACATTACTCCATCCTTCCAGTTGCTCAAACCAAAAACTATAGTCACCCTTCATAGCCCACATTCAATCCTACCAGCAAATCCTACTGATTCTATTCAGACTCTATCTAAAATCTGACACTTTTCCCCACCTCCACTGCTGCCACCTCAGGTGTGAGTCATCATTACATCTTGTCTGATTACTATAGTTGTCCCCTAACTAAAAGCAGCTTTCACTACTGCTTCCTACAAGCTTTCCTCAACATTGCATTCAGAGTGATCTTGTTAAATCAAATTTGATTACGTTTCTCCTCTGTTCAAAAACTAACATTGGCTTCTAATTTCAGTCACAATAAAAGTCAAACTCTTTATACTGTCTGAATTCTCTCCCCGCCTCCTGCTCTGCTCTGCTACCCTCTGATATTGTTTCTTTGTTCATTTTGCTTTAGCCACACTGTCTTCTTGCTGGTCCTTGAACACATCAGGTCAAGTCCCACATTAGAGACTTTGTGCATGCTATTAGGTTGCATGGTATACTCTTTCCATGTGACAGAGGTCTACCCTGACCTCCAACTTTAGAATTGCAGTGATCTATGCACTGAGATTCAGGTTGACGTGTGACTGAAACTGGCAATAATATATGGCTTTGGGGGATGGAGTCTCATTCAGACCTCTCAGTCTTTCTCTGGGGCTGCATAGGAGCATGTGGCAGTTCCAGCCACCTCTGGGACCCTTTTGCAACCACATGATGATCATCAATGTTACAGTGAAATGAGCCCTGGGGATGGTCTAGTGGGAGAAAAAACCAGATTCATGATAACATCATTAAGTGGCTCATTCGTTCTTTGCCTGGAGACTGTACTGCTTGTGGACTTATATGACATAAATTACCTTATTAAGCCAGTTTTTAAGCCAGGAATCCTGTTATATTCAGCCAGCCACATCCTAACTGATACACTAAACAGACATTTGGTAATAAATACTCTCTGATTTGTTGAGGGCCTATAAAACCTCTGGGAAGGAAATGAAAATGTTGAAAACTAGAGTTCAAATGTATACAACTACATCTGTGGGATGTGAGATGGGCACGGAAACTGGATTGCAGTGAGAGGCAACTGCTCCCCTGAGGGAATAAATGTCAGAGGAGAACGATTTGGACAGTGCAGTCAGAAGCAGTGTGAAGTTCTAGGTTCACCTGGGACTGCACTAGAATCCATGCAGACCCAGACCCTGCACTGTACCACCCTCCCACATGCATGCTTTTTGGCAAAGAGAGGGCTGTGCTTAAATCTCAAAACTATTTTACTATGTAACCTAACCTTTTGCCATGGAATCCTCTCCAACTGTACCTCCTCCCCCCAAATGTTGGCTACTAGAAGAAGAGTTACCAGCCGGCAAGATGAGTGTAATGAACAGCAAATATTAACAAATGGGGATGCTGAGGAAACCCTGAAGGCCTTGGTGACAATGGCACAGATATACAGTATTACTAGTGGCCCAGCCCCAGCCAAGCACAGGCATCAAAGCCTCAGAAATCTGAAAACAGGTGAGTCAGATAACAGCTCTTAGTATATATGAGACAACTATCTTGGTGCCAGCTATTTACCCAGCATCCCTAAGGATGAATGTTTAAAGGACACCCAGATGTGTGAGATATAAAGTTTCTGGTTTTGGACATAATTTTCAGAACAGAGATCACCATCCTATCCCATCTTTGAGCCTTGCCTATCCCTGAGTCTTTCTATAGTGAGTCATAGGTGCCTTGGGGTTCAGGGATACGGTAAAGATCGGTAATGGGATGAGAATATCTGTAGTGCACATTACTTGGTAACTTTAAAAAGCGAAAACTGAGTGGTTCTTAGACTTTCATGAAAATGAGCTCATGAAAATAAAATGCAACAATTATTCCTCCAGTTCGTTCTCTCTCTTTCTGTGTGTGTATATATATATATACACACACACACACACATTTATACTCCAGACCTCATTTAACCTTAATTATATACATAACTAATTATATATATAACTCCACTATTTCCCATTTAAGATATCAAAACATTTTTCTAAAAATCTATTATTTCACAACATGATATATACTAACATTTTAATAATTATCCTTTTAGGGTTAATGGAAAAGATTATTGGAGATTTTATTTCTCACCTTGTGTTTTCTGAAAATTTTCAAGTTGAATTTCATTGTTTCTATGATTAGAAAACTCTGAAGTATAGAAACTAGTTTCTTCCAACACTTTCATGGTTGATCCCATTTGACTATTTTCTTTTTAAATCATTTTTATGGATGTACCTCAATATTCATAGCAGTGCAATTTACAATAGCCAAGTGCTGGAAACAGCCTGAGTGCCCATCAGTAAATGAGTGGATCAAAAAGCTGTGGTACATTTACACAATGGAATACTGTGCAGCTGGAAGAAAGAAGGAACTCCTACTCTTCGTGACAGCATAGATGGGACTGGAGAGTATTGTGCTAAGTGAAGTAAGCTAGGTGGTGAAAGAGAGATACCAAATGATCTCATTTATATGTGGAACCTAATTAACAAAACAAGTGGGAAAAATAGAGCCAGAGACATGGAAATAAAGAACAAACTGACAGTGACCAGATGGGAGGGAGGAGGAGATAATGGGGGAAAGAAAGGGAAGGGTCATCAAGGAACATGTATAAAGAACCCATGGACAATGACAATGGTAGGGGGTATTGAACATGGGAGGTGGGGGTGGGTAGGGTGGGGAGAGTTACGGGGGGGAAATGGGGACAACTGTAATTGAACAACAATAAGATATGGCATTTTTAATGTTAAAAATATTTTTATGGCCCTTCGCATGTCATGATGTGTTGCTATAATAACTTTTCCCTAGTCATCATTGACTTTTAAAGTCTGATTTTTATAATCAAATAATTTTAAGTCAAGGGCTTTCATGCAAATTTCAATATTACCTAAGCTTTTATTTTTTTGAAGCCAACATTTTTTTAAAATTTTTTATTTTAGTTTATTCAGCACAGTTTCTATCCTTTATTCCCATTCCAGCCCGCCCACCCATCCCTCCCCTCCTCCCTCCCCTTTCCAACCCCCCCTAGTTTTGTCCATGTGTCCTCTATATTTGTTCCTGTAAACCCTTCCCTTCTCCCCTGAAATTCTCTCCCCTCTCCCCTCTGGTCACTGACATCCCGTCCTCCATTTCAGTGTCCTTTGTTATATTTTACTTGTTTCTTTGTTTTGTTGTTTAGGTTCCTGTTAATGGCGAGATCATATGGTATTTGTCTTTCAATGCCTGACTTATTTCGCTTTATTTACCCCAGAAGAACCCCAAACATGTGAAAGAATCTAAGAATATGGCAAAAAATTTTTCTGTTGCAGTAAAATGTTTACTGAGATTGTTTGCAATTTGAGACAAGGAAAGGGCTCAGAGAGCTTAGTCCAATTCCTGCATTTTACAGATGACAAAACTGTTAATGGCTGTAAGAACTCTGGATGCAATGTTTGTTGAAAAAATACTTAAAAAGTGCTTACAAAAGCAAATCTCATTGTCATGCCATATTGTAAGCACAAATTTTGTATATTCCTTTTCAATGATTTGACTTTCTTTTCCTTGCTATTAAATAAATCTCCCAAATAAATCCTTTGTTAATTGGTTCAGGCTGACATAAAACACCACAGACTGTGTGGCTTCAATAACAGAAATGTATTTTTTCACAGTTTGGGAGGCTATAAGTCCAAAATCAAAGTGTCAGCAGGGTTCAATTTCTGGTGAGAGCTCTCCACCTTATGGCCTTTCCTTGGTTGGTACACAACAGAGGAAGGGAGAGAAAGAGAGAAAGAAAGAGGAAAGAGAATGTACTGCTGTGTCTCTTCTTACAAGGGCACTAGTCCTGTCTGATCAGGGCCCTACCCTTATGACTTCATTTAACCTTAACTCCTTCCTCAGAAGCCCCTTCTTCAAAAAGAGCCAAACTGAGATTAGAGCTTCCACATGCAAATTTGGGGAGGGACACAAGCATTCAGACCATAAGACCTCTGTACCTAAGTTCAAGAAATGATGTCATACCCCCTGGTTTCAGGGTGGACATCCTAAAAACACTTGGTAATTAATTATCCATGTTTTCTGACCTTTCATAGTGGTCATAGTTCCTCTTGTTCTTCTTGTACTGAATTTATTTCATTGTTCTGAACTCTTGAAAGAAAAATTACAGCCCAGATTTTAATCTTGGTAAATTCAACAAGTTTACATGTGAAAATATTCAGCATATTTGAGTCTAAAAATATTAGTAATTTTTCAGATCAAATAGCCTTTCCTCAGGGATTATCCTGACAGTCCCATAGCATTAGTCCCTCATCACTCAGTCTTCCTTGAAATTTTATTTATTTGTCCTCTGTGATGATATTTAGTATGTTCTTCCTATATTCTTGATTATTGTGTTTTCTTAGCGGGCTCTTCTTCTGACTTGAACTATGTACCCACAAGCTGAATTCTTTTATCTTTTTATTCCAGATCTTAGAGATCTCAAATGATGTCACTCTTCATCTATTATCTCTACATGGACCACTTTCTTATTTGTGTCTTCAACCTTAACCTGCCCTATACATTCTCTTCTTAACTCCTAGCTCAAGATTTATTGAATAATTTTATTTCCATTTCTTGTTTTCATCTCAAATCATCATTCCCCAAACTGATCATTGCCTATAAAATCAACTTCCTTGTTTGTGGCCCCATAGACCAAGGGGACTCTTAGTAATTTTGACTGATTGGTTGATATATCCAGAAGAATTTACTGAGCACCTAATGTGGTAGACATTGTGCTAGTCACCAAATATTACTCTTCTGTAATGTTTAGAATATGTGTCTGGGTGTTTTCCAATTTATCTGTTCTAGTTATTTTATGTTTGGATTTTTTGAATATCTTCTGTCTAGTGAACCTATACTTATCATTTAAGACAAAAGTGAAAAGTCATCACTGGTGTTATGAGTAGATGTCTCTACCCCCCAAATACATGTTTAAGTCCTGATCTCTGTGACCTAAATTGGATATTAAGGGTTTGCAGATGCAATCAAGTTAAGATGAGGTCACAGTAGATTATGGTGGGTCCTAATCTTTTGACTAGCATCCGTATAAAAAGAGAGAAAATTTGGAGACAGAGACGCAAAAGGAAGAAGTCCTAGTGATGATAAAGGCAGAAACTGGAGTGATGCAGCCACAAATTAAGGAAATTCAAGAATTGCTGGCAACCTCTAGAAGCCACAAAAGAGGCATGCAACAGATTATCCTAGCCTCTAGAAGAAGCTAGCCCTGCCGACACCTTGATTTTAGACCTCCAGAGCTGTGAGAGAAGACATTTCTGTTGTTTTAGGCCATCCAGTTTGTAGTAATTTGTTATGGCAGCCCCAGCAAACTAAAATAGTTCGTAGAGCCATATATAATATCCCCCAAATTAATAATTTCTTTCTTGGTTCCATAATACTCAGTACTCTCTATTGTTGTTGTTATTTCCCTGGGGGCTTTGTGAGGGTTGGGGTGTGGTGGCGGAGTCATAGCCTTCTTTATGTCAATCATCATGCAAAGTACTATACCATTGTCTCAAAGTTTTATTGTTTTGTCTTTTACATTTAAATCCACCATCTATTTGGAATTTATTTTTTGTAATTGGTAAGAGGTATGGGATCAAACTTTGCTAATGCAATGCAGTTTTTAGTCAGTAAAAAGATTGGTTGCCAGTTCAACTCCAATTTGTTTTATACAATAAATTCTATTGTTATGATTTTATATTAAAATGAGTAATATGCTTATAAACTGTAAAGTCATAAAATATAAGGTGTTTTTTGGCTTACTTTTATGGAAGTGAGGTTATTTCTTTTGACAAAAGCTTCCAATAACATAGTTTAAGAATTTAGTTCCAGAACAAACAGTTCCACAGCTATTCTGAGTTCCATTTACTAAGTCTTTTGAGTATGATGGTTGGAGTAGAGACTAGGCAAATGTAAACTCATCAGCCCTGGCTGGTGTGGCTTAGTGGATTGAGTGCTG
This sequence comes from Trachops cirrhosus, assembly GCA_028533065.1. Classification (NCBI taxonomy): domain Eukaryota; kingdom Metazoa; phylum Chordata; class Mammalia; order Chiroptera; family Phyllostomidae; genus Trachops; species Trachops cirrhosus. The sequence continues at coordinate 55,647,785 of CM052539.1, read as the reverse complement.
GCCTTGAGCCAAAGGGTCGCCGGTTCAATTCCCAGTCAGAGCACATGCCCGGGTTGTGGGCTAGGTCCCCAGTAGGGGGCGCATGAGCGGCAACCACACATTGATGTTTCTTTCCCTCTCTTTCTCCTTCCCTTCCCCTCTCTCTAAAAGTAAAATAAATAAAATCTTTTAAAAATTGTAAACTCATCAAAAAAATCTCCTCGGGAACCTGGGATGACATTATTCTGAGTATGTCTTCACCGCATCTTTGTACTGGAATGATAACAAATCACAAATATTCACTGATTCATTGAATTTGTTACCATCATTTCTTTTAAATTAATACAATATACTCTCTCTCCTGGTTTTGGTCTGGACACTCTCCAATGTGTTCTACATTTGGTATAGCATACAGCAATCTGGCCTTTGTTTATCCAGCCTATTTTTTGCCTTCTGTACCGTACTCCCACTGGGCTTTGCCTCTCTTCATCTTTTGCAGATGTTAGTCCCTTTAGAATCTACCTACTTGTCTTCCAGGATTAAGCATTATCTCATTCAAAAAGCCTGATTTATAGGAAGTGCTCATTATATTTAGGGATTAATATTATTGTTAAAATAATATAATTAAAAATGCATCCCTATGAATAAGGCACTTCTCCAAAGAGGATGTACAGATTGCCAATAGACATATGAAAAATACTCATTGTCATCAGAGAAATGCAAATCAAAATCACAATGCGATATCACCTCACACCTATCAAAGTGGCTATCATCACAAAATCAATAAACAAGTGTTGGTGAGGATGTTCAGAAAAAGGAACCCCTATGTACTGTTTTTAGGAACGCAAATTTGTGTGGCCACTATGGAAAACGGTGTGGATGTTCCTCAAAAAATTAAAAGATGGAACTCTTGTATGACCCAGTGATTCTGCTTCTGGTTATATATCCCAAGAAACCCAAAACACTAATTATAAAGACTATATGCACTCTTATGTTCTTTATAGCATTATTTACAATGGACAAGATATGGAAGCAGCCCAAGGGCCCATCAATAGGTGAGTGGATGATAAAGTGGTGGTACATATACAATGGAATGTTAGCCATAAAAAAAAAATGAAATCTTACATTTACAACAGCATGGATGAACCTGGAGGGTATTAAGGCAGGTGAAATGAGCCAGTCAGAGAATGACAAATACAATATGATTCCACTTATATGTGGACTCTAATGAACAAAATAACAAAATAAAACAGACTCATAGACACAGAGAACAGACATGATTCCAGAAGGGAGGAGAGTTGGGGAACTGGGTGGAAGAGGTGTAAGGAATTAAGAAGTTCAGATTGGTAGTTACAAGATAGTCACGTGGATGTAAAATACAACATAGGGAGTATAGTCAATAATACTGTATTAACTATGTATGGTGCCAAGTGGGTCCTAGAAATATGAGAGGGGAACACTTTATAAAGTAGATGATTGCCTAACCACTAGACTGTACACCTGAAACATATAAAATGATAATGAATGTGAACTGTAAGTAAAAAATAAAATTTGAAAAAGAACCAAGTAAAATTTTAATCTGAAAAATTTTTTTAAAATGCATCCCCAGTGTGATTATTGAAGGAGTACACCAAGTATTTGTCGAACGGAGGGACTGCTAGGACTTCGCTTCTAACGCTTTTAGCAACACTCCCCGCCAGAGGATTTTTAAAAAAGCTCGTCGAGGGCAATCTAAGAAAGGTTTCACTTCAGAAGACGCAGAGAATCCGACGCGTCTTCTCTCCAACCCCAACCTGAGCCGCTGTTTCCGCCCGTCTAACTGGTTTCTGAGGCAGTTTCCGAGGCGAGAGCGTGGATTGGCTAAGGCTTCTCTCGGCAGAAGCCAGTTTGGCTCGTTCCGGCTGGGTTTCTTCATCCGGAAGTGGCCGACGGCCGTTGTGGTCTGTGTCGCCTTCCTCACTCGGAGAGGTAGCTGGGGCTTCTGCTGCCGACATGGCCAGCTCTGACCCCCGCTATCCCTGCTCCTCGATAGAGGACGACTTCAACTATGGCAGCAGCGTGGCCTCTGCCAGCGTGGACATCCGAATGGGTACGTCGCCTCCTCCTTCTGTCCTTCCACCCTCGGCCTCCTCTGGTCGGTCCTGCTGGCCAGTCAGTCTCAGGAGGCGGGTTTCCGGTTTCGGAAGGGACAGCGCCCTCCCCGGCCAGTCTCGGAGGGAGAGCGCGGGTGTCCTAGGCTTCAGCGGGGAAGCCCGTCCCTCCTCCGCCTCCTCCCCTCCTCGGCTCCCGGAGAGAGCGCCCTCCCCCCGGTCGGGGCTCAAAGGCGCGGCCCGCGTTAGATAGGCCCGCTAGCCGTGTGCCCAGGGATCGAAACTGGAGCCCATACTACTTGAATCCTGTCGTTCTCGGTGTAGAAAGGGGCAGATGAAAACCTCAGTGGCCTTACCTTGGCATCTTTAAATTAAAAGATGGTTATTAAAACTATGGTTATATTTTCGTTGAAAATAAGTTTATTGTGTGATCATTTTGAAGCACACCAGCGCCGAGTTATCCGCTGGCATGTTTGTGCGTTAGGGCGTGTGAACACATTTTAATTTTCTATTTGTCTGTCTCCTTTGCTGGATCATAAGATCTGTGAGGGATCTTATCTATTCTTGTTCGCTATTTTCTCTCTGGAGGACCTAGAACTCAACATAGGGTTGAGTATTACTGGGGCAGTTATTGGAAATGGATGCTTTCTAAGTCAGTCAAAATACCATACTGGTTTTAAGTTAATATGCAATATCCAATGGGCAGAAATTATTATGAATTTAAAATGTTCAGTTTCACTTAAGTGGAATTCATTGCCCGCTGTAGTTCAGCCAGTTGATTTCAGGAGCTCCCCAAGATTTTCATCATGTTGGAGCAGTTGGAATTTGTTCTGGAAAGCTAATTATGAAGCTCTGATGCACTAAGAATCTTGATTTCTAGTATCTATATTTTTGAAATTGAACTTTGGAATTATTTTGGCAAGTGAGCTCAGTTTTTAAAAAAATTTAACATTTTTTAAACTGGTAAAATATACATAACATTAAAAATTAACCTTCTTAACCATTTTTAAGGGTACTAAGGTTCAATAGTGTTAAGTATATTCACATTGTTGTGCAACCAACCTCCAGAACTTTTTCATCTTGCAAAACTGTACATTCATCAAAGATTGCCCATTTACCCTTTCTTCCCAGCCCTTGAACTACCTTTGTATCTTTTGTTTCTCTGAATTTGACCATTCTAGAGACCTCATATAATTGGAATCATACAGTATTTGTCTTCTTGTGACTGTCTTGTTTAAATTGGCATGTTTTCACGGTGCATCCCTGTTGCAGAATTTCCCTCCTTTTTAAGGCTAAATAATATTCTATTTTATGTATAAAACAAATTCATCTCTTGGTGGACATTTGGGTTTCTTCCACCTCATTGTGAATAATACTGCTATAAACATAGGTATAAAAATATCTTTGGGGGACCCTGCTTTCAATTGCTTTGGATATATACACAAAAGTGGAATTGCTACATCAAAACTATTTTGGTAAAAACCCTATTTTTCCATCAGAAAATCCCAGTTCTTTTTCCTGTATCTCTCCTTTACTTCTCACACAGAACACTTCTGACATTTCTGGTCACTAAATGTGTGGGAGTTTGGTGGGTTTTTTTTTTTCCTCCCCATACCAAGCAATTCTTTGTGACACTATCTAGGTGTCCTACAATTGAACTCAATTCTGACACTTACCAGGAGACACTATCAAATCCCACAGGTTAAGGGCTCAGTTCCACAAGGCTGCTCCCACTCCACTTCAGATACCAGTCACAAGTAGTAGGTCCCTAGGTTACCCACTGCTTTTGTCTGACTTGGCCACATATTGGAGATTTCTATGACCCCATCCTCAGATTTGATAATTTGCTAGAGTGACTCACAGAACTCAGGAAAACTCTTTTATTTTCCAGTTTATCAAAGGATAGAGATGAACAGCCAGATGAAGAATACATAGGTCTTGGGATGGTCCCAAGAGCAGGAGATTCTGTCCCCATGGAGCTGGGATATGTCATCCTGCCAGTGTGCTGGATGTGTTCACCAACCAAGAAGCTCTCTTAACCCTAAACTATTGGGATTTTATGTAGGCTTCTTTATGGAGCCATGATTGACCTTAAGTGCATTTTCATCGTTTCTTCTTAAAAAAAAAATGGTGATTGGGCTGAAAATTCCAACTTCTAATCATGGCTTGTTGTTTGGTGACCGGCCATTGTCCAGGAGCCATCCAGAAGCCAACCCAAGAGCCACTCAATAGAACAAAGACACTCCTTTCACTCAAGACATTACAAGGGACCAGCTGTTTAGGAATAGGGGTCAAAAACCAAGTATTAGAACAAAAGATGCACCTAGTGCTTTTATCACTTAGGAAATTATAAGGGTTTCAGGAGCTCTGTGTCAGGAACTAGACACAGACACCAAGATATATTTTGTATTTTTTTATAATATGGTAATTCTATTTTTAAGTTTTCAAGAAACAACCACACTGTTTTACAGAGGCTGCACCATTTTATATTTTCACCAACGTTGTGCAAGAGTCCAGTTTCTCCACATCCTCACCAATACTTTTTTTTCCAAGTAGCCATCCAAATGGGTGTGAAATATTGTGGTTTTGATTTGCATTTCCCTAATAATTAGTGATGTTGAACATCTTGTATGGGCCGCATATACATGTATGGGCCATTTGTATGTCTTTGAAGAAATGTTTTTCAGTTCCTTTGCCTATTTTGTTTTCTGTAGATTTTATTTTTTAAAGTGGTTTTAGGTTCACAGCAAAATTAAGTGTTGGAAGTACAGAGAGTTCCTGCATACCCCTGTAATGGGGTGCTGAGCTAGAGATCCCCCTAAATCCCAAAATCCCCACAACTATCACTTGGGGTAGGCCAGAAGTGGAGCAGGGCCTTTGAGAGCTACTTTGCATATTTGGCCAGTGTTTTAGTAATATTAAAAGCAATGCATGCTTGGAGCAGGGGAGATGAGCGTGACTCTAACCCAAGATGCATGCATGTAGCCGGAGGGGCTTCCTGTGCCTGTGAATCCTAGCCATGCTTGCCCAGATGGAGAAAGGCAGAAGAAATGCTGAAGAAACCAGAGTGCTGGCAAGTGTTACCCAGTGTGGGAGGAGTTAGACTAGAGGTTACCGAGGGAGATCGAAGCTGGGGATTTAAACCCAGCCGTGGCAGCATGCTGGGGCTTAACTGTTTGGTTTGGGAGCTGAGAAGGAGCTCTCTCTTTTAGCCACACACTCTCTCTGGAAGCCATGCTTAAACTCTGGACCATGGGGGAAGGAGAGTAGGAGAACCATGAGAGGCTCTCTCTTTCTCACTGCTCTTGACCATGCAGCTGGGGAAGGTGAAGCCTCTTGATGATGTAGCATCAGTGCTGGGTCTTGGCCCTGTGGTTCGAAAGAATGCAGAAGGATTCCCTGGCCTGCCATGAGGCAGTTTTGGATTCAGAATGGGAGCCTAGCTAAGCTCCGGACTTTTATTTCTTTTCCTGAGATACTAGACCCTGACTGGCTTAGTTTGGCGAGGGGAGGCAGGACTCTGTGTGTGTGTGTGTGTGTGTTTTAAAGGGACTTTGGGATTTAATGGCAACATTCTGCCATTACTCAAACATGTGTAACTTTTGAATAAATAGTTCTTTTTCGTAAGACTCCGGCACTGGGAGTTGGTCACACTGGCAGCAGGCAAAAAGAACCCAGAGTAATAGAACCCACAGGGGGTCTCTGTAACACCCCTGCTTCTACACACTCAAAGACTCCCCCACTATCAGCAGCCTGCACCAGAGTAGTATATTTGTTACAATGTATGAACCTACACTGACACATCATTATCATCTGAAGTCCTGAGTTTACATTAGGGTTCATTCTTGGTATTGAATATTCCTTGGGTTTTGACAAATATATGATAACATATACCCACCATTACAGTATCATACAAATAATTCTATCTTAAAAATCCTCTGTGCCGTCCCTATTTGTCCCTCCTTCCCCCCAACCCTTGGCAAACAACTGATCTTTTTACTGTCTCCATAGTTTTGCCTTTTTCAGAATGCCATGTAGTTGGAATCATGCAGTATGTGTAACCTTTTCAGATTGGCTTCTTTCCAATTTAGATCATTTCATTTCTTTTTCTTGCCCAATTGCTCTTGCGAGGACTTACAGTACTGTGTTGAATACAAGTGGCAAATGCAGGCATCTTTCTCTTGTTCCTGATCTTAGAGGAAAAACTTTCAATTCTTTACTGTTGAGTATGTCTTTTATTATGTTTAGGTAGTTTCCTTCTATTCTCAGTTTATTGAATGTTTTTGCATTGATTGAGATGATCATATGTTTTCCCCCCACCATTATGTTAATTTGTATATTATGTTAATTAGTTTCTGTGTGTTGAACCATCCTTGCATCCCAGGATTAAATCCCACTGGGCCAAGGTGTGTAATCCTTTTAGTCTGCTGTGAATTTTGCTTGCTAGTATTTTGATGAGAATTTTTCATCAATATTCATCAAGAATATTGGTCTATAGTTTTCTTGTACTGTCTTTGGCTTTTGTATTGGGGTAATGCTGTCTCAGAATGAATTCAGAAATGTTCCCTTCTCTTCAGTTTTTTGGAAGAGTTGTAGGAGGATTGGTGTTAAAACTCAGTTTTTTTAGTTTATGTTTTTTAAACCAATAAGACATCCTCAGGTTCTAACCAACCATAAAGTTGACATTGACAGTGTGACACATTAGAGTAATTAAGAACTGGTATGGAAGTACCGGGAGTGGATAAGAACTCCTGGCTATCTCATGGATGCCAGCGGCAGAATGAAAGTTTCTCCTAAATTCAGAAGTGATAAAGAAAGAGAATGAGTCCCTTCAAAGAAGGACAGGAATAAAAAAAATGGAAGCCATCTCAGGAAATTAAATTTCTGTAGAGGTGGAATCCGTGTGTGAATAGAAGGCATTCATTAGAGTGATCTTGTTGAGTCAAGGTACTATCAGTATACATTTAATAAACAAACTACATTTTTAATAAGCAGCCTGTTTTTTACTACATGTAAAGGCAGTAAGGAAATAAAAGGTTTGGAAGTCACCGTTGCTGTCCTAAAGGTATTAGGTAGGCCAGTAGCAAAACTAATCTGTGATAGCAACTTAATTAAATTCTAAAGTGCCAAGTCCAGATGGAGTTTAGGGAAGGAACTAAGAGCACTGAAACATGGAGAGAAATTACTGACAGTGTTATTTGAACACTCAAAGCTAGCATAACTTTGATTGTATGTGTAGATTATTCACAAAATGAGGGCAGTAATGCCTTTTATTCTTATATATATTCCAGTGCAATCTTGTTCTTCCATTGGGAAGTGAAATCTATTCCCCCATCTCTAGAATATGGGCTTGGCCATGTAACTTGCTTTGGTCAATGAGTCATTAATAAATGTGACATAAGCCCTGGTGTGGCTCAGTGGATTGAACATCAGCCTGTGAACCAAGGGGTCACCGGTTTGATTCCCAGTCAGGGCACATGCCTGGGTTGTGGGCCGGGTCCCCAATGGGGGCGCTTGAGAGGCAACCACACACTGATGTTTCCCTCTCCTTCTCCCTTTCTTCCCCTCTCTCTAAGAATGGGTGAATAAAATCTTAAAAAAAAAGTGACATAAGGAACTTCTTGAGAGGTACTTGAACTTTGGAGTTCACCCTCTCCTGTTATGGGAAACTTTCTGCGCACTGTGAGTAATCTCAGGCTGCCTCTCTGGAAAGGAAAGACTATATGGGGAGCTATTTCAGCCATTGAGCTGAAGTGCCAGACAGTGAGGCCATCCTTGACTATCCAGCCCCAGTAGAGCCAGCCCAGAGAAGACCCATCCAACTAACCTAAAGGTTGTGACCTAATAAATAACTTTTAAGCAAAAAAAAAAAATTATATATATATATATAAATAAAAAAAATTTAAAAAGCTTGTGAACTGGAATAATCTAGGAAAGCTTCAAGAAGGAAGTAGAATCCCATTGGAGGGCTGGGTTTAGATATATGAATGCTCAAAAAATTTCTAGTAACAGTATTGTCATTTGCTCTAGAATTACAATCCCTGAAATAATGTACATCTGGGCTTTACAGAAAACTAAGCTTCAGAACACTTCTCTAAAATAACATGATTCTTTGCAGTGAGGCTGGGGGACTAGAAACCAGATTTCATAATCCCTAGATTAGGGGTGTCAAACTCATCTTCACCGGGGGCCACATCAGCCTCATGGTTGCCTTCAAAGGGCTGAATGTAGAGCTCCTTGCCCCTAGTTAAGGAGTAGTTACATTTATACAGTCCTAAAATTACATTTGGCCCTTGGAAGGCAACTGCAAGGCTGATGTGGCCCCCCATGAAAATGAGTTCAACACCCCTTCCCTAGATGAATGCTTTTTCTATCTGTCTGCATATGTAGAGTATTTTTAAATAAAAAATTAGTCTTATACTTGATTTACTTCTATATGTCTCATATCACTATAACAATTCTGAACTAAATGCCAGAAACTCAATAAACATTTGTTCATTCATGAATATTTAAATTCTGCAAGAGCATTTTATTAACTTAGGAGCTCTGATAATTAGGATGGTAACTAAACTGAGTACATCTAAACTTTTTAATATTTGGCAATCTGGTAGATCAGGAGTTGATGAATACTTTCTACAAAGGCCTAAATAGTAAATATTTTCAGCTTTATGGGGCCATAAGGTGTCTATTGCAACTAGTCAGCTCTGTGATTATAGTGCAGAAGCAGCTGTAGGGGGAAATGTAAATGAGTGAATGTGGTGGTAGCCAATAAAACTACTTACAAAATCAAGTGGTGGGCTGGATTTGGTCAGTGGGCCATAGTTTGCTGACTCTTGGGGCAGGAAAAATGCTATCTTGTTTTAATTTGCATTTATTTAGCCATGTGAGTGAAGGTGAACATTATCCTTCATTTATAAAACTTCATTGGACTCTGTACTGATACTAGGAATACAGTAGTGATCAGAAATATTTCAGTCTTCAGCAGTATTATTTGATTGGGGATAGGTAAGCAATTAAATAGAACATTAGCTATGATAAGTTCTCTGAAGAAAATAAATAGGGATGGAATAGACCCCCAGGGTTTATAGTGGAAGCTCTTTTAAAGAATGTTCAGGGAAAGGAGGTGACAGTTGTGTGAGAAGGAGCTAGCCAGGTGTATTAGCTATCTATTGCTTTATAGATTACCTGAAAACGTAGTACCTTAAAACAACAACTAGTTATTATTTCACACAGCCTCTGAGAATCAGGAATCTGTGACAGATTTCGCTAGATAGTCTGTCTGGCTCAGGGTCTCTCATGAGATTCTGGTCAAGATGTGGGCTGGGGCTGCCATCGGCTAAAGGCTTGTCTGAGCTGGAGGATCAGCTACCAGGAAATCTAATGTGGCTGTTGACTGAAGAGCTCATTTCCTTGCTGCCTGACCCACTCCATGGGCTGCTTGAGTGTCCTCAACATGGTGGCTGGCTTCCTCCAGGAGCAGGTGATCCTTAAGAGTAATGAGGAAGCTGTAGAGCTTTTTATGACCTTGTCATGGTAATTACAAACATTGTCACATCTTCATTATTTTATTCATTAGAAGCAGGTCACTAAGTTCAGTCAACACTCAATGGGAGGGGATTTAGGCTTCATCTTTTGAAGGTAGTGTCGAACAGTTTTTAGGCATACTTTAAACCACCACAGTTTTTCCTCTGGCCACAAATTATTTATTTTTCTTTCACATGCAAGCCAAGACCCTCTCGAATAGTTTGGCATTAAGGAGACAATATTTGTACCCATATACCCAGCATCCACAGTTAGGACAGGCATAATTTGGTGTTTTTTTGCCAATAAAATTATTCAATAAACTTTGAGGGTATTCTGTGCTTCTTATTAACATTCATTACATTAGGTAAAACATAAACTGCTACTTCTGCCTTATTCTTTTTGTTAGAAGTGAGTCACTTAAAGCAAATGTCAAAAATTGTGGACATATTTTAAACTATCATTCCATATAAAGAAGATAAGGGCATTCTAGGAAGAAGGAACAGCAAGGGCAAAGGCCCAGAAGGAGGAAGACTTTGGCATGTTTGGGGAATAGAAGGGTGGCTAATGTGGGTAAAGCATATGAGGAAAAGGAAGAGTGGTGTGAGGTGAGGTTGGATAGGTTCTGTATACCACACCTGGCCTTATAGGGCCCATAAAAGCTTCTAAATTTTGTTGTAAATGTAAGGGAAACCATTAAAAGTATCAAAGCAGGGAATCACAGGATATGGTTTATTTTACAAAAACAATCACTCTTACAACTGTGTGGAGTACAAATTAAGTGGGCTAGAGTGAAAGTATGGAGCCCAATTAGGCTATTCCACTAGTCCAGGTCCAAGATCATAGACTTTGACTAGAGAGGTAGCAGAAGAAACCAAGAGGCGGACGTGTTCTACATTTCAGTTGGAAGCAGTAGTAGTTGTTAATGGATTGGGAAGAGGGAGGGGAGTCAGATGACTCCTACATTTTCATCTTCATGGGTATTGGTACTGGTTACTGAAGAGAAGCCTGGGAGAAGGACAGAATTAAGTAGAAATGAAGTTATTGTTTTGGCTGTGTTAAGTTTGAGATGTTAGAAGGAGAGAAATCAGGACTCAAAATAGAAATAAAAGATATTGCTGTTGGGCTTTCTTTTCATACTGAATCTTTTATTTTTCCCTGTGATCTGTGTGTGCATATCCTTTGCCACTTTTTATATTAGTTATTCAAAATGGGTATCAAATGTTGCTTTTTCCTGGCATTTGATTTAAGGTCTCCCCCACCCCCCTTTTTTAAATCCTCACCTGAGGATATACCTATTGATTCCAGAGAGAGAGGAAGGAAGGGAGAGAAGAGGAGAGAGAGAGACAAAGATAGAGAAACATCTATAGGTTGCTTCCCCTATGTGCCCCTCCTGGGGAGTGAACTCGCAACCTAGGTATGTGCCCTGTCTGACTAGGAATTGAACCTCTGACCTTTTGGTTTATAGAACCATGCTCCAACCAACTGAGCCACAGCAGCCAAGGCAAGATCCTGTTTTTAAAGAGTATAGAAAAAGCTGTGATCTGGAATATCTGCATAAGGATTTTTTGGCTAAGCACAGGTTTCTGCAAAATGTTTTTTAAAACATTTATCACATTTATTAGTGATATGTAAAAAACACAGCTTAGCAAAGAACTGAACATGAAAATCATCCTTAGTCATATTACTCAAAGAAAACTATTATTAACACCCTGGTGTGTATTCTTCCTTTTCTTTCCCCTGTCAATATTCGCCATTCATTAATTCCATATATATTTATTTGGCTGAGTGCTAGTGGTATGAATATGAATAAGACATTCTCCATATTATTAGGGAGATTGTAGTCTTAATAGTCTACATCTAATGGGAGTGAAAGACAAGTGGGATTTATCAATTATGAAGTAAAATGATTAGAAGTATGTTTAGGGTCCCTTGGGAACATGAGGAAGAACATTTAATTTAGACTGGGGGAATGTATCAGGCTGAATCTTGGAAGGTGATTAGCAGTTAGCTAAGAGAATGAGGGGAAGAAATATGTTACTATCAGTATACTTACATAGAGGAGGAAGGAACTGTTAATATTTTGTTTCTGAAGCTGGTGGTGAATTGGGTGTTCATTGTATTATTTATATTATCTGTATAGCAGAAGACTTTAATAAGTATTTTTAAATCATTAGGCCTTGGAGTCATTCATGGATATTGATAAAATATTCTGAAAATAAGAATTTCTTATTGTATAGAAATTAGAGGCAGAGATACTATAAGTGAGAAATAAAAATAGGTGTGTGAAAGTAAGTTTATATATTGTTTGCCTTTTAAGGAAAAGTTTCATTTTAGGGAAACCTATGTACTGCTTGGAAATTAAAATTACTTTGTAAATTTATATGTAACTATATGCTTTCTACTCCTGCATCTCAGTTTCAAGATAGAATCCTTTAAAAATACTGTGTTTTTAATCTTTTGTTTTGTTTTATGGTGCTGTTTACAAATATGCATTTAGTACTATCTTTTTATTTTGATGAAAACATTTACGTTCTGGCCCATACATTTTTTTAAGTTCATGCTTCTTAGAGGATAGTTACCATTAAAATTATTTTTCTTTGGAAGCATTTTCTTTAAGTTTTAGTTACAGATTACATTATTTGGATTAAAATTTAAGAAAGAATACACATAAAAATTTAATATTTATGAGAAGAAATTTGATCTTGCCGTTCTATGCTAAATGCTTAAGAAAATAATCATGTGTAAATTTTTTTTAGCCTTTCTAAGAAAAGTCTACACCATCCTTTCTCTGCAAGTTCTCTTAACTACCATGACATCTGCATTATTTTTATACTTTGAGTCTATACGGACATTTGTGCATGAAAGGTAAGATTATTCTAAATCACTTTCAGCCACTGCATATGATCAAAAGGGCATAAACAGTTCTTTTTTTTCTATTAACTTTTTATGTTTGAATGTAAAAAAAGGTTCATTATTGACTCTTGTAAATAAGATTAGTTTGTTTTGGCAAATATGTTTTCCCAAACGGTTGGTTCTCTTTTCATTTTAATGCTGTTTTCTTTAACTGTGCAAAAGCTTTTTATTTTGATGAGATCCCATTTGTTTATTTTTTCCTTTATGTCCCTTGCTCTAGGGGACATATCAGTGAAAATATTATTGCATAGAATATCTGAGATTTGCCTGCTTATATTCTCCTCTAGGACTTTTATATATAAATATAAAAGACTTATATTTAAGTCTTTTATCCACCTCGAATTTATTTTTGTGTATGGTGTAAGTTGGTGATCGGGTTTCACTTTTTTGCATGTAGCTGTCCAGCTCTCCCAACACAATTCATTGAAGAGGCTATTTTTACTCCATTTTATGTTTCTGCCTGTTTTGTCGAATATTAATTGACCATAGAAACTTGAGTTTATTTGGGGGCTCTCTATTCTGTTCCATTGGTCTATGTGTCTGTTTTTATGCCAGTACCAGGCTATTCTACAACATGGTGTTTACTTCTGAACTTTTTAGCTTACAGTTTTGTAGGGTTAAAACCTTATCTCCTGGAACTGTATTCAGAATTTTTACAGTATGTAGTTTTCAAGTCTTAATTTTTTGTGCTTTTTATTAGATATATGCCTTGTCCCCAAAGCCTAATAAAATGCTTGAAAAATAAAAGTATTTAATAAATGTGTATTTAATTTATCTTAATGTTGGTTCATTACTAGGATAATTTCACTGAAAAGTTTTCAAAGGAGCTCCATATGATTTATCCCAAAGCTGTTTAAGATCTGACCTCCAAAGTAATTATTTTCAAGGATAAAATAGATTCTTTATTACAGGAAAGGTAAAATAAGGAATGAATATTTTCTTAGGAGTACAGTTTCTATCCTTCCTTCCCCTACAGAAGGAGAGTCTTGAATTGTTAGTTTGCAATTTGGGAAAAGTTCTTTAGTTTAAATGATAGCTACATAGCAAATACCCTAAAAAAGTAGTTAGGTATAAAATATGTTTATTATTTAATAGCTTTTCTTTGTCCTTTAGTTAAAATGCAGTATGCTAGTTGCAAAAATTATTCAAATATGATAGAAATTCATGAAGTAAAAAGGAAAATTTTCCCCTTTGCATTGTGGGCTCTTTTCTTTGTCCAGCTGCTCCTCCCCATCGCATATTCCTCAAATTTCCCAGATGGAAAAATAATTTTTTTACCGTTTGGTGTGGATCCTTCCAGATTTTTTTGTACTTTCACAAACACATAAAATAGACATATGTTATTAAATTTGATAATACTATTTATGCTATTTTTTAAATGTGAAACTACTTTTCATTTTGTCTTTCAGTCCTGCCTTAATTTTGGTGTTTGCCATTGGATCTTTGGGTTTGATTTTTGCATTGACTTTAAACAGATATAAACATCCCCTTAACCTGTACCTGCTTTTCGGATTTGTGAGTACTTTGACAATTATCTATCCTTTAACATTTATTACTGAGTTTTAAATTTATTTACTTAATTGAATGTGTATATGTATAATTGTAGCAGAACAAAATCAATGAGATTTTTAAAAGTTTGAATATTTTAGGAAATTTCCTGTAATCTCTTAGTCTGTAAAATTTTTTAAACTTTGTCAGTTTCAAAAGTTTTTTGTGGGTTATGATGTAGTGGAAAAAATAATGAATTGGAACCATGACCACCAAATATCTAAAATGTTTGCCACTATCTGGTTATGTGACATATGACAGGGCATGTACCTAAGTTTTCTCATATGTAAAATGAAAATATTAAAGTACATTATCCCTGTGATACTTTCTACCCCTAATATTATGTGCTTTTCTTGGGAAAAAATTGTATTGTGGCCTTCATTTCATAGGCCTTAAATTGAAATCTTTATGCTTAACTCCTCAATATTACTTTTATCTTATTACACTGTTCTTTTAAAGGACCATTTTTTTCAATTGGTATGCTTTACTAACTTTTTTCAAAATCATTGTTGGGGGAACTCAAGTTTAAGTCATGTTTGTTGAGATACTTGTGAAAATTAAAATCCCAACTACTACTTATAAAAACTCAGTCTTAGAATATGACCAGAATGAGTTGTAAGGTTCAAGTTATATATTTTTTAAATTATTTTTCCCATTCTCATATACAGTGTGACTTGGGTTCTGACTTAAAAACTTATATCAAAACATTCCAATCTAATGTTAAGAATATTTATAGTCAAATAAGATTGAAAATGATGCTTATCAGATTAAACTGCCTTACACTAAAGAAAGTTTATGAATTCTGATAAGTTTTTTGTTAATATGATGAAATAAAAGCTCATGATTTTGGAAATTTCAGTTATAAGAAACGTTATTCATTTAAATCTTAGGCTCTTCTGTTTGCCAGGTATCAATATTCTAACTCAAGTTATCGCTAGTAGCAGGGAGTTGATTTTAAGGATATAAGTAAGATCTTGGGAACCCACTAACCCACCCCATAAGGCCTCAAGGAGAAAAGGAACTAGAAGGAAGATTCTAGAAATGATGCTGTTGTAGGATATTCAACAGCAAGAGTTTGTGGTCTCCTCTCCCTTCTTTCATTACATTTCTTCTCTATTGTGCAGCTGTCCTTACAGAGTTTTCCCCTCTGCTCTCTTTGGTTTTAACATGGCTTATTGTGGGCTCTCATATGATTCATGAATGTTTTAGCTTTAGCTCCTGCTACCATTCTCTGAGTTTAGATTTCTAAGTGAGAAAGAATCTGATTGGTACCGCTAATTAATGGCACAGGTCATAGCCAATATGAGTTGACAGCCTCTGGGTTAAATACCAACTCCTGTCCCAGTCAGCTGTCCTAAGATAGAAAGACGAAGTACAAAAAAGAAACAGCATCATGTAGAGTTCCTCTTCAACTCTACATGTAGGCAATCTGCCTTCAGAAAGACTCTTAATTGATTTATATGTGGGACAACGGTATAGACCAGCATTTGCCCAGCAGGGAGAGGACCCACTAGAAAAGCATCAGGCAGATGCTTATGGGGAAGATATGGTCACTTACTGCTACAACTATTGATCATTTAGCTACAACTAGCTAAAAATGGTTTAACAAATAAGGAAGTATGTAAAATGCATTCCTAATTACTCAGAGACCTCTGATACTAGGTTATTTTGTCCTACTCCACCAAAATAGGAAGGAAATGGATCTCACTTTGCCTTAGGAGGTGTGTATGTGTGTATGTGTATATGAATGTGTGTGTATGCACATTTAAAAAGGGATGTTATTTTTTGATGGTATGTTTTCCTAATTTTACCTTTTCTCCTGTTTATACTGTTCTTTTTCCTTCTAATACTTGAGTGTGGTAGGATTTCTTACCTTAAATCATGTCACATGATTGTTGTTATATCTAGAATGTTGCCCAGAAAAAATATTTCTATCATCTTTTGCTACTACTTCCCTGACACTGTCAACAACAAACATAACAAAATGTGTTAATGGCATCATGGCCTCCATATTATAATTTGTAATACCATTTTGCTCTGGTTCTAATGATTTCTTGATTTCAGGTAGCAAAGGTTTATAGGGAATGCTTCTATGTATCATTATACAGCCACTGCTGTTACTTCTGGCTTTGCTTTTATGATAAGGTCTATGAGATGGTTGATGAAAAAACATCTAATTAGAGTAAGCATATAAAACAAGATACAGGTATATAATTAAGGGGAAAAAGAAGCTAGAGGTTAAAGCTCGATATTCCTAAATTGTTTATTTAGGATCTGAGTTCAGCTACTTCTGGCATGGCTACACAATATGGCTTATTTCTCTTTCATGTAAAAAATATGAATGTTTAGTGGAGTTGTCAGGGGCCCAGGTACCCACTATGGTTCAGCTATTCCTAGGGTGGTGTGTTATAAGATGTGCACCACTGTATCTATATTCCATCCAGTTGTATGTTAAAAATGAGAAGAGGAAGGGGAAAACTTCCTTGTTTTCAGAAGTTGTACACATCGCTACTCACATGCTGTTGGCTAGAATAGAGTCCTGCGGCCAGATAAAGCTATAAAGGATACTGAAAAATCTAATGTTTAATCTTAGCAAACTGTGTGTCCAGGTAAAAATTTTGTTACTAAGGAAGAAACAAAAAATACTTTGAGACAGTTTTAAGAATCTGCCACACCAGAATGCTATCTATATATTTAATATTAAATTAAGAATTAGTGATTCAATATATTTAATATTCCTGAGTTTGAGTAAGATATTTAAGTTTTTCTAAATGTCCACGTTATTTACAATTTCATTGTTATTTATATTATACAGAGAAAATAGAATTTTCTGTTATTTCTATAATCTTCATCTTATAGATATGAAAAATCTAGTTTAAGGAGTGATGGGATCACAATTAGAATCTAAATATTCTCATTCAATATGTTGAGGTCTCATTTTCATTATGGTGGGCTTATCTTCCCATATACCTCAAAAGACTGCTCGGAAACTAATATGAGATCATGCATATGGAATCATATTGAACTAGAAATTGGAACCATGTACATGATATAGTATGAATTTATGTAATTTCAATTTTTTTTCTTAGACACTGTTGGAAGCTCTGACTGTGGCCTTTGTTGGTAAGCCATAATTATGCTTCTGTATGTTACACTTACCTTTTTTTAAATTTATGAACTTTATTTTTAATTTTTTCAATTTATTTCTTAAAGATTGTATTTACAGTATTTATTTTTAGAGAGGGGGCAAAGTAGGGAGAAAGAGAGGGAGAGATACATCAATGTATGGTTACCTCACGCACCCCTTGCTGGGGAACAGGCCTGCAACCCAGGCGTGTTCCCTGACTGGGAATCGAACCGGCGACCCTTTGGTTTGCAGTTCGGCACTCAGTACACTGAGCCACACCAGCCAGGGCTACACTTACTTTTTAATGTAGATGAATATTCTGGGTAAAAAGATACTTGGGGCTAAATCTTAACATCATGGAGTATTATATTTCAAAAATATGGCATAGGATAAAGAATTTCTAAAATATAAGCAAAAATTAAATGTTTAAACTTTCCATAGTTCAACTGACCTTAGAGGAAGTGGAAAAGAATTAGAAAAACAATAGGAATGGAAAACAATATTCAGTTGTGTTTATCCATTTATAAACATAAGATACCCATAGCTAATCTTTTCCCTAATTTAAAGGGATCTCAGAGGAGCTAATAACATGTTTTGAGTCATGTACTTTAATCACAGCTCAGCCTCTTAAATTGCCTGTACCAAACTATGCTTTATATTATGTCCTCATATTTTATCAAAACACAAAAAAGCTAGTAATTTCTGTTTTGTATACAGTGTTAAATATGTGTTTGAAAGGAAGTGTCTGTTATAATTACTCGATGTACCCTATGTAATGCCTCAAGGGAAATATTTCGTGACTTGTTAACAATTTAAAACATTCTGATTGTGTCAAAATAATCTGGAGAATCAAAAGGGTCAGCATTAAGTATTACTATCAGTAAATTGTTAATCTTTATGGTTAATATAGTTATCTATTTTATCAATACTTTTTAAATCTTTCTATGCCAGTTTATTGAATCTATGTATTCTACCTCTTTTTATAAATGAATCAATATAAGAAAATAATAATTACTAAAATAAATAGGATTGAAATTTCATACCACAGGAAGTATTATTAATATTTACTTATTGTTAGCATTATCTATTATGTATTATTAATGTTATTATCAAGTCTAGCTCTGCCCTCCTTGACTACCACTGTTTGTAAGGGATGTAGAAAAGAGATTTCTTTCACGGTTATTGAACTGGGGTTAGGGTGGAATAATCTGAGAACATCATTTTCCTCATTATTATAATATCTTTCCACATAATTGTATACTGAAATTACTGACAAGAAGCAAAAGTGATTTATCTTTCTACATTCACCTCCCTAATCCTGTAATGACATAAATAGAAGAATTCTGATAATGTAGCACTTAGAATAGAAAGAACTTGGATAATTAATCCCTGACAAATTAAAAATAACTTCAGTGATTTGGGGTTCAAAGCAGTTAACTTCCTTTAAAGAGGTTATAATTTATCATTCTCTTAAAATGTTGAGCAGTTGCATTGCATTAACCATAGTAAATCCAGAAGATCATTCTAAAATTATGGAACGAAATTTGGTATACAGTGTACTCTGAGATACTGTGGATTTGAATATAAAGCAAATAGTGGTTGGTTTCTGTTCTCTGCAGGGTTGGTGAATGGCAGATGATGCCAAATAGCTCCAATATTTTTCTTGCCCAATTTCTTTGATTTGGGCTGATGAACTTGGTGCAGTTAACCAGGTGATTGCTAGAACTGCTGTCTGCTATCCAGGTATTCCCAGCCAGCCACCGTACCCAGAATCATCCCTATTGATATCTAAGCTATAATGGACAGTCACCACAGATAAACTGCAGCTGGAACAGGGATTGGGTGAGAATCATTCCACCATATCCCTAAACTCCTAATTGGCTAGCTGTATAATCTCTGGTCATTTCTTTAATGTCATAATAATGTGACTTCCTTATTTTGTGTTAATGAGTATTTTGGAACCTATTTATTGCATTATGGGTGTAGTTTTACTGTACCAATCAATATTCAAGGCTGAATAAGGAATCTTTTCATAACTGTTTTTATTGCCAAGTAGCACAGTTAAAAGCATTTCAATTAAGTCCCAGAAGAAGCTGTTTTACATCATATTTATATGAATGTTTAATCAGTATTTTTTTAATTTTACAGTTACTTTCTATGATGTGTATATTATTCTGCAAGCTTTTGTACTGACTACTGCAGTATTTCTTGGTTTGACTGTGTATACTCTACAATCTAAGAAAGATTTCAGCAAATTTGGAGCAGGGTAAGTTACATATTCATGGCTATGATAGATACCTTTAATATTATAGATAGTTTTGAGAGAAGTGCTATACCGTTAGCTTTGAATACTGTCTTTTAAAGTGGAGTGTAATGAAAGGTCATCTCTTTGAGTTCTAGGACCTGGCCCTTCTCTCCTAGAATATCCAAGGACATGATAAGTGGCTTTGAATCATTTCCTTCCCCTCTATCTTGAAAGGGAAGTAAATGCCAAAAAAAAAAATCAGGTTTCCAGAGAGTCTAGACTTATGTTCTTTATGAATGGTATGGAATTTGCCTATATAATTTAGGTCTTTGTCTTAACATAAATGTTACCAAGACCATCCACATCTTTGTGGTAAAAGCAAGAGTCTGGAGATGTCTGCATGAACCTTAAAATCTTTTGATCCATTTGATTAACCTGTATCTTTTTTCAGACTAATAGATACATGGAATGATCCTTTTTATATTATGATAATGTAATTTGTTGCCCTCACTTGTTAAGAATCAATACCCTTTAAGCTCACCCTGGCTTCCTGTTGGCACATAATCAGGCAACCATTTTCTGTTGTTTTTCCTGTTACAACACTAAAAATTTACAAAAGTGTACTCTTGCAAAACCTTCTTTTCTCCCCCTTTTTTTCCTGGTTATCCAGATTACCAGAAATCTCTGCTGGGATAAAATATAGTTGGTTAGGCAACATTGATAATTGTGCAAGATGCATATAGTTTTATTGAAATGGAATTTGATTTAGGGGCAGGTAGCATTTTTTAACTCTTATATGGTGGGGAGGTGTTTCATACATATTTGTGGCTCTATATGATGAAAGATTTGCTCTTTGCTTCTTCCTAGCCCAGTCTCTAACTTCCCCCCTTCTTCCCCATCCATTCTACTATAGTCTCTAGAACTCCTTCCTGGTATTGAGTTGGACAAAAAGTCTGTATTTTTTTTCTGTAAATTACAAGACACATTAAAACAAACAAACAAATAAAATAATAAAAAATAATAAAAAACAATTAAAATAAAATTAAAAAACTTGAATAATTAAAATAAAAAAGAATAAAAGACACATTTTTCATTTCCATCAATAACTTTATTGATTTGAATATTTTGAGTATGTCAGTTATCTCCTGCAAGGTATAATGCTGATTGTTCTCAATTAATGTCTCGATTTGACTGCTATCAACTTCAACTGGTCTACCGACCACCATGGAGCTTCGTGCAACAAGAAATCTCCAGCATGAAACTTCACAAACCACTTTTGACACATTCAATCAGTCACAGCACCTTTTCCATACACTGTATAAATCTTTTTTTGGCATTTCAGTTGTGTTTTTACCTTTCTTGAAATAATAAAGCATAATATGCTGAAAATGTTGCCTATTTTCTCCCATCTTCAATATTAAAGTAACTACAAAAAATTCACCAGTTTTGATGTTTTTTTAAATGCATGCTGATATGACAGCTGTCACAGTACAATCTAACAAAATTGTTCTAGTGAAGTTAAAGACAACTAAGCATTACTAGAGCCATCTTATGGGAAAAAAACCCAGATTTTTCCGTAAGATGGAGAATCCGTAAGTTGGGTAGAATTTTTTGGCCAACCTAAGAAATAATCTCCCCTATATTTCAGTCTCTTCATAATATGTTCTTTCTTCCTTATTTCAGATGAAACTTGATTCCTCCCTGAGAACTATTCTCTAGCTGTTCATTCTTCAACTCAGTGGTGGGGGTTAGTGTTGAAAACTGCTTCTGTTCCCTGGTGCCACTTTTCATTATTTCTTCAGCATAATAGAAAGTCATTACTTTAAGGTTTATGCTTTCTGGTGATACACTTCCTACTCTTCCTCATTACTGGCATTGATCCCCTTTTTGGTCAAGCCTCCTCTGTTTTTAAAGACCTTAGCATCAAACTACATGTTAGGCCCATCCATCAGCTTTGCCTCTCAATATCTCTAGACCTCTTCTACTGCAGCAACTTTCATTTCCCTGCCATTGCCACTTTGTGGACCTTGCCATCACTAGGGATTGTTCCGTTGGTGAAATCTTAAATGCCAGTGTCCCACTTTCTTTCTCCAGCCTTCTATCCTTCTAGCTCTCTCATTTCTTTACTTCCACAACACCATTCTATGGTGCCTGTTCTTCAGCTACTGTTATTGTCATAATAAACGGTCCTTCATCTCAGACCTAGGAGTCTCATGTGTTCTATTAGCATCCACAAAATTGTGCCAGGCTAACTCATCAGCTTCTAAGGTAAAATCTCAGATGATCTGTAGTTCTTAATCTCACCTTCCCATACTTCTTGGTGCAGAAGCTCTGGAGTTTCCCCAGGATTTAAGCATGAAACAGTAAGTCCTGATTCTCTTTCAATCTTGAAGGATCTATGCTATGAGGTGGTAAGATACTTCATTCTAACTTAGGTATGCCAGATGTATCCTGACAAGTTTTGTGGCCATTTCACCAAGAGAGCTGAGGACTGGAATCTCACCATACCCTCAGTTCACTACACTGAATTATAATACATATATTTAATGTATTTAGTTCTGTTGTTAAAGAACATATTTTATATGATTTTAGTCCTTTTGCATTTACTGAGATTCATTTTATAGTATCTGGGTTAATATCCTTTGTGTACTAGAAGATGTATATTTTGCTACTGAGTGACTGAAAAATGTTAAATAGGTCAAATTGCTTGATAGTATTGTTCAAGTCTTCTGTATGCTTACTTATTTTCTGCCCACTTATTCTATCAATGTAAAAGTGGTACTGAACTCTCCAGCTGCAAGTGTGGACTGGTTATTTTCTCCTATCAGTTCTACGACTTTACTTCATGTTATTTGACACTCTCTCTTTTTAGGTGCATAAACATTTAGGACTGCTATGTCCTGTTTGTATATGTGTCTTAGCATTTCACAGATGTTAATGCTTATTAAGTAACCTAACACTGGGCTCCCATGGGCATAACTTCTACACAGTGTCAATGCAAAGAAACCATCAGCCAAGTTTAATTTTAACTAAGTCCACAGTTTTTAAAAAAAATTTGTTATTATTGTTCAGTTATAGTTGTCCCCATTTTCTCCTATTACTTTCCTCTGCCCTGCCCACTGCCTCCTCATACATTAATCCTCTCCCCAGCTTTTTCCTTGTCAATGGGTCCTTTATACATGTTCCTTGACTTGACCCTTCCCCTTCTTTCCCCCCATTTTCCGCCCCCCATCTCCCCGCTGGTTTTCTTTTGATAGTGTTATCATGGTATATCTTTTTGTTTGTCCTATCTGTTCCTTGATCCTTTTTTCCTCTTCTACTCTTTTGGATTGTTTGATTCTGTTTATCTACTTTATGGTTAATAGCTATAGCTCTTTTAAATAGAAGCTGCTCTAGGTTTTATAGTGTACATGGTTACATTATCACAGTGTACCTTCAAATAACATACCATTTCATGTATAGTATACTTATTGCTGCTCTCCCCTACCTTCGTACCATAACTTTTTGGTCTACATATTATAAACCTAATACATTGTTACTAATTTTGCTTTAAACATTAAATTATCTTTTAAAAGATATGAAAAATAGATGAGGACTTATATGTTCATCCACATATTTACCATTGCTGTTCTCCATTTCTTTGTGTAGACCTAATTTTCATCAAATGTTTTCCTTCTGCCTGTGGGATTTCCTTTTAACACATCTTATGGTGCTGGTCTGGTCTCAGCTTTTGTATGTTTGAAAAAAATTTTTATTTTACTTTTGTTTTTGGAAGTTATTTAATTTTATTTACTTATTTTTTGCACTTTAAAAATGTCACTCCCCTGCATTCTGGCTTGTGTAGTTTTAGACAAGAAGTCTGCTATCTTTCTTATCTTTATTCCTTCGTACATGGTTTTTTTGTTTTTTTTTATCTCCTAGCTACCTTTAAGATTTTCTTAGTCATTTGATTAATATTTTCAGTAATTTGACTATGGTATTCCTGGTATTTTTTTCCTGCTTCTAGGATATATCAGTTTAAACTTTTTATCAACTTTTGGAACATTTTTGGCCATTATTTCCTGAAATAGTTTTATGTTACCCTTTTTCCTTTCCGTTGAGACTCCAATGGCATACATGTTAGACTTCTTAATGTTGTTCCACAGTTCACTGATGCTTTGTTCATTTCTTTGTAGTTGTTTTCTCTCTGTGATTTATTTTGGTTAGTTTCTGCAGCTGTAATCAAGTTCAATCATCTTTTCTTTCTCAGTGTCTAATCCGCTATTAATCCCAGCCAGAGTATTTCTCATTTGACATACTGTATTTTTTAGTCTATGGAAATTCAGTTCAATTTGTATTTTTTAACCGTATGTCTTTTATTTTTCTCATGATGATGCTTTCCTCTACATCCTTGAACATATGGAGTATATTTTTAATGTCATTGTCTACTAATTCTATTTTTGTGTCACTTCTAAATTTGTTTCTATTTTTTAGTGTATATATTTATATATATATAAATGGCATCATACAATTTTAGCAGTAGCAAATTTATGTACATAATTAATTTCTCTAATACATTAGAATAAAATAGAGAACTTTAACGGATATGCATATTCACAAATAATTTATTTGGTTTAAAATGCAACTACTTTTTATTTGTTCATGTATATATTTTATAGAAGTTTTATAGATTTCTGTTAAATTAAAATACTTCTAATGTATTTCTACTTAAATCAGTATTTTCTTTGCATTTCATTTGAAACCTTTAAAAATTAACACTCTTCACTAGTTTTGTATACCATTTAAACAAATGTTGAATGGACATCTGTTCTTTCAATTTCTGGGTATTCTACAGTATTCGTTGTATGTTTATGAGTTCTTACATTTAAATTATTCTTTGACAAATATCAGGATGCATTTATTTCTTGAGAAAATATTGAATGGGTTTACAAAGTTTTTTTGTAAGGAACAATATTCTAAATTATTAATATTTTGTTTTTATAGACTGTTTGCTGTTTTGTGGATTCTTTGTTTGTCAGGAATCTTGAAGGTGAGTTGTTTTAGAATAGTAACTTAAAATATAATTCTGGCCATGTCAATATAATCTCAAAAAGCTATGTAAGGTATATTCTTATGATAGGACACTTGATTATAATTATCTGAAATATTTGTATATAGAGTGATTATAAAATTATCTTTTGAAAAATCAAGGTCTTATGTTAACATCATTGATTGAAAAAAAGATGAACAAATGAGTTAAATTACACAGAAAGAGGCCCTCATTTGTAATTGCTAACCTCCAAGTGGCACATGTAATTATGAAAAAAAATTAATATTTGGGATGCTACTGTTCAAAGTCAAGTGGGTAATTTAATAGGGGATTATCCATTGATTCATCCATTCATTCTTTCATCCAACAGAAGCCAGAGTAGACCTGCTTTGCCTTTCTCTGCTTTTAACATTTGTATTCAAAGTTGTACAGTATTATTAAATATATATGTAGCATATGTAACTTAAGAGCAAGTAACTTCAGTGTTTAATAGGGTTCTTTCATACAAACGTACTATTTTAATCTCTTGCCTACAGTTATTTTTTTATAGTGAGACAATGGAATTGGTCGTAGCTGCTGTAGGAGCCCTTCTTTTCTGTGGATTCATCATCTATGACACACACTCACTGATGCATAGGCTGTCACCTGAAGAGTATGTATTAGCTTCCATCAGCCTCTACTTGGATATCATCAATCTATTCCTGCACCTCTTGCGGATTTTGGAAGCAGTTAATAAAAAGTGATTGAAAGCAGTATGTAGAAACTAATTCATTCATAAGAAGTTACTGAAAGTAGGATATAGAAACTGACTCATTAATAATACTTTATTACTGACTCAGTGATAAAGTTAGAGACATAATTGACTATTAAATACTTTTATTAATTTATTGTATGCTCTGTACTTCAGAGCTATTACTATAATACAGCAGGTCCTTGGATAATGTCATTTCATTATAATGTTGATGAGAAAAAAAAATCAACTCCCAGTCAGGGCCACTGTTGGTGTGATGTTTGAAAATTCTCCCTATATCTGCATGAGCTTTCTCCAGGTATCCTGGTTTCCTTCCACATCCCAAAGATGTACACATTTGGTGAACTGGCACATCTCAGTTGTCCCAGTCTGAGTGAGTGGGGGTATGTGTGTGCTTCCTGGGCCCTGAGCTGCTGAGTAGGCTCTGCTCCCCACCACTCTAAACTAGAGAAGTGGGTCGGAAAATAATGATCTTACTTGTTTTTATTGATCTTTCTTCAATTTATAACTCACATTTATTTCAATGTTTAATATTACAAGTGTTCTGGGTCTTTATTTAAAAGTTTGGTATGCTTTTGTGACCAGAAATATGCCTACAGTAAAATTGGTTTTGTTATATATATTGTTTTGCTTAAAGTTGCAGTTTCCAAGAACCTACTGATGACATTAAATGAGGACTTACTGTATAATAATCTAATATATACATAATGTAATATAATGTATAATGTAATATATGTAATGTAACATTACTACAACTATGTTACTATTATATGACATTAATTATAATTACATGTAAAATATAACAATAAAATATTAAATATATAATTACTAGGTTATATAATAGTAATATAAATCTTACTATCCTTTATGGTATCTCATTTCTAAATCCTTGATTTAGAATCTCAGTTATAAAGTGATATCAAAAATCTTTAAAAATTTTTTTCAATCTTGAATTTGCCATATATAGATTGTTCATCTGAAATTCAAAAATAATTTCATGAGTAGACTAGATTACAGATATCAATTTATCTCTGTCTAATGATTTTATCTAAATTTTCCTTTAAGTAACAGTAGATTGGATTTTGATTTTAAAGTACTTGTGTCCTTACCAATATAAATTATAAATCTCCTTTTACAAGGAGATTTTAATCTTATTTAAAAAAGAAATATTATAAAAGATAAATTCAAGAGAATTATTTAATTATATTAAAATGTTAATGACATTTCATTATAAAATATATTAAAAATTAGAAGCCTGCTTGAAAGTCAGATATTTTGACATAAAATATGACATTATTAATTTTCTTAAGTACAGGTTTCATTTTAAAATTAAAGCAGTGAACTAAGGGCCAGTGAAACTTCCCTCACTGTATTAGTTTGTTAGGGCTGCCCCAACAAAGTTCTACAGATTGGGTAGCTTAATCAGAAATTTATTTTCTCTGTTCTGAAGGCTGAAGTCAAAAATGAAAGTGTTGGCAGGGCTGGTTTCTCTGAGGCCTCTCTCTTGGTTTGTAGATAGATAGTCATATTCTCCCTGTGCCTTCACATGGTCTTTTCACTGGACTTGTCTGTGTCTAGATTTCTTCTTCTTAGAAGGACAACATCATTGGATTAGGGCCCCCTAGTAACCTCATGTTGCTTTAATTACCTATGTAGGACCCTATTTCCAAATACAGTCACATTATGAGATACTAGGGGTTAGTACTTTGCAGTGGTCTGATCTGAATGTTTGTGTCCCACAAAATTCGTATGTTGAAAGCTAATGCCCAGTGTGATGGTTTCAGGAGGTACAGCTTTGGGATGTGATTAGGTCAGGAAGGTAGAGCTTTCCTGAATGGCATTTGTAAAAAAAGAGGCCCTGTAGAGATCTCTTACCCCTTCTCCCATGTGAGGTTACAGTGAAAAGATATGTAGTCTGTGATCCAGGAGGAGGGCCTTTACCAGAGATCAGATCTGCCGGCACCTTGATCTTGGTCTTTCCTACCTCCAGAATTGTGAGAAGTAAATTTCTGTTGCTTATAAATTACCCAGTCTCTACTATTTTGTTATGGCAGCCCTAACAGACTAAGATAGACTTCATCATATGAATTGGGGGAGGGGCCCATAACACTCACTAAGCATGATTTTTTTTCCGCTGTCAAGTTGAAATAAATTAGTAATACGGAGCTCTGGTGGGGTGCCTTAGTTGGTTGAAGCATCATCCATGCACCAAAAGGTTGCATGTTTAGTCCCCACTCGGGGCATGTACAAAGGCAACTGATCGATGTCTCCCTCCCTATGCCCTTTCTTCTTTCCTTCCTTCTTTCCCTCCTTCCTTCCTTCCTTCTTTTCTTTCTTTTCTCTCTCACCCCATCCCCCACCCTTCCTCTATCTCTAAAATCAATAAACATATCCTCCAGTGAGGATTAAAAACTTAGAAAAAATTCAGTAGTGTGTAATTAGTTTCTAGTAAGTTTTAGATGTAAATTTGACCATCATTATCAATCAATTAGTCATTGAATACATAATTGCATTAATGCTGTACTTAAATTTAACACAGCATAGTGGGCAAGAGCATATAGATTAGACTCATTGCTATGCAATTAACTGATGGGGCCTTTGGCAAGTTATTTATCCTTCCATACTTAGGTCTTTTGTATCATCTTTATAGTGGGTATAATAGTACCTACCTTACTGGCTGATACATGAATTAAATGAGATAGTTATAGCATATAAACTAAGAGCTTAGTTAATGTCAGCTGCTATTATTAATAATTTTTTCAGTTCAAAGGCAGAATGTACTGAACTGGAAGATATAAATAAGTAAAAGTAGATTTGACATTTCAAAAATATAAAACAGTGTCACTGTTCTTAGTAAATTTTTTTTGGTTTCGGTAATACAGTTTTTTAAATAAAAATGTAGACATGTAATTAATCTTTTTAAAATGACAAATTTTAAAAAAATTATTTCAACTTTTAGTAGGACAAATATTGTAATTTCTAAGAGTGTAAAGAGATCAAAAGACCAAGAAGTTTGGAAACCCCTGGTGTAGACTTGGAGTGGTGAACACACAACACAGTGTACAGATGATGTGTTGCACAGTTGTGTACCTGAAACCTGTATAACTTTGTTAACTAGTGCCACCCCAATAAAGTTAATAAAGAGAAAAAAACACTGGTGTAGAGTATATTTTATAAATGAACAATAGTTATTCATACATTCTTCTATCATTGAATTTTACATGGTTCCTCCTTTTTTTACCATCATACTCAGTCCTGCTCTGTATGTCCCAGTAATGTGTACCAGTATGCACAAATAAGAGAGTTTGCCCAGGAAAGAATCATACCTGTAAGCAGAATTACTGGATAAAAGAGTGTGTGCAACTTCAATTTTTTACATCAAGTGAAGGTGAAACTATGCAGACTCCAGACATACTAAAAAAAAGTGGAATTAGAAGGACTTACAATGATAGGCAACTCTGATGCAAGGTAGAAAATGTAGTCAGAGAGATAGGAAGAAAACTAGGAAAAAGCAGTTTTGGAGAACTTTTCATTGAGTGGAATTTAGGGGAAGAGGTGCAGCAGACCCTGTCTACCTGCCTTCATTTCTTCTCACGCCTGGCTTTGATCCACTCGATGCATTGGGCATCAGTGGTGTCAGCAGCCAGCTGTGGACCTTTTGGAGTAGCTGGAGATTTAGGTTCTTTTTGCTTGTTCTTTTCATGTAGGAGTGTCCAACTTGTGGCCCCCAGGCTGCATGTGGCTCAGGATGGCTGTGAATGCACCCAACACAAAATTGTAAAGTTATTTAAAACATTAGATATTTTTGTGATTACATTTTGCAATGTAATTAATGTGTGACCTAAGAAAACTCTTCTTCCAGTGTGTGGTTTGGACACCCCTTGGTAGAGCTTTGTCTTGAAGTTCCCATCATCCAGGGCCTGGGTAACATGGAGTCACCCTCTGAACCCCAGAAGTCTTCCTGGTTTTTATTCAGTGATTACACAGATCAGGGCTTCCATGGAAGAGCCCTGATTGCGGGACCCCACTCTGGTGTCCATAGTGTTAGTATTTCATTTAAATGGAGAAGCAGCCCACTTCTTGTCAGGTACCCAATTGTGCTTCCAGTCCCACAGGCTCCATCTAGCTCTGTGAGGGAGAAAGAAGCAATGTCCAATTTAGTCCTTAGGCCTTGTCCCTCCACTAGGGGTTCAAGTTTCCTGAAGACTGTGGTTTGGTTTCCTTCATCTTTATATACCCAGCATAGTGCCTATCACGGAGTATACACCCAAATGTTTGATGGAAGGAATGATTTAAGAATTTTTAAATATACCAAGGCCATTTATTCTGTCAGAACAACTTTTATACAAACTGCTGAGGAACTTAGGTTAAAACGGTTTTTTCAGTAATGCAGTCTAAAATTCAGTTTTTTAAAACATTAGTAATGCTGAATTATGGCACCAAAACATTATCAGAAGTCTTTCTTTTTCTTTTTTGGTGCCAAATGTCTATTCAAAAGCCTTGGTCTGGTATATTAAGCAAGGTGCAGTCAATTTGGATTAGCTAAAAGTGAGCTTTCTCAAATTTAAAATGCAGTGTGAACATTTATTTTTGGAAGAAGTGGCTGAGTTCTAATATATGGTTAACTTGTAAAATAGAAACTCACTTGCTTTATAAGAATTTAATCTATTTAAAGAAAGTAGGTCTCTCTGGCATGCTTTTTTGTATACATATGTATATATATACATTTATATACACACATTTACATACATAGCTCTTTTCAGCTGTCAAGAAAAATTCAGTACATTCTGAGTTTACTAATTCCCAGATGATGCAAGGTTTCCAAAAGGACACGGATTTACAGAAAAAAGGTACCCACAGATTGTCTTAGTAAGAACTCTATTAGCAACCAGGCAGGAATTTACTAGGCCATCATGAAAGATGATTCATTTACTTTTTGTTCATGTTGTAAGTCTCTAAGAAATGTCACTGACAAATAGTATTGTGCTTTGTTTGAATTGTAATGTAAAAAGGATGAGTTTCCAAGAATTGAGTTCATATCACCTACCTAGGGATCAATTAGGTTGTATTAGTTTCTTTCTGAGACATTAATTACTCACCAATATCACAAGGAAGTGTTGGAGTCAAAAGTACATCACAGACCTGTCTGGTTACATATTAGGAGCATATGTAAAATAATTAAAAGCAATGGTGTTGTTTGTGACCAACGTGACCATCACCTAAGACAGCTGTCCTAAGTTTAGCACTGTCTGGCATACATTACTAATTAGCCACGTAAACATTGGTTAAACTGAATTAGTTTGATCATTTTACCCTTTGAACTTGTGTTTTGGATGGGAAAGGCTTTTTTGTTTTGGTTATATATACCTCTTCTTTGAAGTATAACTGACATAACAATAAATTGCACATACTTAAAGTGTACAATTTGATAAGTTTTGACAGACGCACAGATTCAGGAGACCATCACGCAAAATGGGAAAACGTAGTTAAGGGATGTATTAAAGACGATCTCAATTCGGCCTCTCGGTCTAAGAAAATCCATTAGAATTGTGTGAACGTGAGAGCTATAAAGGTCGGCTCTGAGCTCCCTACCTGACAGGCTGGGTCACCGGGCCAAAGTTACTCGAGTTAAAAACTCAGGACTACCCCGGCCACACTCAGGAAGCCCGCGGGGCTGGCCCTCAACCTCCTCTGGGATTCTCTTCCGCATTCTTCAAATTCAATTAAGCAACCTGTTTGGGAGCAGCCAGACTCCGAAGTCTGCACTTTCTCCAAAGGCAGGAAGTGCGTCAGCGCGGAACTCCAGAAGACCCCGCCTCTAGGCATCTCGGGACTTTTGGCTCCCGGCGTGCAAAGCGCCAGTGGGGGGCGGGAGAGAAGTAGATGTGGCAGGCCGGAAGACGGAAGTGAGGGGACTTCCGGTCGTCGTGATAGTGTGGACTGTGGGTGGTGATCCTTTTCAGGTGAGTTGGTGTCCAGTGGGGCGTGGGTCTTGCGCCTGATTCTAGCCTCTCGTAGAGAAACTTGTCTGTAGAAACTTGTGTCGTAGAGAAACCTGGTCCATCACTAGACAAGCTTAAGCTTGAGCCCGGCCCAGAGAGACAAGCCTCTCTTGAGGGCGAGGGTCTCTCGTGGCCTTGGTGACTGCCCTTGGGCTTCTCCGTGCTCTCTGCGAACTGAAGTCCTCCCTTCGTTTTCCTTCTCAGTCAGATTAACCTCTATCCTGAAGGTTGCTTAGCGAAACGCTTCTAATCCCGCCGCTTACAGGGCTTGGGTTGTTGTACAGAAGAAGACAGTGAGTTTGTTATTGCTGGCGTCCAGAAAGAAATGCTACTTCAATAGTCATTAACTCAATAAATTTTTATTTAGCCTTTGCTGTATATATCCTAAGAGCTGTGTATTGAGAGATCTAAAGGCGAAAGACCTAGTGGATCTCACAGTCCACCGGAGATGACAAAATAAATAATTTCAGACTGTAACCCATATTGAAAAGGAAGGAAGAGGATGAAAGCATGGAGAATAAAAGGAGGGGAACCTACAGGGTCAGAGAAGGCCTTTCTAACCAATCGAAGGAGCAAAGCTTGAAAAAATCAGTTGTCAGGCACAGGGAATCAAATGTAAAGTTACTGAAGTGGACGTAGTTTGGACTCCCCCCCTTCCCAGTCTTGTCTTAATGATTTATATATAACTGCATTATTGATGTATAATTAACACAACACACTTAGCAACCATAAATCTATCAACACAATTAAGATGAAGTTATAAATCACTCAAAAGTTTCCTTCTAAACTCTGTTTAATCCCTGTAATCCCTTCCTTTCCACCCCTCATCACATCCCCACTTTCCCAGCATTGTCACCAGTTGGACTTTTTTCCGATGTAATTGGTTCCTGGGGGTGAGATGGAGCATGAGCTGAGATAGTTGAAGGGGGGGGGGTCAGGTCCCAAATAACCTTGTAGATCTTAAATACATTGATAGGAGGTGGGAAGTCATCAAAGAAAGGCAATCATGTGCTCTAAGTTTTTAAAAGCTCACACTAACCACCTTGTGGAGGATTTGGGGCTGGGAATAAGGGATGGCGAGAAAGCAAGAGTGGAAACAGTCAAGTTTAAAATAGCTAAATTGACGTGAGGTAGTGGATAATGATGACTTAGGTTGGTGTCCTGTAGAGTGAAGTCAGGATTTGGGGGGGAAATTAAATTTTTGCACCTTGTATGGAAACTCCAGAAACTTTCAGAATTGGCTTCACTTACAGCCAGTGACCGACGGGAGTTTGATCTGGTGTTCTTAATTCTTTAACGGCTGTGTATAACCATGTTGATCCTCACATAAGTTGCACATTAAGCCATCATAAATCATGAACAGTAAAGAGTCTTACCTTCTATTTGTGTTTTGTAGAGATACCTTTTGATCTGGTTTTCTAAGCATTTGTCCCCTTTTCATAGTAAATACTTGCTTTTGAATATGTATCTTTGTTAACTTCCCAGATAAAACATGGCTAAAAGCTTACGGAGTAAGTGGAAAAGGAAGATGCGTGCTGAAAAGAGAAAAAAGAATGCCCCAAAGGAACTTAGCAGACTCAAGAGTATTCTTAAAGTAGATACTGATGTGTTAATGAAAGATGTTCAAGAGATAGCAACTGTGGTGGGGCCCAAACATTCTGAAGCGAAAACCCAGTGTGTGGTGAAAGATGAAAAAGGTGAGTTTATGTGCTTCCTTTAAAAAAAGAAATTGTTTCTTGTGACTTTTTTCTTTCCTTTTTCCCTGTCTTTGATTCATTCCCACACACATTTCCTTACAAACCTCCTGCCATGCCCACATGATTCTTTGAAGGCTTATAGTGCTACTACAGATTTTATGTTAAACTATTTTATAGCTAGTTTGTGTGAGCAGGTATGTTTTCATATGCAGAGTGGGCCTTTGATGCTTACACAATAGCCTAAATGTCTTAGCAATAGACAGTGCTTCAGGAGTAGACAAACCTGGATGCCATCGTTGGAAGGTACGCAACTCAGTCAAAGACTAGGCAGGATAAAAGTAGGTCTTTCTTCATTTAACCCCTTGCAAAAACTAGTTCCCTTTCTAAGAGTCCTATGCCTTTATGTCATTATCCTGAAAATCAACTTTTCCTTGTATTTGATTTTGACAGACAGATTTTAGGGACTTCTATATTTTAATAGTCTAAAGTTGGAGGCTGAATATAATAGTTTCAATACAGGGAAAGACGCGCTGGTTTTCACATGGTTAATACACCACTTTGACAGCAAAATAAATTAAGTACTTATAATACCTAGGGTCTTAAAATACAAGTATATTTATGTGGTTATCCAGCGATTAAGGAAAAAAGTAGCATTCCTTAACCTTCCAATCCTAGAAATTTCCTTTCCCATTCTTCACAACGATGGTTTCTTATTTTTTCCTCACATCTCACTCCCATGAATGAAAGTACAAAAAGCTTTTTACTTCAACTTTGAAAAGTAGGAACAATTAACAGAGAAACCTTCACCTTCCCTCTGTCCAAGTCTATAAGAATTTGAATGTGTGGTCTGTTTTCCCTCTTTCATTAATACTCTCTCAGAGGCAGTGTTTCCACCTGTGTTCTGAATCCTCTCCATTCTTGGGCTGTGCTCATGCATCCTACTTAGCAATATCTCTTTTCTACTAGGTCATTCACAACAGCTTAAATGTATTCTGGAATGTCACATTGAGAGAGAGAGAGGGAAGCATTTAGTACATTAATGATGTTGTTCAACTATCACTTTTATTTCCAAGACATTTTCATGATCCTAAAAGGAAACTTTATACCCATGAAGCAGTCTATCTCTATTTTCTGTCTTCCCCAGTCTCTGGCAAACACTTATGTGCTTTCTGTCCCTTTGGATTTACCTATTCTGGATATTTCATACAAGTTGTACCATATGATATGTGATCCTTTGTGTCTGACTTTTTTCACTTAGCATAATGTTTTTGAGGTTCATCCGTATATTACCATGGATCAGTACTTCCTTTTTAAAGCTGAATTTTAGCCCATTTTATGTATGTACCACATTCTATTTTTCCATTCATTTGTTCGTGGACATTGAGGTTTGCTTCCACCTTCTGGCTCTTTTTTATAGTGCTACTGTGAACATTTCTGCACAAGTTTTTGTTTGTATATCTGTTTTTAGTTCTTTGGGATATATAATTATGTGTGGAATTGCTGGGTCATGTAATACTTCCGTGTTTACTGTTTTTTCTGTCAGTCACACCATTTCACATTCCTTTCAACTATCTACAAGGGTTCCAGTTCTTTCACGTTCTTGCCAGTACTTGTTATTTTCCATTTTTTAAATTTTATTTATTTTTTTTCCTCCTCACTTGAGGACAATTTTTTAATTGCCTTTAGACAGAGAGGAAGGGAGAGATACATGGATGAGAAAGAGAATTACAGACTAGTTGCCTCCTATGTGCGCGCGGACTAGGGAACAAACCTGCAACCTAGGCATATATACTCACTGGGATTTGAACCCACATCTTTTGGTTATGAGACAATACTCCAACCAACTGATCCACACCAGCCAGGGCTCCATTTTTTTTTTTAAGTATTGCCCCATCCCAGTGGGTGTGAAGTGGTAAATCATAGTTTTGATTTGCATTCCCCCAATGATTAATGATGTTGAGTCTCTTTTCATTGCTTGGTCATTTGTGTTTTTGGAGAAAGATCCATTCAAGTTCTTTGCCCCTTTTTTAATTGGATTGTCTTTTTGCTGTTATTTTTTTTTACAAGTTTCAAACTGATTTTATTGCAGTGGGTTAATCAAAACATGTTTAATACTTAATAATATATATTTGTAGTTTCAAAGTTATATATTCTGCATACTAGTTGCCCATTCACTCCTGAGTCTTATGGATTTGTCCTCTAATTTTATTTTCTCTCCTGTTTCCTTTGTTGTGCTTTGTAATTTTTTTGAACTTTATCATCTGGTTCTTGTGTTGAGTTACTTGGTTTTGTATATTTTTAATTTCTAAAATTTTTTTCTTTTTTTTAGTAGGCTGAGGTTCTTTATAGATCTATTCCTTCTCTGATATCACTGAAGGTATTAATTACAGTTTCTTTTACAAATTTTGATCGTTTCTATGTGTTGTTTATCTTTCTTTTTCGGTTCTCCTTCTCTCTTCCAGTCCTTTGTTTTTGTCACTTTCCTGTTGGAGGCTTTTCTCTGATGTCTGGTGATCAGTACTTCTTCGTATCTAAAAGTGATGCACTAAAATGTTTGTTGGGTGGAAACTTGTGGGGAGGGGGCATGGTGTGAAGTAGGGCTTATCACCTGCTGGACTTGCAGAATGATTGGATTGGCCCTGGAAAGTTTTGTTGTGGGAGATTTCTTTCAAAACCTATAGGTCTTTTCTGTCATCTTCTGCCTGGGGGCATGTCTGGCTGACCTCATGTTTGGAGTATTTCAAGAACTGAATGGGATGGAACTGAGGTTGGGAGGGTCTCTGAATTTAGTAATCTACCTGTTTTCAACATGGTTCCTCATCTCTGCCCTCAAATTTATGTTTCCCCTTCTACTCTTTCAACTACCCACTTAATTTCTTAAGCCACAAACCTTGTAGTTACCCTTGATCCCTCTTTCCTTTATTTCTGACACCTAAACCATTAGCACATCCTGAGTGTTTCCAAAAAACATCTGAAATCTATCCATTTTTCTCATTTATGCTTTCACTCTAATCATCATCTCTTGGCTGAACTACGATAGCCTTTTTGCTTCTCTCTAAGTTCTCCTTCCCATCTGATTCATTTCAGCCTATCAGTGTGACCTTTTTTAGAATATAAGTCAAATTTTATCATTATTGTGCTTAAAACTGCATTGTCTTTTCATGTGCTTGCCAGAGTCTACCATGTCCTACTTAATCTGATTCTGGTGCAGAGAGTTACAGAGCCACTCTTTAAAAAACTGCATACCATAGGCCGAAGTTTGCTTTGTTATTCTCCTCAACAGACTATCATAAACCTTATGAGAGCAAGGAGGATATTTGGACCCCTATATCCCTAGAACCTAGAATGGCACCCAGAATAATCATTCAATAATGAGTTATTGAATGGCTAATACACACCAGCCACTATTCCAGGTACTATGGAAGCAGTGATGAATATCAGAGAAATGGCTTTCATTCTAGTGGAATTTACCTTGTTTTGGAGGAGAGAGAAATAAACCAGATAAATGAAATAATATAATGTCAGATGGTAGAGATCTTGGAAGAACTTATGTGCCCTGGTCAGTTGCCAGGGAGGGGCACTCTGGGCATGTCCTTCACAATAAATAAGATTGGTGATGGATGTGCCATAGCATGGTTGCACTGGGCTTCCTGCCACGTCTCTTGTTAGCAGAGCTGAGTCTCTAGGAGAGCTGGATCTCTGTGTTGTCTGGATAGAAAAATGTGGTAGGATATATCCAGTTCTCTGTTTCCATCCATCTCTGTCATATAAAGCCTCTGCTTTTTGCTACTCCACCTCTTCCAAGGTCACATCATTAGAAGTGGCCATTCATTCCTGATTACCTCATTTACTTCTAAGGCCTATCCACTAGAAATGTGGGTACATTTCTTATTGGCTCAATTACCTTATTTAGTTCAAGAATGCACTTAATTTAGGAATTATAATTCACATTTGCTCAGAACCATGTACTTATTCCTAATGCAGTAACTCAAAAATCGCACATCCTAAATGGTCCCTGTTTAACTTTTTTTATTCCAAAGACGGACAGCCATGACAGCATTCTTTAGAAGATTTCTTAGTGGCTAAATATATGGTGTCTCTTTCCTCACAAACACTTCTTGTGTCTTTCATAGTTGTAGGAACCCACAGCAGCATGTGTGTGATTTCATTGAATGTGTCATAAGGGGTGTTCAGTGTGTAGTCAAAGTGCTATACACAAATAAGAGATTTTTTTCTTTTGTAGTTTCAGGCCACTTTCACTTCTGATATTCTTGTTGCATTAATATGCTTTTTTGCAGGGTGGTTTTTTCATTCAGGAGTATTAATAGTTTTTCCTTTTTTTTTTTTTAATTCAGATGACATGAAAATGGAGACTGACATTAAGAGAAACAAAAAGAGTCTTCTAGACCAGCATGGACAGTACCCCATATGGATGAACCAGAGGCAGAGAAAAAGGCTGAAGGCAAAGCGAGAGAAAGGGAAGGGGAAAAGAAAAGCAAAAGCAGTGAAGGCGGCTAAGGGATTGGCCTGGTAGACTTTTAAAAACGTGAAATGTGGCACATGGGACAGATCTTTGATGAGAATGTATACACTGATTTCAGCTTCTACCAAATGAAAACTCTGTTTCCATATTGTAACTGGGCCTTTTTCTTCAGTTCAAACTCAACATAACTCCTTAAATTTAACTCCTTAAATTTGTCTTGGAAACTTAAATATTTTCTTTGATGAATGAAATCTATATTGATATTTTAATTGGATGCCATTTGGTATGTAAGGATTATCAGACATCAAAATTCTATCAAATATTAATGCAGTTGTGGCTGTTTTTTGGTATTAGTAAAGATAAATGATATACTAACACAGATTTAAAGAAAACTATATAGTGTTATTTAAAAATACAATGTCAGTGGATCTTACAAGTAGTACTTGTTTGAGTTTTGATTTTGTATAATTTATAATAAAAGATATTTTGTTTAGGTCTTGAATATCTTTTCTTTCATTTGTCCTTAAGATATTCTAGTAGTAATGACCAGATTCTTCTTTTAAATCTTTAGATACAATATTAACATGCACAAGTTAGTATGATCCATCTTTTAAGGAGATTAGACACCCTGGGGCCTGATTTGATGTTTATCAGTCTTTATATTATGTAGCCTAACATAATGCAAGATTTCTCAAAATCAGTTTTTCCAGATTGGTAAAAAAATACATTTCATGGTCACATCATTTTGGGAAATGCTACATACTTGAAAATGCACAAACAGTGTTTACTTAGTGTTGTATTATAGAGATCTAGTAATAAGGAAACTTGTTTAACTTTGTTTGAAACTAGTATTCAGTGGAATAGAAGACACTATTGGAAATGTTGGTAAAGTATTTTAAACCTCGCATTTCCTCTGAAATTTCACTGTAATCATATTAGCCGTCACTTTACATTCATTGGAACACCAGATATTTGTTTTGAGTCCCTGGTGTGTGCCAGGGACTTTTCCAGGTGCTGGGGCACAGGGAGCCACACAAGGTGTCTGCCCTTACGGGCAATGGCTCAGAAGAGGCTGTTTACGTCAGAGGAAAACCAGGTTAAAAGTGAGATCTGTTACGGTAAGGTCAGTCAGTCATCAGGACACAAATTTTGTGCCAAACTGCTAGGCTGGGACACAATTTACAGATAAATAAGACCTGACTCAAATCTTTTAGGAGTTTTGAATCTATAAAAGTTGATGACAGTAGAATGTTAAAAATTATTTTAAATAATAGACTTTTCTCAATTTACTCAGTGGTTAGTTCACTGAAAAGTTAGTGGGTAATTTTTAAACAGTTTTCTCGAAGTAAATAGAAGATGTGAGTTGGAAAATTAATATCATTCATGGCCTTTTTTGCCTTTTAGTATAGTTATGAACAATAAATGGAGTTTGTGAGGAAAAAGTAAGTAAATGTTTATTTATGAAGTCAAGTTGCTAATGTTACCTAATTTAGGCACTAAGTTAGCCTAAGTATACTAACTAAATTTACCTTTTTTTCCCTATCGGGAATTGTGTATATCAACGATGTTACATGCTGAGTATTTATTTATATTTTGGCAACATTTTTTGGCAACATTTGTCAAGTATTTTTTAACTGGGTTTTCCTTAGTTAAGGTCAGAGGCCACTGCTCAGGGTATGTACATGTTTTCTGTTGCGGAAAACTTCTATCTGGACTCCGACGGTCGTTGCTTTGAGCTTTCATCCGGGGCCTCATAATGATGTCGGTATGTTCACTTAAATGTGTCCAGTTGTGAAGTTTGTCCAGTCAGGATTTAACTTAAAGTTAACAAAATTGAAAATCAGAACACCACTATCAAAAAACTGACTTGGGAAATATGTTTTAAGTGTCCTGTAGCCTCTGGCAATTGTCTTGCTCCGAGTTGGTGGGCTGCACCGCTGGCCAGATTCCCCTCCAAAGGAAGGCATTTAGACGGGCATTCAAAATTGGGTGCAGGGGTATGATCACTGTTGCTGCTTTATTCCTAAAGATTATAAATTAAGATGTATAGCAATGTCCTTTTATCTTTTAAGTGAGTAAAAGTTTTTTTTGAAAGTTAATCATCTTTCCATTCAACTCATGGTTTCCAGGGAATTGCTGTAGAACCAGCAGATGGAGCTCAAGCTAAGCACCAAATCATTTTTGGAATTAGACTGAGTGGGCTAAACCACATTCTGAATAGAATGTAACATTTTATTTTGTTTTTTTAAGAAATTATTTAAGGATAATCAAAATTGCTTTCATTTTATCAGTTGCTTCATATGTCAGGCCTTAGTGTAAATTATTTAATCCTAAACTGTTCAATTAAAGTTACTAACTCATCCAGCAATCAATGAGTTGGCTACTAATATTATCTCTGTTACACATGGGGAAACTGAGGCACACAGTCCATACAGTAAAACTGGGAGAGTTGGGACTCAGATACAGACAGGCTCCAGATTGTAAGAGTCTACAATCTTACAGTGCTATTCTGCCTCTAAAGGATGTGCCAACTTGCTAAAAAAGAGGTAGTTTTAGGAAAGAGTACCTATTATTGATTCAATCCATCATGCAAGCTTAGGATCAGATACAGAGCACATTTTAGCAGAGAAGTGATTTATAGACCCCTTCTCAAATCTCTGGGCCTAAACAGGACTGGAGTTCCCCAGGTAGCACTCTCCTAGAACAGGCTGACCCAACCCCAAAGGTGAAGTCCAAGATTAGTGGTGCCCAGGCTACTAATCAGAGAAGAAATTGGAACTGCAGTTGAAACTCTACAGTAGAATAAAATAATGATTTTGATCCCCTGTTTTTTTTTTCCTAATGTCACATTGATGTAGGTTCCTTTTCCTCCCACTAGTTCACATGCTGTCTAGCATAAATGTATAGCAGAATACATTCCCTTAGAGAGTTTGGATGTTTTCAGAATTTGAGAACATTTGAGTCTTAGCTGGGATATGGTTTTTAGGAGTTGGAGAAGAAAAAACTGGCTAACAATGACTTGATTTAAATATCCAAAATGGACTGGATAATGATCGCAAGGGGTAGTGGTGTGTGGTTTAGACTAGTGAAGTGTTAGCCACAACGTAAGATAAATGGGAGAAATCTAAAGAGACTTCAAGGAATTGCCAAATTGATAAATACTTCTACTGAGATGCAGATGTTTGGACTGTTGACTAAGCTTTCTATTTAAGTGACTGACTTCTGATGCCCCCTGGCATCATGTTAGGCATAAAATGGAATTCTGTTCCTCTGTATTTGCCAGCCTATAAAAATACCATTGCAGCAGATGCATACCAATTTTACAAGGAACTGTCGGAGGGGAGTGGGAGCTGTTAAGTACTCACGCCAGGTCAGCGGCCCCCGCTGTTCTCAGGGTCCCGTCATGTAGCAGGATAGCTGGGGCCAGATTTGTGCCTGCGTACAAAAACCCTAAATTTTCCACAGTTGAGTGCCAAGCGTTTTCTCCACCTATTTTAGAGCAGGAGGAAAACAGAATGTGATGGTATATAAGACTCATTTGGTAGATTAATAATAATAACCAACATTTAGAGAAAGCATACTGCGTTAAATGCTTTACCTACGTTATTTCATTTAACCCTTAAAACAGTACTGTGGGCAGGAGCAAGTATAAGAGACATATGGACAAAAACTGGGGGGGAGTGGAAATGGGAGGGAGGTGGGGAGGGCTAGGGGGGAGGGCTGGGAGGCAAGTGAAAGAAAACTACTCGAACAGCAATTAAAAATTAAAAAAAAAAAAACAGTACTGTGGGATCAATACTCTTATTATCCCTTTTTTCAGATGAAGAAACAGTTTCGAAGAGATAAGTAAACTTGCCCAAATTCATGCAACCATTCACTAGTGAGCACGACTGCTCCAGAGTGTAGACTGAATGAATGTGTGTGATGGGAAGCTTCAGAGACAGACTCATTCATCCTAAGGAAGAACATAACCAAGATGTTGGGAGGTGGAACAGGC
This sequence comes from Trachops cirrhosus, assembly GCA_028533065.1. Lineage (NCBI taxonomy): Eukaryota > Metazoa > Chordata > Mammalia > Chiroptera > Phyllostomidae > Trachops > Trachops cirrhosus. The sequence continues at coordinate 55,606,400 of CM052539.1, read as the reverse complement.
AGCCTTAGGAGCACTGCCCTGTTCAGCTACAGCTGGAGAGCCACCTGGTTGGAAGGTAGCAGAATGGATTCAGATATTGTACAGCAATCCCCGCTTACCTGCAGGGGATACAGTCCAAGATCCCTAGTGGGTACCTGAAACTGCAGATAGTAGTGATCCCTATATATACTATGCTTTTCCCTGTACATACTTAAACTATGGTAAACTTAATATATACATGAAGCCCAGTAAGAGATTAACAACAAGTAATAACAAAGAAACTTTATAGCAATACAGCTGACCCTTGGACAACACAGGTCTAACCTGTGAGGGTCCACTTACAGGCAGGTTTTTCCCAATAAATACACAGTCAGCCCTCCTTGTCCCTGGGTTTCGCATTTGCAGATTCAACCAACCACAGATTGAAAACTGTTTTTGATCTGCAGTTGGCAATCCAGGGATGCAGAGGGCCAACTGAATGTGCTGTTCCACACCATTCCATATAAAGGAGTTCAGCATCGCAGATTTGCGGGGTCGTTGGAGGGGTGGGTCATGGAACCATTCCCCTCAGATGCCAAAGAACAACTGTACTTAAGTTTTTGGAAAGTCAAAGTTATACAACATTTTTCAACTGTCTGGGAGGTGGGGATAGTGCCCCTAACCTCTGCATCGTTCAAGGCTCAAGGGTATATGGTAATAAGTTATGTGAATGTGGTCTCTCTCAAAGTATCTTCCTGGACTGTGTGTACAGTGTGGATGCATAAGACAAAGGGAGATTCCCGTCTCTGGCAGGATGGAGACTGGACAGCTCAGGTTTCATCACGCTACTCAGAATGGCGTGAATTGTTTATTTCTGGAATTTTCCATTTAATATTTTCAAACCACAGTTAACCACAGGTAACTAACCTGCAGAAAGTGAAACCTCAGATAAGGGGAGACTACTGTACATGGAATTTGGGTTGAAAGCTGCTAAAGTCCTTTCCAGTTAAGAAATGCCTTGCAGGAAGTTGTCACATCTGACATGTATTGTGCATGCTTTGCTCTCTCTATATAGTCTTTTGGCACTACATGATTGCAGACTTTAGTATCTTTTTGTGGAAATAGCAAAATTTGAAACCTTCTTAAATTTGTTAATGTTAAGTCTGGTATTCATTCCACTAAGTTCCACTTTAAACTTTGGAAAAACGTTATAAACATCTGCTTTAAACAATGAATGGGGTAAAGTCCCCTGCATTTTGATTTAAAGAATGGCATAGTTTTATAATACACTAAGCTTATAATATGCAGAATGTATTTAATTTCCTAAAGCGATGACTTATCTTGTCATTGCACTATCTTATGAAACACTTTCGCATTCTCACATTGTGTCTTTATAGTTTTCAATATCAGCAAAACCTTTAAATAGTCTTAGTTGGGTAACTGCTAGTACATATGGTATTTCTGATCCATGTAATAAAGTACATTTGTCATGTATCTTGTGATCTGCATACCTTTCAGCTGTTACTTCATAAATCTATTCCATCGGAGAACTGCTTTGTACACCAGTGGTTGAAGCTGCTTTTAATAAACTAATATTTTGTGTCTCATATGTAATCAACAGGGAGTATTATAGACTTGTGCCTCTGTGGAGAAACATTCCACTAAACTTCTTTTCTCTTGACAATAATGGGGAAAAAATAGCTTGGGAAAAGCACAGATGTTTGAGAACATATGTTGTTTGCTCCTAAAAGTCAGCTGAAGATCTTTTGTATTGCTCCAGGATTTTTTTTTTAATGCTTTAGAGAAGAAACAGTTTGAGATATGTGATGGGGAGAAGACAATTACAAATTTGAGTGAGAGATGAACATTGGGTGCTATTTGTCAAAATTGTGAAATGCCTTGCCTTGCTCACACAGAGAGGTGGTATGCCTGAGCGGAGTTGTAGGCAGTTGGCCAAAGACTGGCCATTCCCACATGCTTCCCTGTTCAGACATAAGCGAGCATTGTGCTCTTGTTTCAGTTTTTGTTCTGTCCCAAACTTCCAACTAAGTGTTTTAGAAAAAGCACAGGTATTTAATAATTCAGGTAATCCCTTGAGTAATTGGATAGGGGCTATTGTTTTTCTTCAGCTGTAGAAATTTGCTCAATGAGTCAACTCTCCACAGACTAGGCAATTGGTTATTGATAACTGTATAGGAAAATATTCTTGGAAAATACTTAAGAAAAGGAAGCTATAGGTGAAGTTGGTATGGACGACCTTTCTAAGCCTATGAATCTTTAAGAAGAGTTGCCATAAAGAGAATGGGAACCAGCTGTTCCAAATCTCCACTGAGGAAATGGGTTTTAACTGTAGCAGAAGGGATTTGGGTTAAATGTAAAGAAGAACTTCCTGAATGTGAGTGTTATTTAAAGCCAGGTATAGGTTGAAAAGAGGCTGTTGAATTATCTCTGGAGGAGAGAGAGTGCTATTGAGCAAAAATGAAAAAGAACTCATGGATGTGGACAACAGTGTGGTGATTGCTGCAGGGAGAGGGGGTGTAAGGGGACTAACTGGTAATGGGAAAAATACAATAAAGATTAAATGAAAACAGGACGAAATAGAAGGGGGTGGAGAGTGGGAGATTCCCACACAATTAAGATGGTTAAAATTTAATTCTGCCTGATGGTTATAAATCCTTTATGCTCTTTTCTCACACTCACATCTCAAGTTACAAGGTTTAAAAGGTCAGAACTGAAGAGCATACTTTAGTTGTTAGAACTAAAGTGGCAGAGGACCCCATAGGTCTAGAGGTCCTTTTGGTGTAATTCTTAATTGAAAGGAAATGCTAAGGTGTGACCAATGGATGAGGAAATTGACCCATGGTTAATTTTCCACCCTTGTCATTAAAGACTAGTGTACACACTGAGCTCACAGTGCCAGGGAGGAATTTGACATTGAGCAGTTTCAGAAAAGGCAAAGGGTAGGCTGAGACCTCTTGGACTTGGGATGGGTTGCAGGGCTGGGGAACAGGGATGGCCATGTTATTGCTGGGCATGTGCCAGCTGAAGATTTTGACCAGGAAATCTCCAGTGAGACCACAAGGTTGTATGTAGGTCACACTTGGCACTTCGAATTCCAGAGGGCAGAGACTGAAAGGACAGGGAAGGTTGACACATTTCTTTTCCCCTCCTGCCTGTCACTGCCCTGCCCTGGTCCCCATTTGGGGCACTCTAGTGAATCTCCCTTTTCTTCCCACCCCTTTACTTTTAGTCTTTCTTCTTCAGTCTGTTTTTCTCGCATATTGCTTAAAAATCTTTTTTAAATAAAAACTTAAAACTGTGAGTCAAACATGTTTAATTTACTTTGTAGGGGAAAAAATCCCACCATGTTTAGTTGGAAGTGAATTTTGTTTATAAAACACACCCACATTTTTCTTTATGACTCACGGACAATAGTAGAAATAGATTTCTTGCTTCCTCGCTGTTTCTCTTCATCACTTTGTCTTTCTTCCTTTGTATTTCCCTCTCCCTCCCCCATTCTTCTGTGTGAGCATTACTTTAATTTTTTTCCTTGGTCTTAAATCACTTCCCTTCTTGCATTTATTTTCTACTTCCCTACTTGGCTCCTCCCTTTTTATCTCAGTCTTTCCACTCATTATGTTTTTCTTCCGCTTCCTTTTCACCCCCTTCTCCTAATGTTAACTGGGTGCCTGAATAAAAAAATATGCTTTACAACAGGGGCAGGCAGAGGGGCTGGTCATCTGTTTTTGTAAATAAAGTTTTATTGGAAGAGAGTCATGCCCACTTCATGGCTGCTTTCGTGCTACAAAGGCACAGTAGTTGTGACAAGAGACCCTTCTCTAGCCTACAAAGCCTAAAATATCTACTGTCTGGCCTTTTAAGAAAAAGTTGGCTTCCTCCTGCTTTAAATATTTATTGTGCTTATTAAATAAACACTTTTGTTCTTATTTGGAAAATCAGGTGAGTTGGATCTGTTTCATGCTCCCATCTTAGTTAATGAAATTCAGTTGCATTTTATATATGCAAGTCCCCCCAACCCCCAAATTTCTTGCTTGAAAGCAGTTGTGTCCAAAAGAAAAAGACAACCAAACTCACCCTTACTGAATATCAAAGCAAGGTGGGAGACACCAGAGGGTTGTCATGTTGTGAGGTGTGTGTGTATGTGTGTGCGTGTTAGAGGTGTTCCCCACCTTCCATCTCTAACTGAGCTTCTTTTAGTCCTTGGACCCCCCCAAAAAAATCATTCCATTGTAAAGCTTTTCAAAAGTATCATAGCTAACTTTTCCTTTAAGTCTATGAACCATTTTTGGAAATGTTAGATGCTGAGGGAAGGACTCTGTTTTAATTTAATATGGCACCTAGAATACTGGCACATATGAAAGCATTCCAATTTAGTTTGATTTGGTGGGTGGTCTAGCTGAAAATGTTTTACCCAAATACACTTACAGGTTGGTTTCATTAACATGAAATTAATACGGACAAAAATAGTATAGGATTTAAGGCTGAAACATGTTTTAGAGATCACCTATTTTAACCCTGTGTTTTTTAACAGATGAGGAAATTGAGGTCCCAGTTTTTGCCAGATATTAGGAGTTCATAACAGAGCCCAGGAGTCCAGGTCTCTACTCTCAGACCAATCTCTTTCTAAACCATAACGCGGTGACAACTAGTCACACAAACAGTAACATTCTGCCTAATGTCAGGATTCATTCTATTCTTTTTCTTTCTATAAAAACAGGGGCTACTAAATGAAATGATTGTGTGTGACTGGTGGTCTTTTCTTCAGGTCTGTTTCTGTGTGGTTAATAGCCAGATCTTTTCCACTGGTAGCTGTGCCCCTTCGCCTTATAAGTGGTATGACATCTTTTAACTCAGACAAAACAACAACCCCCCTTTCCCTGGATTGTTTTTTCTTTTTTTGGCTCTAATTCACCTGTGTAGTTGTCCATTTCTTTTTATTTTTGTGACTTTTTAAAATAAAAGTAACATGGATTCAATAGAAAATTAGCAAATCTAGGAAAGTTTAAATGAAATGCAATCATTCTTAATTCAACCACCAGAGATAATGTACATATATGTATATTTTCATGATTGTCTTAACACTATCATTTTAGATCCTTTTTTTCCATAGTTTTGTATGATGAAGATTTTTCCCATGCCTCTGAAAATTCTTTCAAAGTGTTGTTTGATAAGTTCCCTCTTATTCTGTCTTGTGGGTAAACTATACATTTTCTTATTTGCCCATTATTGGACATTTAAAATTTTTTCCAATATTTTTGCTATTAAAATATTTTCTTGTGATATTAATGACCATACATGTAAATCCTTATCTGGTTATATTCTTGTAGAAGAATTCCAGAAGAGTATAAACTTTTCTTTAAAACACTCTTGATCCATATTGCCAAACCGCTTTCCCAAAAGGCTGAAACTATTAATCCTTCCAGGAGTGTGTGGCTGCCTTGATGCCTGTCTGGGGCATACTTGAAGGGCTGTAAATTAAGCCTTTTACAACATTCCCTCCGATATGTCACTCTCCAGCTAGGAAACTTCCCATGGCTGCAAGATCAAATCTAAGCCTCTCAGTGTACACTCTTCCAATTCTTCACTTCCAACTGACTTCTCAGCCACAGCAATCTGGCATCAGTCCCCATCTGTCTGCCTGGAGGCATCGAGGAAACAGCCCTGGATAGACTGTGTCATGGAACCAGGGTTCAAATCCCAGCCCTGCCACTTAGTAGTATGTGACCTTGGGCAAGTAGCTTAATTTCTTTGAGGCTGTTTCCAAAGCTTTAACATGGAAATAATAAAACAGACCTTGCTTTGTGGGGCTCCTGTGAGATGATATAAGTAAAAATGTTTTTAGTCTGCGGAGCACTGTCGAAATATTAGAGGTGTATTGCTATTGTGACTACTCGAAGTGTGGTCGTTATCAGCGCTGCCCACCACACCTTTGATTCCCTTTAGGCTCATGAGAGGATTTCAGTTCCCCACCCCTTCATTTGGATGTGGCCGCATGCCTGATGTTGGCCAATGTGATATGAAGTGACATGTGCTTAAGTATGAAATCTTTTAAGGGCTAGGCCTTAGTCAGCCACTCTCCCATCCTCTCTGCTGCGATGAAGGGCAGTGCTGCAGGGCTGCTCGGTGAGCCAGGATTCTGCAGAAAGAACATCAGTGTGGAGAAGATCCCTGACCAACCAGGGACATGTATGTTGAGCAAGAATTAGACTTCACTTTTCTAAAGCTACCAGGTTTGGGGGCTGTTTATTATTGCACTCTAACCCAATAGTACAAGCCTAGTCTCAGTCCTTTCTTTGTAGCATTCGATGTCATTGAAATTCTTGAAAACTTCTCTTCTTCTAACTTGGTGTTATTAATACTCTTGGTGTTTTTTTCCATCTCTGACAACTCCTCCATCTCCATTACATTTCCTTCCTTCACTTTCCACTGAAATATGGATATAAGATAAGCTCCTGACTCCATCGTCTCCTTTTGGTACATGCTTACCTTTGCCAACTTGGTTCACTCTCATGGCTTTAAATAATATGTCTCTTTAACCCTCTGTGTTTGAAAGGTTTCTAGTTTGGGGATCATTGGTGCTTACCTTTTCTTATGCCTTGAGGGCAGAGATTCTATACTGGAACCAGATGGCTCTTCCACTTACCTCCCAGGGAGAGACTTAACCTCTCTGCACCTCTGTTTCTGCACCTATAACATGAGGATGACTGAAGTTGTTACCTCATAGGTGGTCATGAGGATTAAATAAGAATGCACAAGTAAAACACTTTCAGTGCCTACCTAGCTCATGGTAGCTCATTGTAAAGGGTGGTTGTTTTGTTGTTACACATCTCCTTATCTCACTCCACAAGTTCCACTTCCAGTGCCTGGTAAGATAGGCTTACAAGTAGAAGCCCCCAAATAAGCATTTTGTTGTAGGTTAACATTGTTTTGATGTCTGCTGTGAGGAGTGAAAAATTGGTGCCCTCTCCCTGAAGATACTTTGTACAGTGTTTGCTTTGTTTTCTGATTGAAGTATTATTGCCTTACGGTACTCCCCATTGTTTTATGTGCAGTCACCTGACTGACCCCAGGAGGAAATCTGCCTTCAGCACACCCGCCCCACCACACTCCCTAACCTCTCCCCTGTGGACTTCCGGTCTTGGCTTCCACCGGCTTTGCCCCTAAGAATATTAAGAATCTCTCTTTTTGGTATTTTTTGTTATGGTAAAATATACATAACATAAAATTTAGCATCCTAACCATTGTTATAGGCACAGTTCAGTGGCATTAAGTACATCCATAATCTTGTGCTACCATCACCTACCGCTGTCCTTTCCAACTTTTTCACCCAGGAACTGCGTACCCCCTACGCAGTGACTCTCCACGCACTGCTCCCTGCAGCCCCCAGCAACCACTGTTCTACTTTCTGTCTCTGTGAATCTGCCTGTTTAAGCATACCTCACAACAGTGGAATCGGACAATATTGGTTCTGTGTCCGGCCTCTTTCACTGAGCATGTCTTCAAGGTTCCTTCATGTTGTAGCATGTGTCAGAATTTTATTCATTTTAACGGGTGAATAATATTCTACTGTATAGATATGTTGCATTTCGTTTATCTATCAATGGACGGTTTGGGCTGTTCAGAGAGTACCTTGAGGTCCACGATGCCAGCTCAGCCAAGTCCTCCCTTCTCGGACGAACTTCCCTTCCTGGAACCCCTTTGTCTGCGCCCCTTGTCTGCCTTGAAGTCATATGTTAAGTGACGAAAACACTGGGGAAGTGGTGGGCAAAGAACGTGGAGGGAGAGTTCACAGATGATATGAATGTGATAGTGAGATTTTTGTTCTTTTTGCAAAAAAAGTATGATTTAAAAACTAGTCTTGGTTAACAATTTATAATCATCTTGTAGGTTTCACATTTTTTTGGTAGCTGATTTCTTGTGGGGTTTTTTTTCCCCAATACTTTTTAACTGCTAAAGATAGCTTTTTCTCATTTGGAGAGTTGGTGGTGGGAGATACACAGAGCCCCTCAATGCTGTACTTATGCTGACTTGTGACACCTATTATTTTATTTGGTGATTTAACTTCAGTATTTGGGGGGTTTTATAGCTCATGTCTTTGGCACTTTATTTTACGTTTCTCCAGGGAGACCATTCTATGCTTTGGTATATCCAGATAAAAACCATACATTTCTTGGAGGATTTGATGCATATTTGGCACTCCTTTAAATGTTTCCTTTTACTCTCTGTTCCTTCCAGCAACATCCAACACACTGTCATGCAGATAGTAGGCTCGCTATAGTTTACTACCTAACAAATTGGTTAGTCTATTGATTCCAGCTTTCCAAAGTGCCTCCTTTTTTTTCTTTTCCTGGACAATAGGATGTTTGAAATAGTCATCTTCCCTTATAACCACAGACATTCTAATTAGGATACATTCAATACTGATCTTGAGCTATAATACAAATTATCAGTTTATATTAGCCCTGCAGACAGAAAACAAATTTCAGGGGCAGAGATTGAAGGTTTTCCGTGCTGAATCTTATCTTCTGCTCTGGGCCTGTGTTAGTTTGCAGGTTTATGTAGTAAACTATCTTAGTGCTGGTTCTAGTATCTCAACTCCCTGAGATTTTTACCAAGGACAAATGTGATCCTAATATTGTATTGTATTTTATTTCACAGGTTTATTTCATAACCTCAGTAGTCTGTATCTGCAATTCTGTTTCCTTCCAAATATGTTAATAAAATGTTTGCATTAAGGTTGGCTTTACTCCAGAACCTGATAATGTCATTCTTCAAGTAAGTGATAAAACTTGTGACAACATAGCACTTGGGGATTTGGGGATGCATCCTAACTGTACAAGTGGGGAAACTCTCAGTTCCTTATAGAGTTAAATCAAGGTCAGACCTGGTTTCCGACACGAAGTTCAGATGCATTGGCAGATCCCCATGCTTGCATTTATTATACTGTAATTTGGGGCTTAAAGAGTTATATCCAGTCCATCCCCAACATCTGGTTAGTGTTTATAACGATCACATTTGATCCTAATGTAATTTTGTTGGGGAATTCACTAGAATTCCTCTGTTGGCTACATTACAACTGAACATGAGATCTGCTAAAATATTACCAAAAACTAGTGACTATCCATAGAGAATACAAAAATAGATAGATTTCATCCCCCCTCCCATCCCCCCTGCCGCTAACACATCACGTTCATCTATCCGGGCTTCCTTGTCTCCATTGATAAAAATGGGGGTGAGGCTTTCACAGCAGCCAACATTTGTCAAAGGTCTGGAACCTTGAAACGTGGAGCAGGCACAACAATCTTTCAAGGGCGATTAGCGCACACGTGCGAGCACAATGGCGGTGTCACAGACTCCACAGATATGGATGACATGAGCTCGGTGGAGATTTGTCCTTTCATTTTCACTTTGATTTAGATGCTGTTCCTTAGGGTTAGGAAAACATCACTTGGGAAGCAGAGCCAAAGGTTAAAACCACCCTCCCCCCATCAATGGAAGCCCCAAATGAATCAAGTTGAACCTTTTAAGGGCTGTTAAAGGGAGCCTTTAATTATGTGAGGCAGACAAGGGAGGGGGGCACATGGGAAGGTTGTAGTTTGAGGACCTCCCAGCCCTGCCAGCAGGAAGGTTATTAGCATATTTCATGTAACTTGTGCATAGCTGTGTACCCTTCCCATCAAATACTTTTAACATTCCAAAAGAGACAGATGGGAAAAGAAAAAGGTAGATAGAGGAGGACAGAGACTATAACAGTCTTTAGCGTGGGAAAATTATTTCATTAAATCTAAACAGCACATGCTTTTCTGATGTATAGCATATGCAAGTCTATGCAAATTATTTAATAGCAGTGTACTCAAAGTAATTTCCATTTCCTCCGTCACTTGTGACGGGAATATTCCTTTTAATCAGATTAGATGACATCCTCTACAAACTTTTGGGGGTTTCAACTTAATTTACCATGCTAAGTAGTTAGGGTAATTTAAAATAAAGCAATCAGTGGGCTGAAAAAAAAATGAGGCCAAACCTCATTTCTGTCTTTGAGATGAGGAGCTGCCTGGCTGTGTGAGCCCCTGGGGACTTCTTAGCAGCAGCCCCCCCACCGATCCTGTCCTGTCCCTGCTCCCCAGCACCCCAGACCTCAGCCACTTCCAACGGCCGGTTGCCTTGTTTCGATGGCATCTAGTCGGATGTTTCCCAACCGCAGAGTTTGCCTGCAATGCTGCATTCCATTCCACCTCCCCCAACTGTCACGATTTATGGGGCTGCCTCAGGCAATGGTGGAAAGATGAATTCACGCTCCTTAACAACTTTTTCACCTGGGGAGGTCATAAACCCCTGAAGGGGTCATTGAAACGGTCTGAAGGGGCCTTGCAGATATTCCATCCTATCGGTTCTGGGGAAGAGGAGCAAAAAGGCATTCGGTCCATTACCACGGATGGGCCAGGAAAGTTCCTGCGGGCAAGCAGGCAAGAGGAACACACATCAGAAAGTGACAGCTACCTGTCAGTGGTGCCTGTGCTACAAGAGTAGTGCCAATCCTTGGCAAGGCTGGGAAGCTTGTTTGGGGACGTTGCTCACAGTTGTGTGAGCTTTGTGTTGCACAATTCCAGGGTGCCATTGTTTTGTAGGCCTGGGGGATCTGTACACTTGATACCTATAATTTTCCAGCAGATGGCAGTAAAGGGTCTTGAGGAGAGAGTTATAAAATCACATTAAGTTGCAATTTGGACTAGAGACTGGTTGGTCTCCCCTTTCAATGTCCTCTGTTTTATGGGTGGTGGTGTTTAGGGAAGGGAAAGATTTTAATTGCTTAAACTAATTCCCTGCAAAGTGTTAGCAGATGAGGTTTAAATATCATTTATACTAAGGCTGCTAGGGATTTACTAGCCATCAAGATGTAAAGGAGAGAAATTTAATGGTGAAATTTCATGTCCTAAGACAAGTAGTAAAACTTTCTTTTCCTCTTTTTTCTTTAAACCCACCTTCCCGCCCCCCCTTCCATGGCAAAGCCTTAACCAGGATTGTGGTTTTGAAGCACCAAGCTCTGCTCCCCGTGGCACAGGGAGAGGTTTCTTCTCAAAGGTTTGTTTACAACCTTTGGAGGTGACAGAGGTGGAAAAGAACAAGCTGTAATCAATTAACTGTTTAAAAATTATTAAGGACATCACATAACCAAAGTAGGCCCCTCTTGCATGCAGAGAGGAAATCGGGGCTGCGGTTTTCTGCCTGCCTACTGTTTTTCCACTCATTGCGTTCCTTAATTCCCGAGGAACACACTTAAGGTCGTTACTGTTTCTCCCACTTTACATAGAAGAGGATGAATATTCAGGAAAGTTAAGGGTCCAAAGACAGTCTCTCAGTTAGCATGTGGATTCAGATCTTAACCTGCTTGACCCCGAAGTCCAACCTTATGTCAGGAGAGTGTTCTACAACGGGGCAATTAAAAAAATGGGATGAAGAGACGTCTTTCTTCTTCTTACTTTCTGACTAGGTAAAACATATGCCTGACAAATTCATATATAAAGTCACAAGTAGGTTTCTGCTCTTCCACGCCTCCTCCCCACCCTGCCACACTCTCATTGGTGACCACAGTTAATGTTTCCTGTGTATACACTTTCAGAAATACTTTGCGCTTTTATAGATGTGTACATACATATTCTTTTCTCCCCCTCATGTAAATGATGACACACTGCACACACTGTTTTGTCTTTTTTCACTTAATAATGTATCTTGGAGGTGAGTTAAATAATTCTTTTCAACAGCTGCAGGTTGGGAATACCTTGTATTATATGTTACATACCATAATTTTATTTAGCTGAAATTGATTTATTGAACTGATATGCATATTTAACTGAGATCGATGAACTTAATAGAGGTTATATTATCACATAACAGTATTCCTGTCAGGGTAGCCAGCCTTAGAAGCTTCTTGATGCCTCAAAACTGGAATAAGCATATAGCCTCCCAGAATGACTGAAGAGCAGGTACACTTTTGAAGAAAGTTGTCTTGAGTTTTAAAAATATATTATCACCTCTAACATGTGTGCCTTCATGTACACACCATTTAAATTAAAGATTACCAAAGAAAGATACCAATGTCTAAAGGTGTTAAAGAAAATTTAGCTATAGATATAAGATCCTTATGCCTCTTTTATAATTAAAAAATAATCCTTTCTTTAAAAAATTATTTATTGATTGATTTTAGAGAATAAAAGGAAGGGGGAAAGAGACTTATTGTTCCACTTATTTATGCATTCATTGGTTACTTCTTATATGTGCCCTAACCAAGGACTGAACCTATAACCTTGGCATACTAGGACAATGCTCTAACCAGCTGAGCTACACAGCCCAGGATATAAGGGTTAAACAATGAAACATAGTCTATGGTCTGTCTAAACCTCAACTCTCTTTCTTTGAAGTAGGATGAGATGGATCAGTAAGAAAAAAATAGAAATAGATCAGTCTTCCAGGAGGAAAACAGAAGGAAATAATAACAAAGGAAGGAATCTATAGTCTCTAAAGATAAAGAGGGAAATTCCTTTCTAATCCAGTAAACTTCAGTCTCTTTGGATAGAAGGAATCCTTTTGGAGCTGATGAGAATACTGGTCTGCTTTCTATGTTGATACCTTATTAAGATAAATTGGAACTTCAAAAGCATTCAGAGTTCCCCCAAATGTGGAATTTATATCCCATTAACTTTGTATGCTCCCCAGAAGTTCCAGGGAGCTTGCTGAGACACACACACACACACACACACACACACACACACACACACGGAAAGAGAAGTTATTTTTCCAATAACCACCTACATTTAAGGTCAGGCCCTGTCTAGGAATTTCTAGGGTTATCAGTGGAACATCTGTAATGATGAGACTTTCAAATATTCCACATAGTTTTATTTTTTTTATCTAATTAGTATAGGTTTTCTATTCAAATAGCAAATCTATTGTTAACATTTATCCAATAGTTCCAGCATGGTACTTTTATTTCCACATTTGTGCTGTTAATGAAATTTTGCCCTATTTCCAACCCCACTCCTGATCTATTTATTGCAAATAGATGTCTGGTCTGGAAGTCCAGGGGCATGGAGCTGGCCTGCAGCACCACTGTCTCCCTGCTCCTCCCACACCACGCAGTAACTCACACCATGCCCCACTCCATCTCCCACTCATCTCCTTTCCCCTAATCAAAAAGCTGTGCTATCAGCCTCTGGGAAGATGGGGGCCTCTTGCATTTGCTTGTTGCAAAGGACCTCAAGAGTAATGATGCTAACGCATAGGGAGAGAGAGTGACCTCCACTTGACTTATAGCAGAAGCTACCAGAATAGAGCAGCTACATGTGACACGGTGAACAAATCATGTGAGCAGGCTTGTATAGAATCATGAAGTTTTAGTTTGGGAAGAAACCTTAGAGGCCATCTAAGCTAGTGGTTTCTGAGCCTGGTCATGAACATCAACTGAGAAATATTAAAACACACAGATGCACACACATGCACACATACTAGCAGGAATGAATTTACACCACATCATGTAGGTGTAAGAAATGTCACATCATTTATCTAAATCAAGGTAGGAGACTTCTGTTAGGGTCGTATAAGTGTTTGCGGGACTTTTGCATTGTTACAATAGTCAGCTATTGCTGCAATGATGTTGTATCACAGCTCAGTGGCTTGTAACAATAAATGTGTTGCTTCTGCTCCCTGGTCTGTGAGGTAGACAGGGCAGATCTGCTTAGGTTACAGGTAGGTTCACGTCTTTCATTTTCCTTCAACCAGCAGCTACCCAGAACATGTTCTTATGGAAATTGACAGAAATGCAAGAGACAAAACGAACTATGCAAGTCCACTTCAAACTTCTGCTTCATTCACACCCACCAAATTAGGTCACGTAATTTGGTCACATGCCCAAGCAAACGCATAGTGTGGGGCGGGGGGCACTGCAAAGTATGTGGCACCTAATGTGGATGCAGAGCCCTGTTACAGACGAGTGAGGAAGCAGACCAAAAAGCCTTATCTTGATTTGTCTTCCAAGATGTTTTACTCATGGTTTTCTGCCTGCCTCACTGGTTATTTCTTCGAAGTTCCTTTTGTGGATCCTTCTCTCCCCAAACATTCAACATGGAAGATTCCAGGGCTCATTGTTTTGCATTCTCCATCGGCTTGCATCCCCTTGTCATCACACTGCAGACTGCGACTATAAATACCGAGGACACCCACATTTTCATCTCCAGCCAGTTCTGAGCTCCAGACATATGTGTACTCTTGGATGCCTAATAAACATCTCAAACTTAGTATGTCCCTTCCAAAACTGCTCTAACTTTCTCTCTTTCCAGTAATTGGAAAATCTGTCTTCGATTATTCAGGCCAACAACCTTGGAGTCTTTCCCTTGCACACCCTTATCCGATCCGATCTCTAGGCAAATTCAGTTGGTTCAACCTGCAAACTAGAACCAGAATCTTACCAGTCCTCACCACCTTCTCAGCCATGGTCATCTCTCACCTAGAACACTAAGACAGTCTCCTAACTGGTCTCCTCGCTTCTACTTTTGTTACTGAAGGGACTCCTCCAGTCCCTTCAGAGTGATCCTTTTGAACTGTAACTTACCTCAAGTTACTCTTCTGCTCAAAACCCCATTTCACCCAAACTAAAAGTCCAAACTGTGCCCTACAACACTGCATATCACCAATTCCCCACCCTCACTTTTCTGACAAACATCTCCTTGCATTCTCTTCCTCCCTTAATCTGCGCTGGCCTTGCTGGCCTCCTTGCTGTTTTTTAAGCATACCAGGCATACTTGTGCCTTAGTGAATTGGCTTTCTCCTTCTCAAATCCTCTTCCTCAATGTGTCTGCTTCCCTCAGACGTCTGCTCCAGACAGCTTCCTCTCCTCTACCTAGTCTCTGTTCAATTGTCACCTTCTCAATGGGACTCACTCTGGCCAATCTATCTCATACTGAACCTGATACCTTGCTCCAGTCAGTATCCAGCACTCTTGATTCCCTTAACCTGCTCTATTTTTTTTCTTTTTCTATAACACTTATGACCTTCTAACAACATATAATTTACTAATTTATTCTGCTTATTGTTTATAGTAGGACAATTTGACAGGTGGAGGTAAGATGTCCTGAGGAAGGTACATGTTTTTATATTTGTTCAAGGTTCTACTTGCTAGCAGTAGCCTTCACTTGGTGCAAATATATAAATTACTTACATAATAGAATACATTTATTTTTCTCATTATCCATGATAAGAAAAGTAGGACTATTTGGTTTCCAAACAACTTGAAACACAATTGTAAGTGTGGGCACTGAAATTTCAAAAGCAATTGCAAGCATGGACATTGATGTTTCTCAATTAAATACAATTATGCTGATAGTAGTATATTAATTTTTATTTTAATTTAAATGAAAAGACAAAATTGCTCTAGAAAACTCTCTGGATCTCCCAGAATACATCTATGAATGCTGATTTTGGAAACACCGCCCCATGGAATGTTAATTCCTAAGCAGATTAGAAGGCCAGCTGAAGCACTGAGCACTGAGCTTGAAGTTTCTGGGATGTTTCATTACTTGATCACCTTGTAAAACAAGTATAAGTCATGCTATCCATCTCCCCCCAATCTTCAGTAGATCAAGTTCAAAGTATTAGATAAGCAGGTTGAAAAGAAAAAGGAAACCAGTATTTATTTATCACCTAATAAATGCCAGGTGTTTTTGTATGCACCATCTCATTTATTGTCCTAGTGGAATTACTGAGTTATTTCTTCACCTTTACAGAGCAAAAAGCAAACCCAGGGAAGTTCAATGACTTGCTCAAGGTGACATAGAAAGAAAGTGGTTGGCTTTTTAAAAATATTTATATTTGCCAAATTTTAATCTTAAACATTGCAAGAATGGTATGAAGAAATCTATACTTTTTACCCAGAGCCCCCATTGCAAGTTTTCAAATTTCCTCAGTAATGCCCTTTATAGCAAAGAGTCTCATTCAAGGACACACATTGCACTCCATCGTTTGTCCCTCATCTGTTCATTCTGGAATGGGTCATCGGTCAGTTCATGACCTGGATATTTTTGAAGGTCATACAACTGCTATTTTGTAGGATGTCCTTCAATTTGTGTTTTTCTGATGTTTTCTTGTGATTAGACCCGAGCACACTTTTAGCTAAAATATCATGGATGCTGTGTTCTTTTCATTACATTTTATTGAGAGACATATGGTGTCTATTTGTCTTGTTACTGGTGGTATTAATGTTGACCTCCTGGTTAAGTTTGTGGTGTCTGCCTTACCTCTCTACTGTAAAGTTATTTTCCCCATTGTTATTAATAACTGTTTTGTGGGGAGGTATTTCGAGACGATATAAAATCTCATTCCTCACCCCACATTTGCCCACTGATTTTGGCATCCACTAATGTTTCTTCCAAGAGTTAATTATTACTACAGTGGTGGCCCTTATGGTGGCTTTCCAATTCCATTATTTTTTTCTGTATTTATTGTCTGGCTTTCTACTTTAAGGGTGAGCTTTCTCTTCTTTTCATTTTTTCATTTATTCATATCAATGTGGACTCATGAATTCCTTCTTATCACATGGATTATAATCCATTACTGCATTATTTATTTTGATGCTCAAATTATTTCAGATTTGGACAGTGTGAGCTGTCAAATTGGTTTTGAATCCATGTCTTCTAGATCTATCGTTTCTTTTATTGTAACTCTATTTACAAGGTATAGGTTAAGCACTCGGCTCTTGAAATCACCAAAATCTTGGCTAAAATCCTGCCTTTGTCTTATCTAAGTTGACTGATACTGGGCCAGTTGTGTGCCTAGCCGTGTTCTCATTTACTTACTTGTAAAGTGGAATTAAGATTTATTTTATAGGTCGTAAGAATTATAGGAGATAATGTGCTGTATTTAAGAGATATGACAAGTGCCTGGTACACAATTAGTATGCAATAAATGGTAACTAGTATAAGTAATTATGAGCCACACTATTCTCACCTTTAATGGGGACACAAATCCATCTCACAGAATCATTAAAAAGATTAGATGAAGTAGCATATATAAAACCATGTAGCAGAGATTAGTATTTAAAAATGTAACTATTTTTCTCTGATCTTCCATTTCCTCATCATATGCAGGGACAGATTTGTGAAGATTAAATGAAGGTACATATGTAAGACTCCCAACCCAGTGCTTGGTACTTAGAATGTACTCCATAAATAAGAAGTATTGTTATCGCAGAGAAGATTTAAGAACATCTGGAGAAGTTTTACAGAGGGAGATTACCGCTTCACGTGAGGAAAATCGTGCACGCGTGCGTGCCCGTCATCAGTCAATGACTATCGCTTACCATTCTCCGAGTTTGAGTCTCCTTTTCACTGGATCTCTTCTTCCTCCCCTGGACTGAGGCAAAAGCACACTTAAATGTAATTGGTTTGGTCAAGTGCAGTGATTTAGAGATGCACTCACATTCCCTAATCTCATTTTTATCCACTTGCCTATAACAGGGATTTTAATCAGCTTCCCCACTGATTTACTTCACTTCCTGTAATAAAAGAGCACTCAGAAGTGACGTGAACGACTCGGAGGTGGTCACGAGGGATCAGCACCTCGGCTGAAATAGACATAAAGCTATTTTAATAGTAAAAGCAACAGGTCAGCATTAGTGTTTGTAAATTTGTAAGTCCTGCTGTAGTTTAAATTTTCCGTTTTCATTTCAAAACAACTAGTATGCAGTGGGTCTGCAGCCAAGCAAGTCAAATGCCAAGTTAAGTTTGTTCTTCGTAGCTAAGACTGGTGACAGGAGACATTTAGGCTCTCAAAAAGTAGCTAAATAGAGATTGGAAAGTCTCACCGTGTGATTGCCAGCCTAGTACTATCCCTTCTCATTCATTCATAATAAATGCCAAAGGCATTTCATAATCAAGTGCTGTACAAAAATGAAATACAGTCAGTCCAATGCTTTCAACACAGCTGGGTGGTACAGAAGCTCAAATAGTCCAGCAAGGACTCTTTGAGCCTCTTGTGTCTGGTATGCCGGCACTGTAGTCATCACACTACATGGATTCTTTTATTTAATTTTTACAACAATATTGGGTGGTAAATGCTATTGTCATCTCAATTTACGGACTAGGAAACAGGTAAAGAAAAGGCTTTAGTGAGGTCAGCAGGCAGTGGCTCAGTGAGGATTCGCACGGAGGCAGCCTGACCCAGGAGTGCAAGCTCTATCCCCTTCTAAATACCAGAGGGATTAGAGTTCTGTTATTACTGCTCTTTTGTTTTTGATACTTCTATTTGATTATGGAGCTGTCGGCTGCACTGGGAATTGGCTTTGAGCCAAGTAATGACATCAGAAGACGCTGAATCACTATTGTTTCTGCCCGGTCCCTGGTTACCCACCGCCTCTGATTATCTTATGGCAGGTCCCATTTCTTAGAGAAGGCACAGGATGCTGCTCAAGCATTTCATTACGGAAAAGCTCCTGTAAGGGCCTGTTTGTTTCGTTCCTATGCCTTTTTTCCAACAGCAATATCTATCTGGCTGGGTGAGTTTTGTTTAGCTTTTTTTTTTTTTTTAAAGATTTTATTTATTTATTTTTAGAGAGAGAGGAAGAGAGGGAGAAAGAGAGGGAGAGAAACTCTGTTGATCATTGATGGATCAGATCAGTCACCTCTTGCACACCCCCAGCTGGGGACCTGGCCTGTAACCCAGGCATGTGCCCTGACTGGGAATTGACCGGGTGACCCCCAACCCACTGAGCCCCACCAGTCAGGGCTCTTTTCGTTATTAACCTCACTAGTCCTCTCTTACTGAACCTGTGCTCTGAAGGCTTGGAGGAGATGTTCTATACTGTTCCTTCTAGCTTCACCTGCTGAGTTTCTAAATGGCTATTTTATCATCTCTGTTCCCCAGCCTCTCCAGAAATCTGTCCCCATCCACACCCCCACTGTTCTTTGACTCTTTCACTCACCCTTGTAATTTTTCTCTCCCTTCTGTCTTTTAAAAAATCTTTTCTGTCTGGCTCACCCCACTTTTCCCTTTCTCACCTTTGTGGTGTTTTCTTCCCTCCTGACTCCCTCCCTCTCTTCTTCTCCTTCCTGATATCCTTTCTCTATGCCTTTCACTCACTTGCTCTCATCCCCTCATCCTCTCTTTTCTCTGTCTCTGCCTTTCCCTCACTTTTTTCTGTATCTCTATTTTCTCTTAATGTCGTCTTCTCTCCCTCTTTTCCCCACCCACTTCTTTTTCCTTCCTTCATTGAATTCAGCACACCTTATTTTTCCTTTGCTACACTGTTTACACAAGATCAGATCCCTGGAGAAAACAGAAGGATTGATCAAAGAAGATTCAGTTGGGTGGTCTATTTATTTCAAAAAAGAGAATTGAACATTTGGAATATATAGAAGTTTGGGCACTGAAAATACATTATCCTAGCTTCTCTGTGCATCTCTGCCACTGCAGATTGGACTGAGGTTCAAATTTAATAGGAGTTATGTTTTGTGGGGGTGCCACATTTTGAGTGCCCCTCTAGGATAACCTGAGCTCCTTGCTATAGTAAAAACAGCACTCACAAATTGGTAGCTTTATTTTAAAAACTTGAAACAAAGACTAATCCTCAGAAAACCCACACTAAAACCTATACCTCTGTTAGTATATCAAGTTGAAAATTCACAAATTCTATCAGCTAGATTTGGGTTCTGAATGGGCAGAGTTGATGAGGTCGGTATTAACTTACATTCTTTCCCTGTCCCGCACAAATCTATTTTGTATCCCTTCATCTTTCATTAAATTATCGAAGACTTACCCTATTTTAAAAGGCTTCTTCTATAGCTCACACATGCTAGACAGAAAAACTACTGTTTTGTTTTGGGTAGTGAATCCTCCTTTTACCTATAGACACATGGGCATCAGTTGGATTTCAGCAGAGCATCTTTAAGGTTGTGCCGTCTTTCAGGAAAAAAACCGTTTTTTTCTCCCTAGCCTCCTTTTCTTTGTTAACTGAAGTGAGAGCAGCCTTTTTAAAGTAAAACAATGTTTGGGTACAACCTTTATTTTTAAAATCACTTATGCTTGTAGAACCTGCTGCATAAAATTCTTGTTGTGGTCTGGGACTTTATATTGCGTTCTCTTGTAAACACTTAGATCTTTTCAGTGTTTCCATTTTTTGTTTCTCAGAAGGAGAGACTGATTGCTAAAATCATCAAAGTGCATCCATACTGTTGCCTGCGTAATACTGTTGTTTTTAATACAAATAGACCTGTGTTTATGTGAAGAGGTGAAAAAATTGTCCTTGATTCTTAATTTCTACCCAATTTTTCACACAATTTATTTTAGAGGCCTTAGATAGTCATAGCGTTTCATTGACATTAGCTCAAGAGGGCCCCTGTGCTCTTCTCAGAATCTTGGATTCCAGCCTCAAAATATACATCAGGTTTGGAATTTAATGTAATTTTTTGAAAATAATTTTTTCATTGATTTTTAAATTCAAAAGAGATCTGAAGTCTGATCTGATCAGGTAGTCTCCGCACACAGACCTGCAAAACACTTTGTGATTTGTGCACAACCGCTGTGTAAGAGGACCACAGCTGCTCAGTCCCACCCTAACCGATAGCTGGGATGACTGTGAAGCCCTCCTGCTGAGATGGGCTTACAATTCAAATGAGCCAGGCCCTTGGGAGTGCCAAACCCAGAGCGGCTCCACAGGGCGCCAGGCAGGGTGATAAATGGACTCGTTAGTGAGGTATGGAATACGCACAAAGGTCTCTTGCACCTGAGGCACAGAAAACTTTAAAGGGGAGAACAAATTTAGTTTCTGAAAGACAAATGAAAGTAGAAAATGTCACGAAAAGAGCTTGCACTCAGTGTGGAGATGACGGAGGAAGAAAGACGTGCTCTCAAAGACTGGATCGCAACAGAGAACTGGCTCGGAAGGTCCCTGGAGAAGGTGAGCCACCTCCTGCAGCCTTTAGTAAGCTCCTGACTTCTGAAGGGGTGGCACAAATCCTGCCAACTGCTATCTTTACAGAGAGATTATCATTTTAGCAGCAACACCCAACATCTCCCCTCCTGTCTCATCAGCTTCACTCTACTGGGATCATTCTGTGCTCCTGAGATAGTGTTAGACACTGTTGGCCAGGTCTGCTTTCCCTTCTCATTCTGATGCTCAAACAGAGCAAGGCGTCTCACTATGGTTAGGTGCTAGTCTATGGCTCCTGGTCCAGAATGTAGCCTAGGCTTTGTATTATTACAAACATCCTTGTTCCAAAATGAGATGTTGTATAATTTCATTGGAGCTCAACAATTTGGATGTCCCATCAACATGGCTGACATCTTAAAATTGGGCTGCCGTGGAATCTGTGGGTATATGGCAACAGGGAGTTTGCTTTGTACTGAAAACAACTTTCCAAATCCGGTTTCTCCATGAAGACTCATTTCACAATGGCCGGTAGATGGCACCATAAGCACCTGATGTCAGATCCCAGGCTGAGAATATTTATCTTCTCAAAGCTCTTCTCAAAATATTAAGCAAAACTTTGACTGAAATGCAACCGTATTTGGACAAGCTAGTTTATTTTACTTTGGTGCTTTGTTATTAGAAACATGCGTATGTGTGTGTATATATTTTACTATCAAACCCTAAAGTTATGGAAAGTATCCTTGAAAGGATGGACCATAAACTTTTACAGTATTATTTAGGGACAAATGTTCAATTTCTTACTTAAGTTAATTTTTTCTTAATATGAGGTTTAGTGGTTATGTGTCATACTATTGTTCAGTGAAACTCAGGAGAATATTTTCATGATCTCAGTATCCCTGTAAAGGAAACTCATTCATATAATAAGAAGCAGAAATGCAGCGCAACACGCTGTGTGTTTTTAAAAGAACAATGTAAATAAATGTTTTTATTCTAATAAATACATCTGTATGGAGATTTGCACACAAGCACATACAATTCTTGATCAAGATAACAAATATATGGATATAATTTAGTATAAGAATCTCACCCCCGTTTCAGACTCCACTCCACCCCCAAACCTCAAGGTGTTAGAGTAGGATATGACTTTTAGAATTTGGTTGTAGCGATAGCATTTGGAAAGGAAGCTATCCCTTAAATAAATAAGCCATTACCTTGGGTGGAAGTGTGAACAAAACCAACCATCTCTTTGCTGATATACTACTTGCTGGGTAAGCAGTCAAACAAGATGTAGTGAAGTACAAACAAATACAACAGGGCAGATGGCAGGGTTGAAGACTGAAGCCAAATGCCAAAGCTGTATTTAGAACAGAAGCAAAATCAGGGGCCAATTATCAGAAGGGTATTAGTGAGAGACACCAAAGTTCCAAAGGCACATGAAAGAGGAGACACCATGGAACGTTCAGGACTCAAGACAAAGGTGCACACGGAACTTGTGACTAGAACTTATGAGAAGGGGTATGAGATTAGCTTCCTGGGCTGAGCATTGTGGTAATTTTATTCCATTTGGAGATGCAAGATCTGCATTCAAGGATGCCTCTCTGCTCTTCTAGTTCTTCTTGTTCTTGTCCCCCTCCCCATCCTCCTTCTTTATAAAGTATTTGCTGATTTGCTGATCTCTTGTTAATCACAAACACCAATTAAATCATTAATTCAGAGTGTATTTAATTTTTAGCTTTGACACAAAGTTATATTTTACAGAAAATAAAATCATCTGTCTTTGAGGTATCCTAGTTTCAAAGGGGAGGAGGAATCATGGGGATGTCCAGAGAGGGTGAGCTGGTATTGGGTTTCGGTGGGAATTTCAATCATTTGGGTTGAAAGTTGGTTTGGGGAAGTCCCTCAGGAAGCTGAGAGGGAGAGGAGGGCAGGCAGGACTGGAGGAGAGAAGGCCTAGTCAAAGGCACCCATGCCCACGGCGTGGTGATAGCAGTGATGCAGGTCTCAAGTGTCACCAGGAGCATTGGTCTATTGTGGGAAAATGCTTTTGCATGTGAAATTTGGAAGAGACTCAAAGGTAGTTGGCTTTAGGAGTCTTTGTACCGCCCTTCCCTGAGGCAGGTGTGTTTTCATGAGCTCAGAGACCTTGGAGCACATGAATGAAAATAGTAAAAGGGGGGCTAAGAGCAAAGGCATGTTGACTTCAGTTGAATTCAAAATATAAGGAGAAAAAATATTAGAGTTTACCAAATAGGAACAGAAACTAGTCTGTGGAAAAAACAGTTTTATTCTTAGTCTTCCAAGTAGATATTTCATATGGCAAACCATAAAAAAATAATATGAAGACTGTTGAATTGCCTGAAACACATGAAAAGGGACTAGACCGTTATTCCAGAAAACAGTTAATCATGAGAACAATATTGCTTTAGTGTCCACAGGAATGTTTAAGACTTTTAAGGGGAGAAAGCACAGAGAGAAAATACACCCAAGTGCTTCTAAATGGCAAAAACAAGCTAAGTCTGATTCTCTCCGTTTCATCGGGGAGGTAGGGATGAAGTATCGCTGTGTGGTTCTAGCTTTGGTGTCAGATCTGGTTTTGAATTGATGACCCAACACATACTGTGTGATTTTCAGCAAGTTGCATAACTTCTCTGAGCTTTTGTTTGACAGTGATATCTACCTCAAAGATTAAATGTAAGCACATTATAAAAGAATGTAGAAATATTATTATTCATGAAAATGGGTATGTATTGAATGCCTGCTATATTCTAAATACAGCTCATCAATTACAATTTTTTTAATTGAAAAAAATTCTTCATTATTGTTTATTCCTTAGATGCTGGTTCATGGGGGAGAAGCTGTTTTTCCCCCAAACTAAGAAAGCTAATGTGCAAGAGCTGATTTGCAAGCTCCTCTGAAGACAGAGCTTACTCTTTCTTCAGTGAAAACATGGCGAAGGAAAGGATTATTACTATTTTAAAGAGAGGAAAAAAAAAGAAGAGATATATTGTTGGATTTACCTTGTATGTTTTTATTGTTATTCTTTCTAAATTTTCTCCTGGACTCCCTTCTGCTATATTCTGAAATTAAATATTGAATAGAAACAAGTAATTACTGGGGACTTTAGCCCAACATCATATATTAGAACTGCTCCTTAAAATGACTGTGTATTTGGAGGTTCTACTTATAGAATAGATCAATGGTATGGACTTGGCTTTCTACTCTAAACAACAGAAATAATTCAGTTGGGGGTGGGGAGTAAGAATTCAAAGTAAAGTAAAGTGCGACTATTCAACGTAGCACATTTCTGTCATGTGGCCTAGGCTGTGTACTAGCAATAATAGCTAGAAGAATTAAATGAATTATCTTGGCTGCAAGAATTATTACTGTAGAAATATGTGAACTTGTAACCAAAGACACTGAAATTGAGAACAGGCTGACAGTGACCAGAGGGGAGAGGGGAGGGGATTACAGGGGAAAAGGGTGAAGGGTTTGCAGGAACAATTATAAAGGATACATGGACAATAACAAGGGGGGGTGGAAAAAGGGGAGGGAGGTGGGGAGGGCTGGGGTGGTGGGGAAGGATGGGGGGAAAAGGCAGAAAACTGTACTTGAACAACAATTTAAAAAATGTGAAAAAGAAGAAATATGTGAACTGGAGGAAGGGTAGTGCCAGGGTCTGTCCTGGGACTGATACAGATAGTTCCTTATGTTTGTCTAAAAGCTTGATTTTGTATATTTTTACTATTAGTATTGTGAATTTGTAGAATTTCTATTTGATTCTTTTTCAAATCTGCTATTTCACTTTTTATAGTTTCCTGTTTCCCAATAAAATTTCCAGGCTTAGCTTTTATATCTTTGTAAAATGTAAGCATAATTTTTTGTAGTCTTCATCTGATAAACATTTAATATCTCAAATCTTTATGGGTCTGTTAGCTGTTGTTTCTTCCAGTTGTCAATTGAAGTTCTTGCTTTCTGTGTGTTTGGTTATTTTTGTCTATGTGCTGGACACCACATTTAGGATTGCTTTGAGGCCTAAACATCTTTTTTTCCTGTAGAACGTATTATTGTTAACCAGGAGCCTGGGAACACTCCAATCTGGGGGCATCATAATCTGCTTTCAAGGCTTAAAGTTTCCCAAACAACCCAGGTAGATGCTAGCTATAAATCCATGCGAAGACTGGGCTGCTTCCAAGCATCCTTATGCTGATATTAAGTAAGAGAGACTTTATCATAGTCTTTGTCTTTGGCACACTCCTGGCTTTTACATTTATCCTCTTGATTCTTTGAAGTCCATTCAAAGCACAGCTTTGTTTCAAAACTATTTCCGATGCATCAGCAAATGTCCTCAGGGCAGAGCTGCTTTGAACACTGGGCTTACCTCTCTGGGGCCTTCATCTGGATTTTGGCCCAGGAACCTTCACTATTTTGTGAAGAACTATCTTGCTTCTTTTCTTTCTCTTTCATGGGAAGATTGGTCGAAATGGCTCAGTTCTGCCACGTTTGGAGGATTGCTAATGCTCTGGTTTGTAAATAATGGGATTCTGAAGTGGGTATGAATATGTGCTCATTTCAGAAAATGGTATCTGTAAAATGGAAACTAAATACACAGGACGATTAATATGAACATCACTGCAGGAAGAGTGTGAAGCCTGATTCTTTCCCTTCTTCTAGCTCATCATTGGTGTGGAATTTTAGGGACCTTTTTTTAAAAAAAAAACAGAATATGGAAGCATCTTTTAAATAAATCTATAAGTGTATTAGTTTTGCTGTGAAATAACAAACCACAATCCATCAGTGGCTTACAGTGATAAGCATGTAACTCTTGCAGAGGTCTATGTGTTAACCTGAGTGCAGGTGGAATTCAGGTCTGCTCATCCTTTCTTGTTCTAGGCATCCAGACTGGAAGAGCAGCAGTTTGCTGGGGCATGTTTTCCCCATGGCAGAAACCAGAAGCTCCCAGAGAGGTGAGTGGATAACTTTGAAGGCTTAAGCTAGGAACGAACGTATGTCCTGTTCAGCCTGCATTCCACTGACAAAAGCAAACCCATGACCAAGATCAACATTGGTGGGGAGGGAATCTGTGAAATAATCTGCCATAACTGGGTGTTCCAATGAACTGTCAGATGCTATGAGGTAGTGATGATGACAAATTAGTAAGTATTTGGTTCAGATTTGGTGATATAAAACCATGCTTTCAATGAATGTGAAATTCAATGAACTTGTTCCTGTAAGTTCTTTGAAAGCCCTACATACTGAGGGTAACTGGACATTATTGGCAAATAATATATCTGATAAATATCTCAAAATGACCGTGACTAGGTAATCATTTAATAAACATTTTCAAGATACTCCATATCCGAATAGACATGGCAAATAGCAAATATGATCTTAATAATGTTGAAAAAAATTTTAAAAATGTAATGTAATTCTTTCAATTCAGTTTTTATTTCTGATTATATATTAATACACAAAACATTTTTTAAATACAATGAACATTCTTCTTTTTAAAAAAGTAGATTCCTATTCTCACATTGAAAATGCTTTATCATTCTTAGGCTATCAGTGACAATTTTTGACATAGTCATTTCCTCTTCATTATTTTTTGTTTGTTTGTTGGTTGGTTTGTCAGAGGATTTCTTCACATTTCTGGTCATTTTATTGTCTGCCCATGTTTAATACTTGGACTTTGAAAAAAGCTGATTAGAACTTTGTATATGTGGTAGGGAGTTAGTGTATGTGGACTGTTAGCTGGCTGAGCCATTTGATTGAAGACTTTCATGTTGGGCTAATCACATGATCTAGAGAAGACTTTCAATCTCCTGCCTGAATATTGGGATTCTGGAAGTTCAATGGAAGAAGAAGGCTGGGTGTCTCAACATAAAGAATGTCATTTCTCGCTTAATTATTATGTTTTCAATATGGTATTTTTGCCTTTAGTCTAGACCCCCCATCTTACTCTCTATAGAAACTGAGCTTCTGGTCTTCTACTTGGGGAAGAAGGGCAATTGGCCAACTGCATGGAGTGGGATAGAGGGATCTGGTGAGGAGTGAAGTCTATTCTCAAACACACTTCCAACAGAGTCTTCTGTTTTTAGCTCCATTCTCATCCCTGCTTCCTGAGATGCTATGCCACTAATATTTGAACCTTTTCTGGGTATCCAATGTAATTCAGGTTGCTTATCAACATTCTTAGTTGTTAGCTTACAATTTAACTCTGAAGTCTACTAAATGTACTGCCATTTGTCCATTAGCTTTCTAGCTTCCAAAGGGTTATTATTTTCTCTCTTATCCTCTTTATACTTGTGGGTATATACTTTACAATTATTTTTTTATTGTTGTTTCAGTTTGGTTTTGGGAGATAACAGAGGGTATTGCCATCCTTAACCAGACATCTACTTTACTTTTATAGATAAAGTTTACTCTACTTCAGCCCATAACATGTTTGGCCATGAATTTGTATTCAGTTACTCAGGAGGCTTCTTTTTTAATGCTGTCTTATAAGACAGGAATCTTGGTTTTAAGTAGTGACAAAAAGTGGGCACAGACCTTAATCTGTGAGCACATCACTTTTGCTGTCACACTATTTGTTTACCTATGCAACTGTCTTTACTGGTCTCTGCCCTCTTTTTCTTCAGTATGATGCTCTGGCCAGGCTTAGAGATGCTTCTGCCAGCCATCCCCCCTTGCTCACAGACTCAGCTTCCCATAACCACCCTTCTATGTAAAAGGGGATGGTACCTTGGCCACTTGTCCTGCATCTATTCCCTAGTCTTAGGAAACTCAAACTCCCCTAAGAGTTCAACTCCACCATCTTTAGCCCAAGGGCAATGCAGTTTAATCTTCAGTGAGCACAAGCTACAGAAACTATGACTTATTCCCCATCTTGAGTGAGGACTATTGGTAGTAATGTTGGGAGTCTGTATTATGAGTACAACTGTTTAACTTAGAAACTAAACATTGATTTCCTATTCTGGGATTGTGATGAGCAAAAAAGATGCTAATACTATGTATTTTTTTCCTTAATAATTTATATTGTTATATTCTGCTTGAAAAGTCCTCAGTATCTCTCTTCCTGTGGGCTTCTCTTCTCCAATTTCTTGCTCATTCCAGTAGAGTTTTTATTTACTGAATCCTCCCATGTGTCTGATCTGGGCCCCAAATACTCACTCTATGTGAAGAGAGGCTCTTTGAGGTCAAAGCCATCATGGTCCTGGGTGGTTGTAGCTCATTTCTTTCACTGAATCAAGAAAAAGATGGGGAAATTAATCATTCTGTCTCCAACTGTTCATGAGCCTTTTGTCTCTTACTGCACTTTACCATCCTCTTTATCACTCTGGTACATAATCACTTGCTGGCTTTCACTGCAGCTACGCAGGTAGGGGGTAGAATTAAGCCTCTACATCAATGATAAGTAGAGCAAGTATATTGTTGAGGTCCCATTTCAGTGGAATCTACTCTGCATATACCCATCCCTATGGTCTGTTTCTCCATCCCCCAATCTTATAGACTATGCAATCTCACATTCATAGGAAGGAAAACGAGGCTGATGACATTTGTGAGTATTGGTATTTTAAACCTTCAAAACAACTAAATATATATATTATATATACTAATATATAATATATAAATATTTATATTTATATATAATAAATATATATGACATATATTAAGAATTACATATATATACACACATATATGTAATTCTTAATTGAATGAGGTAAATCACCCAATTCTAGTATAACATTCAAGGGATGTGGTCTTTAGGAAGAAGAACTCTGCCATAAAATATCACTTTTATTAACCAGGTACATTGCATCTCTCAGGTATTTTAGGTTAGAAAACTTTTGACAACCACTGATTTCAAATGACTCACTTATTGAGGTTTCAGAGGACAATGTTCTTTCAGTTCAGATCTGCTTGGTCTTAAAACATAGGAGGAAAGTTTTATTTACTTAAGTGATTAGAAAACTTCCAGTTAAAATAACCTTGTAGTACCATTCTAAATTGGTAAATTTTAAAATTTGAAAAAATTTTTTTTATAAATGTACTAAAAACTAAGTGGATTTCTGTGCAGATTAGTAAAAATTTTAGGAGACAGTATGACACTATATTATTAAAACCATAGGAAAACAATCTCAATATTAAGTATAATTTTGGAGATGTTTGCTGAGAGTCAGACACTGTGTTAAATATATTAATTATTCCATATGATCCTCTCAACAAACATAGCAATAGATATCTTCGTCCCCATTTTACAGGTAGAGAGCAGAAATTCAGAAAGGCTAGGTGACCTGCCGCAGGTCACACACTAGGTGATAGAGCTAGGATTTGAACTCAGGGATATCTGATTTCAAATTCTATGTTTTTAACCCTGATTATGTACTTTAACTTTAACTTTGTGTCCCAGTAATTTTGCTCTAGGAAATATAACCTAAGAAGGAAAATCTTTTAAAAATATCTATATATACACAGATGTTTATTGTAGTGGATTGTATAATAATAAATATTTGGAAGCCGCCCATTTTTCTCCAAATAGAATGGTTAAGGGAACCATAAGAGATTTGTTCAATGGAATATTATATAATCACTGAACCAGAGTATTAGTTTTTTTCTGTAAAAATATAGAAATATGTTTATAATTATATAACTTTAAAATGATTGAATGAAAAACATTGTTTACCACCAGAATATTTTTTTAAGATTTTATTTATTTATTTTTAGAGAAAGGAAGGAAAGGAGAAAGAGGGAGAGAAACATCAATGTGTGGTTGCCTCTTGCACACCCCCGACCAGGGACCTGACCTGCAATTCAGGCATGTTCCCTGACTGGGAATTGAACCGGTGACCCTTTGGTTCACAGGCTGGCACTCAATCCACAGAGCCACACCAGCCAGGGCTATTGCCAGGATTTTAATTATGAAAATATATGAATGCATACAAACAAGGACATAAAGTTACAGAAAAAGAAAACAGTTTTCAGGCATAGGATTATGTGTATTTTTCCCCAAATTAAAACAATGTCTTGTTATTGATTTGGACACAAAGAAAATGAGTTTTAGTTATTCTGCTTCAAATAGCAACAATTTCTACAATTAGCAGTGAAGTAAAATGAACTCTTTGTAACAATTATTGCACAGATATACTTTGGGAAATATTAAGAACTGCAGAATTTCACAAGACTGTCAATTATCTCTTCACATGTATGAGCATATCTCCCTCACAAGAATTTTGGCTTCTGGAATAAGAAGAATTCCATCTTTGCAGTGGACACATGTTTCTGTTTCATTCATTCAACATCTGTTCTCCCTTTTCCTGATAACAGCATACTGATTTCCTATCTCCATTCTGCCTCCATGCAGACTGTAAGGAGTGGACTCCACTCCTGGCTTCAGGGATGGCCAAGTGGCGCAGGCCTAACCTTCAGAGCATTGTATAACTTGGGTCATAGTGAATGCTGTGAATGGGAATACAGAACCTAATCAGATCGATAACCCCTAAATTCAGAATGTTGGCCAAAGCGGCTTTACGAGAAAATCTTTTTTACTGAGATTGTAGAGAAGATGGACCATAAGCCTTCATTACTGGCAGCTGTTTTGCTATTAGTGAGGGCAGAGTTCGTATGAGAATGGAGGAAAATAAGAGTCAAAAGATAGAACAAATCCTAATGGTATCATCAGAGTTCCTGGACCCAGCTGTGTTTGGTGATACAATAATCTTCACTTTCATGAGACAATTAAATGTTTTTACTTTTTCTTAAATTAATTTCAGTGAGTATTCTTCCTTTTGCACCTAAGAGATTTGTACAGTGTTATTCATCACATTTCCTTTTAGGAAGAAGGAAGCACAGGAGGAGGAAGTGAGGAAGGGTGGAGCCTAGGTTCAAGGTTAGGAGGTAAACACAAATTTGGAAAGGTATAATATATCGGGGCCAGATTCTAGAGTGGTTTGAAGGTCATGCTGTGACTAGGGTATCTAGCATCCAAGGGCCAAAGTGATGTTTCTAAGGCTTAGCCTGTCATTCTGGTCAGCCTGTCATTCTGGTCTATTGTAAACTAACCCGAAATGACCTGGAGCTATTCTTAGCATAGCTGTTAACCTAAGAGAGCTCTCCCAGAACTCTCTCTTGAAGCTCTCTTGGAACCAAGGTTTATTACGTTGCTAATAGTTTTGATTCTTGTCGAACTTGCCCTATATTTGAGTCAAATGGTTAATCACTCTAAGTGGTGGATGGAGTTAGCAGTGGCTTTGTGAAAGTCATTTGCTTTAGTGTACAGTCCGGGTGATCAGGAAGGCTTCTGGAGGAGCTCCTGAGAACCACCAACACAGTCCTGCAGACTGAGATCATCGGTGATGCTCTTCCCAACCTTTGTTTCCCAGTCCTGCCAACAGTTGCGTAAGCTTCTACCTCCCTCTAATATAGCCCTCCCAGCTGAGAATACACAAGTGGCTTCTGTTTTCCTGATCAAACCCTGACTGAAATGGGCAACATTGTATACCCAGCACTGAACTTACATGTTATGGTCATTCCATACCAGCTCATATTGACCTAAATCATTCTTTTTCAAGCAATTTTTGATTTTCCATTTTGTGGATGCATCGTAATTTATTTAACCAGTCCTCTGTTCAACGACATCAGTTTCTCATTTCTAGTTTATCTAACACCAATAAACATCCTTGTATGTGTACTCTATACACTGAATGAGCATACCTAAAGTCCTGAAAGTGAAATTGTGTCTCAGAATAGTTGTAGCAGTTCCAACAACAGTGTATGATTTTTACTTTTGTCCTTCATTAACCATCTGTGTGATGAGATCAATTAATTAAATAATTTGAATTTCACTTTCTCTGTCAGAAACCCTCTGACTTTTTTCTGATAAAGAGGTTATTTATATCCAACACAGTAATTACAATAGAGTACAAACATCGAGATCCATTTTCTTTCTAGAGGAACAAATTTGGAGTTTTATGAAAATGTTTTCCATATTTTATATTGTAAAAGTGTATATTATTTAAGAGTAGTGTATTGGGCTTTCAATAAAATAAATAAGGAAGGATCCCATTACCATATGTTAGCTGGGAAACAAAGAGGCTATGAGATAAGAAATTCTTCTTTTATGCCTCCTTCTTTCTGCAGTGCCAGGACTACATGG
Organism: Trachops cirrhosus; assembly: GCA_028533065.1. NCBI lineage: Eukaryota > Metazoa > Chordata > Mammalia > Chiroptera > Phyllostomidae > Trachops > Trachops cirrhosus. Next base: position 55,574,358 of record CM052539.1, on the reverse strand, counting down.
GAGGATTGTGTTTATGTTTGTGGCCGGATATGTATTTGTGTGGGAAGCAAGAAATGCTTGGAGCATTATTATCAAGTTCAGAAGTTTTGTGTTGTTCTTTCTTGAACTAGTATCAACAAGTCACTTCCATAATAGAATTTGTCCCTTTTTTCTTTTTTATGAAAAGACTAACTATTTGTATTACGAGATAGAAATCTTAATGGTAAGATTATATTTCTAGTTAGGGTTCCGAAACTTTTATGTATTTAAGATCTCAATTATGAGGCTAACTTGTAAGTTTGAGAGTGTCTAATCCATAATCAGTACTCAAAAGTATTTGTTAAAAGAATAAATATATTCATTACAGAGTGCATTGCAATGTATCTCTTCATGAAAAACAATCTGTACCATCTCTCAGAAAATATTCCTTGTCATTACTTCAATTAAAAAGAAAGATAGCTATTCTTTGAATAAAACGTTGTTGCACCTTCATTTTCAAGGAGGGCTAAGTTATCTTTAACATGGCTAGTAAGTGAAGGAAGAGCCATGTTCTAGCAGGAAAGGTGGAATTGAATGGATTTGCCTCTGTCTGCCTTTTTCTTATCCCTGGATCTGGCTTGTTGGATCACTGTTTTTAAGGAATGGTTTACTGGTACTAAGATGGAAAGAGATGAGAAGAATTCAAAGTAATTCTTAATGCTACTTGAGGATAAACTGTGTGAAGACCTTCACATGGTTCAAGGTGTGTGCTATTCCTAAAAGGGAATTGCAAATGGAATTTCAACATGTAAACCCAGGATTGATGGAAAATCAACACAGAAAAAAATGTGTTGTAACTAAAAACAACAACAAAGACAATTGGGCTTGGAAGCCAAATATGAGTCACTTTCACATTTTATAAGTTGTGTAACTTTAGGCAAATAAGTTTTCTCATCTTATAGCAAGGTGATAATGCCATCCTCACAGGGATGCCAAGAGCCTGACCTGAGATAAGACAGTGTGCAATAAGCCCTGGCTGATGTGGTTCAGTGGATTGAGTGCTGGCCTGTGAACCAAAGACAGTGTGCAATAGATAAATCCTAATGTCTTCCCTTTTAATTACCATTGTTCCCTTGAAAGAATGGATTTTTATGTGCTGATACCTCTTGTGTTAGAATCTCTAGTTAGTAGATCAAAAAACAGGTCCAAAGAACTAACCCTTAGGACTATAAAAGTTACCTTGTATCTAATTTATTTCTTATGATGAGGTTAAGAAAATTTCTCTTACAGTTTTAACGTTACTCATCTGTAAATTGAAGGCATTGGTATAAGCAGACCTTCCAGGCCTGCTGTGATTCTCTAAGAGACACCTTACTGGGGGTCATGTGTGCATGCTGCTACAAGGCGCATCACAGGTATGAGTTATTTTTTTCTCCTGGTCTTGAACTGTCTTTGAAGGACTCATATTCTATATTGCACACCCTCTCTTTTCTTAATAAAACATTTGGTAAGAGGGTATCTTTGGATTATCTAAAATCTGAAAACAGGGGACCTGCAAAAACATAGTCCTAGCATATACAGCTAGTAAGTTGCTGAAGGAACAAGTCACAGTTTATGCCAAAAAAGTTAGAAAAACATGTCGATTTCGTTCAATTTAAAACAATATTTTTGAATACACCTTTGACTTCTGGTGAAGATGGAGGCATAGGTAAACATGGCTCACCTCCTCACACAACCACATCAAAATTACAACTAAAATACAAAACAACCATCACTAAGGACTGTCAGAAACTGAGTTGAATGGAAGTCTGACAACTATGAAATTAAAGAAAACATATCCATTCACACTGGTAGGAGGGGTAGAGATGCAGAATGGGCTGGTCTCACATCCATGTGTGGTGGATAAACATTCAGGAGCACTATCTTGGGAGCAAGAAGTCCAAGCCCCACATGAGGCACCCCAGCCAGGGTTCCAGAGCCAGCAAGATAGGTCCCCACAGCTTCTGGCTGCAAAAACCAATCGGGATCACATCAGTGGAAGAAAATTCTGGAGTCTCAAGCAGTTCCTCTTAAAGAACCCACACAAGGACTCACCTACTCAGACTCACTCCCTCTGAACTCTAGTACCAGGGTAGCATCTTGAAAAGCACCTGTGGCATACCAGGAGAATCTGAAGTGTCTGGCATCAAGATGAGAGCTGGGGGACAGACTTCTCCCAGACAGAAAGGTAGGCAATTGCCACTTTTCTGAACCTGTCCCCCTATGGAGTCACAGAGCTGGCAGGCTGGTGCCATATCTGAGACTCTATCAACATGGCTAACTCTGTTTGCCATACCCTGGGGATCCCCAGAAGACTCTGTCTCACCCAACTTATGGGCCCACCCAAGCTGCTTTTCCATATAAATGACTGGTCTTGGGTCATGCTTTATAACTTCCTAAACCCTCTCAAACAAGTAACAGCTAGCCTCAGTGAGGCCCCTTCACTCACACTTCTTGCTAAGGGGCCCCAGGCCAGGCACTAACAGCAACCAGTCTGGATTTAGAGCTTGGTTTTGTCTGGGAATCTCTAAGCCCAGCACAAGTAGCAGCCAGCTCAGATTGCTTTATAGGTCAGGAAGGGCAGCCCCAGGCAAAACACACGTGGGGGTTGACATTGGCCTGCACCACCCAGGAAACTCCAGGGCCTGCACACCCAGTGGACAACTATAGACAACTTTGGAGCACCACCACCCTGTCCCTGCACAGCTGATCCTCCATGAGGGCAGAAGTTCAGGGTCAATGGTCACAGCCAATCTTTGTAGGTGACTCCCCTGGATAAATCCCTCCCATTGATCTGCCAACAGTAACGAAGGCTCAACTACAAGAGGAGGGTGTACTCAGCTCACATGAAGGGTACACCTCGAGTACCCAGCTTGGGTGATAGGGGAGGCTGTTCCACTGGACCCTACAGGATACCTACTACATTAGGCCACACTACCAAGACAGGGAGTTAGTTATAGCAGCTCTACCTAATACATAGAAACAAACACAGGGAGGCTACCAAAAAGAGAAGACAAAGAAATATGGTCCAAATGAAAGAACAGATCAAAACTCCTATAACAGAACTAAACAAAATGATGATAAGCAATCTATCAGATGCAGAAATCAAAACACGGGTTATAACAATGCTCAAGAAACTTAGTGAGGACCTCAGCAGCATAAAAAAAATCCAGTAAGACACAAAGGATACTCTAATTAAAATAAAGAACAATTTACAGGGAAAGAACAGTAGAGTGGATGAAGTCGAGAATTAAATCAATGATTTAGAATGTAAGGAAGCAAAAAAACAACCAATGAGAACACAAGAAGAAAAAGGAATCCAAAAAAACAAGGATAGTGTAAGCAGCCTCTGGGACAACTTCAAGAAGTTCAACATTTGCATAATATGGGTGCCAGAAAGAGAAGAGAAAGAGCAAGAAATTGGAAATCTATTTGAAAAAATAATGAAAGAAAACTTCCCTAATTTGGTGAGAGAAATAAACATGCAAGGCCAGGAAGTACAGAGAGTTCCAATCAAGATGGATGCAAAGAGACCCACTCTGAGACACATTATAATTAAAATACTAAAGGTTAAAGATAAAGAGAGAATCTTAAAAACAGCACAAGAAAAGTAGTTAGTTCCTGACAGTGGAATTCCCATACTGTCAGCTGATTTCTCAAAAAAGAACTTTGCAGGCTAGAAAGGATTGGTAAGAAATATTCAAAGTCATGAAAAGCAGGGACCTACAGCCAAGATTGCTCTATCCAGCAAAGCTATTATTTAGAATTGAAGGGCATATAAAGAGCTTCCTAGACAAAAGGAAACTAAAGGGGTTTATCATCACCAAACCATTATTATATGAAATGTTAAAGGGAATTATTTAAGAAAAAGAAGATCAAAACTTTAAACAATTAAATGGAAACAAATACATATCTGTCAACAATTAAATCTAAAAAACAAACTATGCAAACAAGAAGAACAGAGACAGAATCACGGGAGAGAACATTTTGATGGTTGCCAGATGGGAGGGAGATATGGGGAAATTGGTGAAGATGTGAGGGGATTAAGAAGTACAAATAGGTAGTTACAGAATAGCCATGGGGAAGTAAAATATAATATAGGAAATGGAGTAGCCAAAGAACCTATACAAGACCCATGGACATGAACAATAGTGTGGGGATTGCCTGAGGAAGTGGAGCTGCTGGGTGGAGAGAGGTAAAGGGGGAAAATTGGGACAACTGTAATAGCATAATCAATAAAATATAATTAAAAAACAATATTTTATTCTTTTTTTAAATCTTGGTGTTGGAAGTGAATTATAAAGTCTATGAAAATGGTAAAATATTGGGCCTAATTTTAAGGCAAAATGCACTCTGGTCTCCTCAAAGTGCAGTAAAGAGCTAAATTCTCACCCACCCAATGTATAGACAGCACTGTTTGCAAAGGAAAGTATCTGAGCCCAAGGAATCACAGAGTGGAGGGGCTGGGATCTCCCACCATACAGTTTCTTCCTCCTTCTTTGTTCTTACTCTATAGCTATCTTTATGGGGCTTGCTACTCAAGTTCTTTCCTCATCAGATGCCTTGAGGAAATGTTCCTGCAGAATGACTCATAGCTAAGGTGTTCCACTGAAGAAAGAGAAATCTTGGAGCCGGGCCCAACAATTAAAGATAGGATTCACTTTCCCCTAATACACACCCAATTTCTATTTGGGTCTCTCAGCTAATAATCTGAGCTTCTGCTATGGGATATGGGTACAGAGAGATAAAGGGCTGGAAAATTCATCAAGATGTAGTAGGGTTGAGCTCATTACCCTTAGCCTACACTCCTGAATATACTACACAGTCTGTCATGGGTGTGTGTGTAGCAGGGTAGTGGGAACAGGGTGGAGGAGAGGTGTAGCAGGACAGTAGTCACAGCAAGCCACTCAAAGGAGGTCAGGAATGGTCATACAGCATGCCATCACCTACAACAGGGGAAAAGGAATAGAAAAGGCTGCAGGTTAGAGTCGGTTGAAGAATACATGGTAAGCTGGGGAAATTCATTAGGTCATTACTTTGAACCAAGTGCATGGGTTATTTGATTTAATTCTCATACCATCTCTGTGAGGTAGGTTGCCACCCTAATTTTACAGATTAGGAAACTGAAGCTTAGAGGTTAAGTAGTTGCTTTGGATAATATAGTTAGGAAGTGGTGTAGGCTGGATTTGACCATCATACCTGTACCTCATCATCAATGCAAATGTTTCCTACTTGTACTCTTTGAATACTCCATAATGTATACATAGATACATGCATCTCCTTCACCCCTAGCACCTCCCATGGTGCTGGGCAGGTATCAGGGAATGTGTCTACCACTCCTGCTTCCTTCCTTCCTTCTTTCCTTCCTTCCCATCCTCACCCAAGGATATGCTTATTGATTTTGGAGAGAGAGAGGGAGAGAAGCATTGATGTGACAGAGAGAGAAAAACATTGATTGGTTGTCTCCTATGTGCCCCAACCAGGGACCAAACCGGCAACCTAGGCATGTGTTCTGACCAGGAACTGAATCTGTGACCCCTCAGTTTAAGGGACGATGCTCAAACCAACTGGGCCACACTGGCCAGGGCATTCCTGCTTTCTTATGTCAACTTTAATCAGATCATGTGGCCAGGTTTACCTCCGGCCTCATTAGATTCCATCCTAGAGAGTCAATTTCATATTGCATTTGCTGTCAACTTGTACTCCCTGTTTCCCTAACCCAGATCAATCCTTATGTACTGTCTGGTCAATGCACTCCCAGAATGCAGTGTACTACTAAGAAAAACTATAAGTCAGTGCTTATTGTTTGTATTTTTATTTTGTTTTGGTGTATATAATATCTTTATGATAATTTCTCATAGTCACTCACTACTATTCAACATTTTAAAATCCATCTCTTGTTGATTCTGTTTTTATCATGTACTTTATGACAGGCTTTCTAAATCTAGATTTCAAATATTTATATTTGCTACAATTTCTACTTTCTTAGCTGTCACACATTCAATTTTCTATTGAAATCTACTCTTGAAGGTAACCTGTAACCTTCTAATCATCAAGTCATATGCCATCTTATCATGTCTGCAATCTGCACAGGAGAGGGTCTGGCTGACTGCCTCCCTTTTTTGAGAATCCTTCTTTCCCGTATGCTCTGTCTCTTGACCTCTCCCCCATGTCATTGGAGGCAGTAGGTACATCACTGTGTCCTTTTCCCTAGGGGCCAGTATTACATGCTAGAGTCTTTACTTGGATTCAGCACAGGTTCCTAAACTTAACATGTGAAAAACAAATTAATTATTTTCCCATAAAACAGATACTTTCCCTTATTTCTATTTTTAAAAAAATGTAGATTTCAATATAATGATCTTGTTTTATATCCCTCTGGCAAACTTGTTGAAGTTCTGTGAAATCAGTCACCATTTTCTTCAAACCTTCTTCTTCTCCACATCTTTAGCACCATAGTCTACTCCTTGGTTAACCTGGGAAGAAGTGCTCTTCTCTCTTTGTAACTTCCAACCACTGGTCCTGGTTCTGTTCCATGGGGCTACAAAGTATATTTGCTCTTCAAATTTCAGTTTCCTTCTTTCCTTCTTTTCTCTCCTCCTTCCTTTACTTTTTGGTTTAACACCCTTAGTTCCTTTAAGCATGTTTCTCACATGACATCATTTCTAGACCCTTCATCATTCTGGTGGCCTCTGAAGACATGCTGTTTTTAACTGAGGTTTTTTAAAAATGCATCTCCAGAATTGAACACACTACCCCAACTGTTATATTTCCAGGTCAGAGTGCAGTGGGCTCTAACTCTACCTTTCTTGTCCTGATTTTGTACTTCTATTAAAACAGTCACATAGCACATTGGCCACAGGCTTTAATGGGCAAATGAACATGTGTACATTCTTGCCCCTTTTCCAACTCTGAGAACTTTTAAACTGAGGTTCTCCACATGCTTTTACGAACACGAATTAATTAAGCATCACCACACCTTGGTGAGGAATAGGGAATCACTTCTTCCAGCATGGAATTACAGGCTGCACCTCCATGGAATGCTAACCACCATGCCTAGCAACGCTGTGAGTTGGAGGGTTGAGACTATCGTATTCAATTGAAACTGCAGGGGGAATTTTAGGAAGGCGGAATGTAATTACTTTAGTTGGACTTGGGCCAGGATTCCTGAGTTAACACAACTGCTCTTAGAAAGTCTGCCATAAGACGTCTGGTGACCACAAATGGTTAGGTCTGTGGTTTTAGGTTTCATCCAAAAGGTAAACAGCACAGTGCCCCCAACACCACGCGGGGTGTTGATTCACACGGACCCAAAGAGGAGAGGCCACCTACTGAACGAGAAACACCATTTCCTGAAGTACCTACTTGTTCCTGGGAGGTCTCTCATCCTTGCACCAAAGCAGGCCAGCCCTTACTTAGCTAGTAAGAACTGACAGGCTCACAGCACAAAGTGGTATGGTTGCCAGACTAAATTATGTGCTTGTCATTTCCCCCCGTGTTGTCCAAGATTCCAGCAACAAAACAGTAGGGAACTCCCCATACACATTTTTGCTCAAAACACATTCGTTTCTCCTCTCTGTAAAGTTCCTGGATCCTACAGTCCAAGTTAAACACAACTGGAATTTCCCTATAAGTCAAAAACAATATTAATTCTGAGCCCACATATTTTTCTTCTTGTAGGGTATGTACACATTTAAACATAGCACATGTTGTAGACAATCTGCAAATGGTAAAAAGTTCTGGAGGAAAAAACCAAAAAGGAAGAAATGCAAGAGAACATATTTTTAACAAGAGAGCAGAGGAGATTTGGTTGGGTATCTGACCCAACAGTGAGAATTTTCCTCTGTGGTCTGTAGAAAGAGGAGCAGAGGCTGGCATGATGCCGTGGGCCAATGGTGGGAGGTTTCTGTACCACACAAATCTTCAATGAGGGCAACTTCTCGGCAGGAAGCAAAGAAACTCTTGCAGAATCTTAGCATGGCACACAGCTGAACTCATGTGTCCCTGACTTGGGCTGCACAGGAGACACTGAAGTCCCTGTTTATCTGAAGTCTCAAGATTACCATAGTCATCTTTTCAAATTAAAATGGCAATGTAAAGTTTTGTAAATGTTAGTTCTTCTAATTGACGGTGGCTTGTATAATTAAAATAAAGTCACTAATATTTTCTCTTGTTTTATTTTTTATCACTGAAAGTTCATTTTTCACGAACTCAGACAAGGTCTTCATTTTTATGAAGACCCATGCTGACCCCTAAAAATCTGAATTTTTTTTCAGTTAATGTTTGTGCCCATCTGGTTTGAATTTAGCATTCTTATGAGTCATTTCACTGTGATAGGAACACTCTGCTATAGAAAACTTCTGTTAATATTTTAACATTTTAAATCAAACACTGCATAGAGCATTACCTAAGCTTCCTTGCAATTATGAAAAACCGTGCCCTCTATTTGTTCGTGGTTCCTGCCTTCACATTTATTTTCTTTAAGTTGAACATAGTATATGGTAAATAAGTGCGTACCCCATATGTGTCTTCGAATACTTTACCATCTTGGGCCAGCATATCCTTTTTCAGAGCCATTTGGAGGCAGAGCTTGCCTGAGGAAGGATGAATAATTCTATAGGAAGTTGGATGGTCTTTACTTCTCAGGGCTGACACTTAGCCCACCATTTAAAAGAGCTCAATTTATTTTCCGATCAGCATTGACTTTATAACTTACATTTTTACTACCCAAATTTCCTGATTTTGAAGCTTGAACTCATTTTCCTTTTACTGCTGGGCAACATTTCTCTAGGTAGTCTTTAAGTCAAAATGAAGGAGGAAAAAAATGCCAAGAATCTCTTTAAGAAAATATAGCAGTGTCTCCTCTACCTTCTTAGGCAAATGGATGGTTCCCAGGGAGGCTAGACTTGGTTGTGTACTTAGTCAGTAAATTGAATTTGCACATGGGGTGGACATAATTTAACTTAAAAAAAAAACAAAAAGAGGATTTTGAAGTATTATTTGTCTATATTAAAAGTGAAGTAAGCATGCCTTAACAGGCCAACCCATTTTGTCCTTTGTTATATTTAAAATATTTCATCTTAATTTTGGAAGAAAAAAAAAAGACCAGTGGTTTAAATCAAAAGCCTCGGTAGGAGCCGGCCATGTTTAAGGTATGTGTGAGTTCCACCCTTCAAAGATACAAATGAGCTCCTACTCTGAATGAATAATAGGGCTTCACTCCCCTGTTCCTCCATTAAAGTTTCTTGAGTTTATTTCCTAATCTGCAGGAATAAAGTTTAAAAAAACAAAACGCCTTACCTGGGCTCTGAGCACCAATTCCTTAAGATAACTTTATTCTAATTCTCATTACATTTTAGTTCACTGATGGAGCTTGGAGAGGTTTAAATCAAAATAGGAAAAATAATAACCATTGACTCACAGAGGTGGGGCCCAGTTTCCTCATCTTTGTTCAGGCAAAACATGTGTTGGAGGCTATGAAAGCTCTGCAAACTCCAAGTCTGGGGATTTTAGCAGCCACATGCCTTAACTGCAGATCCCTGGGCATGACGAATACATTTGTACTTCCCGTTAGCCATATTGTTGTGACTGAATATAAAATGTAGTCTTTTTCACACAATTTAATTAAAAGTACCAGATGTGGTGTTGTATGACTGATGTCAAAATACGACACTTTTATGTAAACACTTTAACTTAATCAATCAAGTAAATAGCTTTCACTATTTTAAAGCATTTCAAATCTGCTTGGTACAAATACATTATTTTTTTTGTTATGCTAAATAGATCATGGCCAGCTGCAGCATTATTAAGAGATTAGGGGAATAAAGTTAGATTTTACTATATTATTTTTCAAGGGCTGGCCATTACAATTTCCTCCTCTGGGAAGGACGAAAAGAGGATCGAGTTAGAAAATCCTTTAATTTTGTGGTGCCGGAGAAAGTCCTCCTTGAAAAAAACTCTTTCTCCACCCCCATCAAATATTATTATTAAAGGTATCTGTGCACCCCCAACGCTTCCGGAGAAAATTGTTTCCCTCTGGTTCCCTGTCCAGTCAGCAGTGCATTGCTGAGCTGGTGTACCTTCACCCGCATATTGAGACACAGCATATTGAGTGTCCTCGAAGTTTGATACTCCCTGGACCACAGCCTGGGAACTGAGCATTCAAAGCCAGGCCATTAGTTTCCAAGCACCTTTCCTTATCCTGCTTCATTTGAATTCTCTGTTAGTTCAAATTGCCCTGTTTCAACTGCGTCAATTTAACTTTATCAGTAAAACTGGTGCTTCTGCCCAGAGATGTCCCTCTTTGAAGACCAAAAGCTTAGGGGAAATAGGACACCAAGAGTTGTGAGTAGCTCTAGGGCTCAACTGTGAATTGCACTGTGGTCACACACTCTGAGAGTTGCGTGTAATGCTCAGAGGGAGGGCGGCTGATACAGCACTCACTGAAAATACTTCATTTTAGGAAGATGCACAAAATGGAATGGATTTTAGGCTTCTTTGTGGCTCAGCAGGATGACTGAATGTGTTTCTAAGAAACTTGTTTCTCATTTGGCCCTGCTTTCCACAGTCCTCTTTACCTCCCAACTCTGTGCCACCACCACTGCACAGGACATTTGTGACAGAAGAAAGAGTCATTTTGGAGGGTGGTTGGCACATGTGTACACATAGAAGTTGATGTACATTTGGCTAATGTGCTAGAATATTCTGCAGCCCCTAACCTTGGTATACTTTTGAAACAGTTCTTCCAGCTTGTGCTGTTCATAATATGGTTTGCAAGAACCTGGTACTTCCTGCAGTTGGACAACATAGGAGGTTGACTTATGTCTTGTGGAAACAAGGGGAGGACAAAATAAAAATAAGAACACTGCCCTTGAGGTTCTGATTTTTCCTGCTTTAAGAACTATTGACAGAGAGGAAATCTGAAAAAGAAGAGAGAATATATAGGTAACGTTTATTTTGCTCAATTCAAAACTTTTTTGTTTGTTTGTTTGTTTATTTAGAACAATGAGACTGCTTTAAGACTCAAAACAGAACTAAGGACAAATCTAAACAAATTTTAAGTTTATTTAAGGATAAACTTAAATAGAACACAATTTGTTCAGAACTTACTTTTAAAAGCCTCTTATAAACTGTGAGTGACTATGTAGAGGTGGGAAAGACTGAATCCCTATCTGGACTCTTATAGAAGGTTTGAGACTGTGGAAAAGCCCACATGTGCTGGAAGACACCCCATATCCGTGCCACGTTGGGACTCTTTTAGTCAGAGTGGTCTCTAGGGATTCCACATTAGAAAAATGCTGAATAATCTGTGGTTGAGTTTTATACTCATTTATAAGTAAAATTTTAGTAACTTTTAGCTCTATACTACACTGTCCATACCTTAAGGGTTTCCTTGGGTCCCAGGATAATGGAGGCTCTCCTGCCCCACCTCCACACCCCGTCCCCCACCCGCCCATGTTTCCTGCACTTTATCAAGAGCTACTTACTTTACTGATCCTACTTAGGTTGCAGGCATTACCTGGGGAAAACAATAAGTGAGGAAACCGAATGAACTTGCAAAGAAGAGGCGTGGGCTTTGTTCTCCAAATGGATTAATTTTCTGGACCACACACTGTGAATGCAATCAGTCAGTGGGTCTGCTTTTTATGCCACTTAAGCTGAGTGACCCGGTTGTTGTGTGTTTTGAAAAGCTACAGGAGTCAGGTTGGCATTCAGATAGTTTTGCTGTGTGAATCCCCAAGTGCAAGACGTCCTGAGGGGATTTACTTTCTTCATTTCCCCCTTTTCCCTCTCATTCTTTTTTTTTTAAAAGGCATCTCTGCTTACTTTGGCAGATGCATAAGTCTAAGTTAAAGGTGGGTGGAGGCCTTCAGGGAAGGAAGTGTGTGTGGGGGGGACAAAATGAAAAGGCAATGGGGCCAGCTAGCTGCCACCCTGTTTTGCTGGGAGACCTGAATGTTTTGGAAGAGGTTCTTGTGTAGGTTTCTCTCTCTCTCTCTCTCTCCCTCCCTCTCTCTCTCAGTAAGGTGAGAGGTGGAGCAAGAGAGCCTCAGAGCCTCAGAGAGTCAGGAGAACCTTGATAGACTTAAAAACTTCCTAGAGGTTACTCCCTGAGCAAACATTTCCTAACAATTTTTTACACTATGGTCAATGATGTGATTGTTTAGGGCTTGAATACTTTCTTGGTCTGTCTTGTAGTATCTTATTTTCTAGCGCTTTGTTTACGTGTCAGTTTCTTGAAAATATTACTATGTTGATAACCCATGAAGTGTTAATTTTTAATAATTGGAACAAATACCCATACCTCATCCAGTTTCTTTCTGCCTCATGGTCCTTATACCTGTTGTCACAGGCTGTTCTTTGCTTGGAACATTTTTTACTTATTATCTCCCAACCCCCCACCCCAGCCAACTTCCATTCATTTTCCATATTTTCTATTCAGGTCTCAGCTTAGACATTGTATCAGTGAACTGTTCCTTGACTTTTCCAGGCTGGCATGTGTCATCGCTGCTTCCCTCCTGCATGATGTATCTCTGCCTGATAGCATGCCTCGTCATTGCACTTTGTTAATTATTTGGGCAATTACTTGCTTACCACTAGATTTCCTGCTGGACTGTAAGATGCTGACAGTAGGACTGTGTCTGGTTTGCCACTGTGTCCCCAGAGCCTGACATATAATAGATACTCTGGGAATATTTATAGGATGAATAAATGAACAAATGAGTGCTTGGATTACTACTAGACAGAAGAAAAAAGGGGTTGCTACCATTTCTTGGACACCAATAGACTGTTAGCTCAAACTGCACCCCCCAACCCAACAGTAATGATAATGGTTATTCAGAATATTTAAAGGCTAGTTTAAGTTTAATACTCTTGGGTAATTCAATTAAAAAAGAGATAATGAGGAAGAGTGATTATCATTATATTTCTCTGCAGTATGCAACAATGCTTCCCATCTGTTAAGCAATCCTAGTAATTTTCTTTTTTTCAATCGATGCAATTCAAATTTGATTGCTGTTGAGGTTGAAGATACATTTGTATGTTTATTGGCTATTTGTATTTCCTTTTGCATGAGCTGCTAAAATTAGAGGAGGAAAACTACCTCTTACAACACTCATATGTTTTCCTGACACTGGAGATCCTCAATATTTCCATGTCATGGAGACCATCATTACGCATAACCGTTCTATCAGAAATACCTTTCCAAACCCACATACAAGGTTCTGAATCTCAGGGTTACAACATAAACATGAGATTAACAATAGTGACCTACCTCAAAGATTTTTCCCACAACACAATTATTATAAAGCACGTTGAGCCCAGTCATTTTCAAATCACTCAGTCTGTTTTTGGTGTCTTTTCCCTTCAGTGCTAGTAATATATGCGTACTTAGTGAGTCTCTGTGTTAGAAAACTATACCCCACTTTGAAATGCATTCACTTCACTTTTTCATTCAAGCACATATTGAATACTGATTATGTGAGTCACAATTGCCAGTGGGTGTCATTGGGTGAAATACTTAATCTCTGTGTGCTTCAGTTTTCCTAAATGTAAAATAAGGTTCTTAGGATTAAATGAGATAATATTTGTAGTCAAGTTATTAGCACAGTGCCTCACATACAGTAAGCTTTCAACAATGTTAGTAGTAATTATTGTTTTCATGCATCAGGAACTGCATTAAATTCTGGCCATCCAAAGATTGAAAAGAGTTAATCTTTTCCATGGCTTGCAAGTGATTGGCACTGCAGGACTTGAGAATATCTTTTCCTCTTTGCAACCAACCACTTTGATAAGATGACCATCAGTGGGAGCTGCTCATTGCACTCACTCTGTGTGATGGCTTCCAGCTTTCCCCAAGTTTTGGCAGAGCTGCAGTGTGTTCACAGCGCATCACTCCCAGCAGCATTTGGTTTTCCTTCTCTGTGGGCAAGTGCTGCATGGAGTCTTCTCCTCCATACCCTGGGGCATTTGAGTAGCAGAGCAGAGGGTGTGCTGGGTATTTGCTGTCCTGCTTGGATCACATTGAGTTTGGGTGTTGCTGGATACATAGTGCAAGGTTCAGAGAAAATTGTTCACAATCTGTGAAGCGTGTGAATTATGTTTTTGTGACATCTTAAAAATTCTTGGCAGAGGGACAAGTGTTGAGTGAAAGATAATAATTCGCTGTTACCTTCCTCTTCATTTGACTGCTCTAAGAAATCTGTTGAGAAATTTGATGAATTAGACTCATCATTGTGTTTCCCATTCATTAGGTAGCCTCTTTCTTCTTCTGTACCACTTCCCACTGGCAAAGTGTGATTAAAAAATACTTTTTATACAGGAATGTGATTGATATCCAGTCCCCAAAAGATTTGCTTCTTAACACAATGGGTTCTAAATGAAATTGAGAGCACATTTTGGCCATTACTTTTATAGGTGGAAATGTGCCACAAATTACTGCTGTTTCTTTAAAAACACCATCTCAGCCTTGTGGGAGATTTGTTGTTGTTTATGGCAAAGTTATGATGACAATATAGAAATCTCCACTCCAAGTGCCTGGAGACTTTCACCCAGATATAAGAGGGGAAAAAAAGACAAAAAAAGAAAACTCCAAAACTGCATAACTATGACTATGAATGCATTGTATATGATTTCCAATTTTTCTAAAACTATTTCCACAATACTATTCAGCACTTGTTCTTTCTTCCTTTTTGATTTCTTTCCTTTGTACATTCACTGTGTTTATGAATACAGTTAGAGCTATTTACTATGTGTAGATATTACTCTAAGAACTTTGCATGGGTTAACTTTATTGATACTTTTTTAAAAAATGTATTTTATTGATTATGCTATTACAGTTGTCCTATTATCCCCCCTTCATTCCCCTCCACCTTGAACACCCTCTCCCACCCACATTCCCCCCTTTAGTTCATGTCCATGTGTCATAAGTTCTTTAGCTTCTACATTTCCCCTACTATTCTTGCCCTCCCCCTGTCTATTTTCTACCCACCATCCATGCTACTTATTCTTCGTACATTTCCCTCCTCCCACTCCCCTGTTGCTAACCCTCCATGTGTTCTCCATTTCTATGGTTCTGTTCCTGTTCTAGTTGTTTGCTTAGTTTCTTCTTGTTTTAGTTTCAGGTGTGGTTGTTAATAATTCTGAGTTTGCTGTCATCTTACTACACATGTTTTTTATCTTCTTTTTCTTAGATAAGTCCCTTTAACATCTCATACAATAAGGGCTTGGTGATGATGAACTCCTTGAACTTGACCTTATCTGAGAAGCACTTGATCTGCCCTTCCATTCTAA
>CM052539.1:55500287-55558570 GCA_028533065.1 Trachops cirrhosus | reverse complement strand
CCTAAGCCTCTCCTCATTTTTTTGAATTTTTATTTCTTCATTCTTTTCTAGTTGTATATATTTTTTTCTTCCTTCTGGTCCACTCCATTGATGTGAGACCCATCTTTCCTTCTATCACTATTGGTTCCCTATGCATCTTTCTTCATTAAACTTATTGTAGCCTGCATTTTTTCATCTAATTTGCAACCAAAATCAACCAACTCTGTAAGTATCCTGATCACCAGGGCTTTGAACTGTGCATCTGATAGGTTGACTATCTCTTGGTCGCTTAAAAGGATGGGTTCTGGGACTTTCAATTCTTCTTCTGTTTGAGCCATCTTTTTGCTGGGTTTTTTGTTTCTTTTTTTGGTCTTGTTGAGCTCCTGTAGTGAGGGGTGGGGCCTTAGGAGTTCACCAGGGTGGGGCAGCCCAGTCGCAGGTTTGTGACGCTGTATGTAAGGGCGGGGTCTGAGAAGGAACAATGGCACTTGCTCCGCTGTCTGTAGGACCTCAGATCCCTCCACTGCTTTCTGAAAGCTAACTGGGCCCCTCTGGCACCAATTCCTGTGTGGGTGGGCTTGTGCACCCCACGGGACCTTCCTTTTCAGTCAGTGCCCCAAAGCTCTATTTCCCGGCACAGGGACCCTGAGTTGTGCACAGTACCTTGCTCCACAATGGCTGCCTCGCTGGGTCTGCAGGTCGCCACCCCCCGGCCTGGCCCAACAGCCACCCCTGCTTGTGCGCCCAGGGTCTGCCTGCTGTAGGCTTGTGTGCCGCCCTGGTTGCTCAGCTCTCTGCTCTGCGTCCCTTGCCAGGCCGGACTCTGCCCCTCCTACCAGTCTGGATGAAGGAGTCTATTTTTAAATCCTTGGGTGTCCGACTTCCATACACTTCAATTTTCTGTCAGTTCTGGTTGTTATTTTGTTTCTATATTGTCGTTGTCCCTATTTTGGTTGTGCGAGGAGGCACAGTGTGTCTCCCTATGCCTCCATCTTGGCCGGAAGTCACTTTATTGATACTTTATAACAAACTTATGATAGAGTAGTATTGTTATCTGCAGGCAAGGAAACAGATGCAGAAAGAACTAAGATAAGTCACCTAAGGTCACAAGGTAGTAAATAAGGGAGTTGGAATTTGTTTTTTTAATGAACATTTTAATTTTTTTAAGTATATTTTATTGATTATGCTATTACAGTTGTCCCATTTTTTCCTCCTCTTTATTCCACTCTGCCCTGTACTCCCCATTCTACCAGGATTCCCTGCCCCTTAGTTCATGTCCATGGGTTGTACATAGAAGTTCTTTGGCTTCCCTATTTCCTATACTATTCTTAACCTCCCCTTGTCTATTTTGTACCTACCATTTATGCCTCTTATTTCCTGTACTTTTCCTCCATGCTTCCCCGCTCCCCCTACTGATAAACCTCTATGTGACCTCCATTTCTGTGATTCCATTCCTGTTCTAGTTGTTTGATTAGTTTTGTCTTGTTTTTTTTTTTTTTTTAGGTTCAGTTGTTGATAGTTGTGAATTTGTTGTCATTTTGCTGTTCATAGTTTTGATCTTCTTCTTCTTAAGTAAATCCCTCTAATATTTCATATAGGGGCTTGGTGATGATGAACTCCTTTAACTTGACCTTATCTGGGAAGCACTTTATCTGCCCTTCCATTCTAAATGAAAGCTTTGCTGGACAGAGCAATCTTGGATGTAGGTCCTTGCCTTTCATGACTTGGAATACTTCTTTCCAGCCCCTTCTTGTCTGTAAGGTCTCTTTTGAGAAATCAGCTGACAGTCTGATGGGAACTCCTTTGTAGGTGACTGTCTCCTTTTCTCTTGCTGCTTCTAGGATTCTCTCCTTCATTTTTACCTTGGCTAATGTAATTATGATGTGCCTTGGTTTGTTCCTCCTTGAGTCCAACTTCTTTGGGACTCTATGAACTTCCTGCACTTCCTGGAAATCTATTTCCTTTG
Organism: Trachops cirrhosus; assembly: GCA_028533065.1. Classification (NCBI taxonomy): domain Eukaryota; kingdom Metazoa; phylum Chordata; class Mammalia; order Chiroptera; family Phyllostomidae; genus Trachops; species Trachops cirrhosus. Next base: position 55,556,625 of record CM052539.1, on the reverse strand, counting down.
TCAGATTGGGGAAGCTCTCCTTCATTATTTTTTCAAATAAGTTTTCCTTTTCTTACTCTTCCTTTTCTTCTTCTGGCACCCCTATGATTTGGAGGTTGGAACATTTAAAGTTGTCCTGGAGATTCCTAAACCTCTCCTCATTTTTTTGAATTCTTGTTTCTTCATTCTTTTCTGGTTGAATGTTTATTTCTTCCTTGTGTTCCAACTCATTGGTTTGAGTACTGATTTCCTTCCCGTCACTGTTTGTTCCCTGTATATTTTTCTTTATTTCACTTTGCATAGCTTTCACTTTTTCCTCTATTTTGTGACCATACTCAGCCATTTCTGTGAGCATCCTGATTACCAGTGTTTTGAACTCTGCATCTGATAGATTGGCTATCTCTTCATTGGTTAGTTGTATTTTTGGAGCTTTGGTCTGTTCTTTCATTTGGGTCATATTTCTTTGCCTTGGTTCACCTGTTACATTGTAAGGGGTGGAGCCTTAGGTATTGGCCAGGGTACGACAACCCATGTCACTGTCTTGTGGCACTGTATGTAAGGGAGGGGTCAAAGGGGGAACAATGCTGCTTGCTCAGCTCTCGCAGGCTTTCAGGTACTTTTCCTACTACCCACAAGCAAATTGGACCCTTCTGGTGCTGATTCCCAGATGCGTCAATTTGTGTATGTTCTAGGACACTGGGGGTCTCTCTAATGAACTCTCCTGTGAGAATGGGAGTTTCTCCCACCATCGCAACCCCACAGGTTTTTAAAGCCAGAGGTTTTAAGGCTTTATTTCCCCAAACTGGCACCCTGGGTTGTGTGGTCTCTCTTGTTCCCCAGTTGTTCCTCCCAGTTTATCCACACACAAATGTGGGACCGCCAGCTGCCACCTCACCTACCCGGTCCTTCAGCCACCACCTTGCCACACATCCTGTTTGCCCTGGCTGCCCATCTCCACCCCTCCTACCAGTCTCAATGAATGTTTCTTCTTTAACTCCTTGGTTGTAGGGCTTCCATACAGTTTGATTTTCTGGCAGTTCTGTTTTTTTTTTTTTTTTAATTTATTGTCCTTCTTTTGGTTGATTGTATGAAGAGGCAAAGTATAGCTACCTATACCTCCATCCTGGCTGGAAGTTGGGGAACTAGAATTTTAACCCAAGCTGTTTGGCTCCAGCCAATAACTACTATTTTCCATTGTCATTCTAACCTAGTCTATGCAAAGTAAACCATAGAGAGGGCCTATCTAGCCCACACCCAAGGACTGTACAAGTTATTGGAGGAAAATGCAAGGCAACCAGTATCCTCTGGGTCTCAGTGCTGGAGAAGCCATCTGCTCATATTCCCTTCACTAGAGGTCATTCATTGCTTTGTTGCTTAAAGTAAAAAACCCTAATTTAAAAGATCAATTCATTCTTCATGACAAAAGTTGTTAACAGATAAAACAAGAAAGCTTTCTTTTCAGAAATGGTTCAATTGAAGAAAATTATCCTTAGTTGTATTACAAACATATAATCTCTTTTTAGGCTTACAAATATGGACCTTGCATGTTAAACCATATAGCTATGTGTATCGTTTGCCTTTTTCTGATTGTATTATTTAAAAGTATTATATGTCTTAAATTTTGTTTTCAATATTAAACAATATTTTTTTCAAAATGAGGAAACATGAGAATAAAATGATTTCTATGATGAGGCCACTCAGGCTGAGCCTAGAATTAGCCAATTCTATCATTTGTCTTTTCATGTTTGTTTGCCTTCTCATGTTTGTTTGTTTGAAGGAATTTAATTTCTTATACTACTATTTGGTCCAGTGGGATGATGTGTTAGACACAGACTGAGTTTACTGACTTCGACATCTGTTTTCATAAATCTTAGCACTTCTCACCTTTAGTTGGAAGCTGCTAAGTTCTACCCCAAGAATGAGGTACACTTTGAGCAGTTAGGGTGAAGAGTTTACCAGGCCCTCTCAGACGTTCATACCTTTTATGTCTTTCTGAACAGAGCTCTGGGGATAGAACAATGTGGTCTCAGCTATTAAAGATAGTGGCCAGGAACACCTGGTCACAATAAATATAGACTCCTTCTTTCAGCCTTCTTTGTGGTCTTAAAATGAATCTACAAATTTTTAAGTTTGTCATTTCCAGGATTATGATAATCCTAGGTAATAAGACCTTTTCACAGGTCCCACATTGTAAATCTGAAGCTTGCTTACTTAAAAGGCCATACCTTAAAAAGATGGAATTTTGTTAATTGTACAGTTTCCTGGATTCAATTTATACCAAAACCAGATAGACTTAAAAATCAAGAATATTTCCAAGATACTGAATTATTAAAATCATTAAAGCAAATAAATTTCATTGAATGTTATTTGAAGAAATTGACAATCACACTCAAAATATCTAGGCAAATTCCTGTAGTGCAGAGATAAATTTGGGTGAAGCCTAATTACCTGTGGGCTTGCATGAGTCTAAAATCCTCTTTCCAAATAAGAATATTTATGGGTATGCGTCTAATTATAGAAGTTATTTGTGCTTATTTTAGAAAATTTGAGGGGCAAAAAGAAAACTAAACCATCTTTGTTCTTACTCATGCCTGAAATATTGACATCCAAGAAGAAAGCAATTGTGTATTCTATTAAGAGTCCTTTTTCAAAACAACTACATTTTGAACTTAGTGTGCATTTAAATTTAAGAATGTCTGATAGTAGTGCCAATTACAATGGCTCTATACCCTATTTTCTGGTGGTAGGGTGCCCCAATTTAAGATGTACATTTTCTTAGTCTTTTTCTAAGTTACTTTTTCCAATTATGAAACTAACAGTTTAATTATGGAAAATTTGGAGAATATAAAAAAATCACTCTTAATTAGCCCTACTTCTCCTTAAGACAAGCACTGATATTGGCATATTTTTATCTAGTCCCAAAGCTTTTTTTTCTCACTTCAGGAGGTGCTTTCCTAGAAACAGATTGGCTCAGAACCTCTTAGGAAAGCCGGCAAATTTGACAATGTCAGACCATGGGACAGGGTTGGGCAGACTAAAACTATATAAGGGCAGAGTTTCCAACAATTGTGCTGTCTGGGCAGGAATTTGTAGGTGGGGTGTCTAGGAGGGAAAATGAAAGTGATCTATTCCATAAAAGCAAATTCAAATGTACTGGGGCTGTATGATCTATCTGCTACTAAGATGTGCTATGAGCTCTTCTTTGGTGGAGAGAACTGGTGCTTTGTCCTTGTTCCAATTATGTTCCACCACAATGTGGTCAGTATTCTCTCATCAGCTTTTGAAAACAATCAGCCCAGCCCAATGGAAATGGGAACATAGCAGGTCCTATGTAAATGCTTATTGAGCGTAACTGAAGAAAACTTATAATCTGAACTGCAATCTCACCTAAGAATATCAAATTGTTTTCATGAAAGACCTATAACTGAACTTAGTTAAGGGATATATCTTTTAAGAAAGTGGTCATAATGTACTATGTGCTGAATAAGGTGATGATGATGACAAGAAAAAAGGACTGAGCATAAAGGTTAGGGAGAATTATTTTTCAACAAAGCATTCTACTTACCTCAAGATATATGAATAGATGTCTCTAAGTACATATGTACAAATGAAATTTTTTACAAAATTGTCTTGGGCTCTGATGCATATAAGCCCACTTTAGGAAGAAATAAGAGGAACCAAAAATGCCAAAAAAATAGAGAAAATGCTCAAGAAATAGAAAACCATAATGAGAAAAATGTACATTTATACATTTGTAGGAATCTTAATTTTGCTTTTATTTTAACTTTGCATTGATTTGACTCAACCAATTTATTAGCATCTCACTTCTGCTTAGGACTTTTAATAACATGCAAACAATCTAACTGAAATGAAAGCCAGCAACCCACATGTTTGGAGAATTCCTTTAAAAATTCCTTTAATATTTGGAAAGTGTCAACTGTAAATACTATCTGCTTAGCCTGGAAAATTGTCAGTGAACATTCCTCTGTGTCAACAGATGCTCTTTTTATAATCTCTTAGGTCCTGAAACTCAGAGGGTCTGTGTTTCTGAAAGGGTGGTACAGAGACCACGTAGGTCAGACCCACCTGGGCACTGATTAATACGTAGATTCCTGGGCCTCTCCCAGGTCTGCTGAAAGAATACTCAAGTATGAGCCTCAGAAATCCAGGTGACATTTATGCACACCAGATTTTGAAAACCTGGTGTAGGATACATATTAAAAGGTACTACTTGTTTAAAGATTTATGTAAGTCCAGAGAAGAAAGGATGGAGTACATGGGCTCTTTCACCAACAGAGGTCACTTACTCTCTAGCCTTGAGTTCTGTTCTAACAGGCTAAAAGATGCACAACAAAACCCACATGAGAGGGGTGCACTAACATTCAACAGAGGAGGAAACCAGGAGGCTTCGCCAATGGATGAATCAGTTTTTCAGATGTAATAATGATAATAATGATTTGATTGTTATGTAATAATACATATAATAATCTTTGATTATTTCTTGTGTTCAGCACTTTTCACAAGGAACTGTAGGGAATCTCATTGATCCATTCAATAACTCAGTGGGATTAGCACATCTTAATTTTATTATTGGGGCTCTTGAGGCTCAGAGAGATTAAACAACTTGGACTGGGTCTTCCTTCTAGTAAGTTGTGGTGATAGCATCTCTGATTCCAGATCCTGGGATCTTGGTCCCCACACAGTGCTTTCATGACTCTTGTAAACAGGTTTTGAGCATACCTCTCAGGCAAAGAGGTTTTTTTTAAAGTTGAAAAGTATTTAAATTTTTAAAAAAGATTTTATTTATTTAGTTTTTTAGAGGGGTAAAGGGAGGGAGATAGAGAGGGAGAGAAACATCAATGTGAGAGAGATACACTGATTGGTTGCCTCTCATATGTGTCCCAAATGGGGACTTAACCAGCAACCCAGGTGTATGCCCTCACCGGGAATAGAACTGGCGGCATTTCCCTTGTGTGATGAAGCCCAACCAACTGAACCACACTGGTCAGGGCAAACTTGAAAAGAATTTTTTTTTAATTTTTAACTGAACTAACTGGGGTCACATTGGTGAATAAAATTATTTATGTTTCTGGTGTACAATTCTATAATATATCATCGTACACCACCGCAAGTCAAGTCTCTTTCCACCACCATTTATCCCCCCTTTACCCTCTTCCATCTCTCTCCACCCCTTTTCTCTCTGGTAATCACCATACTGTCTGTTGTCTGTGTATGAAGTTTTTTTTTCTTTCTTTGCTTAATCTCTTCAGCTTTTACCCAGCCCCCTCAATCTCCCTCCCCTCTGATAGCTGTTATTCTGTGCTCTGTATCCATGAGTCTGTTTCTCTTTTGTTTGTTAATTTTGTTCATTAGATTCCACATATAAGTGAAATCATATGGTACTTTATCTGACTGACATATTTCATTTAGCATAATACTCTTCAGGTTGATCCTTGCTGTCACAAAAGGTAAGATTTTTTTTTCTACTGCTGAGTAGTATTCCATTGTGCAAATGTACCACAGCTTTTTTATCCACTCATTTACTGATGGGCACTTGGGCTGCTTCCAAATCTTGGCTATTGTAAATAATGCTGCAATGAACATAGGGGTACATATATTTTTTCGAATTACTATTTTGGGTTTCTCTGGGTACATTTCTAGAAGTGAGATCACTGGGCCATAAAGCAGTTCCACTTTTAATTTTTTGAGGTAATTCCATACTGCTTTTCAGAGTGGTTGCACCATTCTCATTCCCACCAACAGTGCATGGAGGTTCCCTTTTCTCCGTGTCCTTGCCAATACTTGTTGTTTGTTGAGTTATGGATGATAGCCATTTTGACAGATGTGAGGTGATACCTCATAGTGGTTTTAATTTGCATTTCTCTGATGATTAGTGATATTGAGCATCTTTTCATATGTCTGTTGGCCATCTGTATGTCTTCTAGAAGTATTTATTCAGGTCCCTTGCCCATTTTTTAATTTGATTGTTTGGGTTTTTGGTGGTGAGTTTTGTAAGTTCTTCATACATTTTGGAAATTAACCCCTTATCAAATATATCATTAGCAAACATATTCTCCCATTCAGTGGGTTGTCTTTTCATTTTATTGATGCTTTTCTTTGATGTGCAAAAACTTTTTAGTTTGGTGTCATCTCATTTGCTTATTTTTTCTTTTGTTTCCCTTCCCTGGGGAGATATATCAGAAAAAATATTGCTGTGAAAAATGTCTGAGGTTTTACTGCTTATGTTTTCCTCAAGGATCTTCTCAGTTTTCAGTCTAACATTTAAGTCTTTAATCCATTTTGAATTTAATCTTGTGTGTGGTGTAAGAAGGTGGCCTAGTTTCTTTTCTTCTTCTCCTTTTTTTTTTTTTGCATGTACCTGGCTAGGACTTCCAGTACTATGTTGAATAAGAGAGGTGAAAGCAGACATCTCTGTCTTGTTCCTGATCTTAAAAGAAATACTTTTAGTTTTTGCCCTTTGAGTGTGATGCTGGCAGTGGGTTTGCCATACATGGCATTTATTATGCTGAGATATATTCCCTTTATTATGATTTTGCTGAGAGTTTTTATCATGGATGGGTGCTGCAATTTTTCAAATACTTTTCTGCTACTGTTGATATGATCATGAGGTTTTTTATCCATTACATTTACTGATTTGTAGAAATTGTACAAACCTTGCATCCCCAGAGTAAATCCCATTTGATCATAGTACATGAACTTTTTAATTTGTTGCTGGATTCTGTTTGCTAATATTTTGTTCAGGATTTTTGCATCTATGTTCACCAGGGATATTGTCCTATAATTTTCTTTCTTTGTTGTGTCTTCATCTGGTTTTGGAATTAGGATAATGCTGGCCTTGTAAAATGAACTTGGGCGTCTTTCCTCCTCTTGAATTGTTTTGAATAGTTTGAGAAAGATAGACATTAGTTCTTCTTTGAATGTTTGGTAAAATTCACCTGTGAAGCCATCCAGTCTAGGACTTTGTTGGCAGTTTTTAAATTACTGCTTCAATTTCATTAGTTGTAAACCATCTATTCAGATTTTCTAATACTTCCTGATTTATTTTTGGAAGATTGTGCGTTTCTAAGAATTTATCCATTTTGTTCAGATTGTCCAACTGATTGGCATATAGTTGTTTGTAACATATTCTTACAATCCTTTGTGTTTCTTTGGTGTCAGTTACTCTCCTCTTTCATTCCTGATTGTAGTTATTTGGGTCCTTTCTCTTTTTTTCTTGACTAGTCTGGTTAAAGGTTTGTTAATCTTGTTTATCTTTTCAAAGAACAAGCTTTTGGTTTTATTGATCTTTTGTATTTTTTTTAGATTTTATTTTATTTATTCCTGCTCTAATCTTTATTCTTTCCTTTCTTCTACTCATTTTGGGCTTTGTTTTTTGTACATTTTCTATCTCCTTTAAGTGTAAAGTTAGATTGTTTATCTATGGTTTTTCTTGTTTCTTGAGGTAGGCCTGTAATGCTATGAATTTCCCACTTTGTAGTACTTTTGCTGTGTCCCATAGATTTTGAGTTGTTTTCATTTTCATTTGTTTCAAGGTATCTTTTGATTTCTTCCTTGATCTCATTGTTAACCCATTCATTGTTTAGTAACATGTTATTTAGCTTCCTTGTCTTTGTGTGTTTTTCAGTGTTTTCCTTGTGATTGATTTCATACCATTAAGGTATGACAAGGTCAGAGAAGATGCCTGATATGATTTCAATTTTCTTAAATTTATTGAGACTTATTTTGTATCATAACATGTAGTCTATACCAGAAAATTTTCCATGTGTACTTGAAAAGAATGTATATTCTGCTGCTTGGGTGAAATGCTCTGAAGATACTGATTAAATGTATCTTACCTAGTGCATTATTCAAGGCTGATGTTTTCTAGTGGATTTTCTGCCTGACAGCAGGTGGGGTCCTGCTGCCTGCCACCACCCTCCTGGCAAAATTCCACAGGCAAAATTTCAGTGATATGGGAGAGAAGTCTTTATTCAAAAGCTTCACAATTTTAGAATAACAGCTTTCCACATGCATTAGTCACTTAAGCCTATCAATTAAGGCTAAAACTCTAAAACACCTGAGTTTTTCTAGCATTACTCCTGTTGGTTTTAATTATCTTATTTCTATAGGGTTAGTTTACAAACTCGAACAACATAAGATACAAAAGCTACACAATTTTGAAGAATGGCAGGCTTCTGCCTCAGAGGTTGTCCCCTCTAGAACACTCAGAGAATAAACCTGCCACCCTTTGCCAGGCCAGCCGAATCCTACGTTGTGTCTGGAATCCCTTCCCATGCTGTCCATTGGGAAGTGCAGGCAGATGCAGCAGGATCACACAGGCCTCCTTGAAGGAGACAGGGCCAGTGAGAGAGCCTGAGAACCCTTCTTTTATTTCAGATCTTGTAGCCCATAATTCCAATATGCTCTGTATATATAGGTCTTGTTTTCTTATCCATTCAGCTATCCTATGTCTTTTGATTGGAGCATTTAATACATTCACATTTAAAATGATTATTGATAGGTACGTATTTCTTGCCATTTTATTCTTTTAACTATATTCTTCTGTTGTTTCTCCTCTTCCTCCTCTTCCTCCTTTCCCCCTTCTCTTCCCCCTCCTTCTCCTCCTTCTTCTTCTCCCTCTCCTTCTTCTTCTTCTTGTAGGAATATTCTTTAACATTTCTGGTAATACCGGTTTGGTGGTAACAAACTCCTTTAGCTTTTTCTTTTCTTTTTTTAGGTAATAGTTTTTTAAAAAGATTTTATTTATTTCCTTTTAGAGAGAAAGGAAGGGAGGGAGAAAGAGAGGGAAAGAAACATCAATGTGTGAGAGATATATCTTTCAGTTGCCTCTCACATGCTCTCAGCTGTGGACTTGGCCTGCAACCCAAGCGTATGCCCTGACTAAGAATTGAGCTGGCAACCTTTTGGTTCACAGGCCAGCGCTCAATCCACTGGACCACATCAGCCAAGGCCCTAAAGCTTTTTCTTGTCTGGGAATCTCTTTATGTCCCCTTTAATTTTAAATGCTGGTTTTGCTGAGTAAAGTAGTTTTGGTTGTAGGTCCTTGCTTTTAATCACTTTGAATACTTCATGCCAATCCCTTCGCCCTGAAATGTTTCTGTTGATGAATCAGTTAACAATCATATAGGAGCTTCCTGGTAGGTAACTAACTACCTTTCTCTTGCAGCTTTTAAGATTTTCTCTTTGTCTTTAACCTTTGCCATTTTAATTATGTTGTGTCTTGGTGTGGCTCTCTTTGGGTTTGTCTTGTTTGGGACTTTCTGTGCTTTCTGAACTTGTGTGTCTTTTTCCTTCACCAAGTTAGGGACGTTTTTGGTCATTATTTCTTCAAATAAGTGCTCAATCCCTTGCTCTCTCTCTTCTCCTACTAGTACCCCTATAATGTGGATGCTGTTATGCTTCATGTTGTCCTAAATGTCCCTTAAACTATCTTCATTTTAAAAAATTCTTTTTTTTTCTTTTTGGTGCTCTGATGGGGTATTATCTGCTATGCTGTCTATAAAAATCACTGATTCTACCCTTTGCTTCCTACCTACTCTTTATTCCTTTTAGTGCATTCTTTATTTCAGATATGGTGTTCTGCATTTCTGACTGCTTCTTTTTATGTTTTTTATGCCCTGTTTCATGCTGTTGTAGTGCTCACTAAGTTCCTTAAACATCTGTATAACCATTGTTTTGAACTGTATATTTGATAAATTGCTTGTCTCCATTTCATTTAGCTCATTTTCTAGAGATTCCACCTGTTCTTTCCTTTGGCACTATGTTTCCTTGTCTCTGCATTTTAGCTGCCCTTTTGTGTTTGTTTTTATTTATTAGGTAGATCAGCTATGACTCCCGGTCTTGACAGAGTGGCCTTATGTGTTAGGTGTCCTGTGGGACATAATGGTGCAGTCTCCTTGATCACCTGAGCTGGGTGCTCTAGGAATGCCCCTTGTGTGGGTCCTGTGAGCCCTCCAGGTGTTATTTAGTCTTGATTTCTATTGACCACTTGTGCATCGGTTTGGCTCTCTGGTTGGCTGACTCTAAGGATCAACTCTGATCATAGTGTACAACCTGCTGTGCAGATGCTGATCACAGAAGCAGAATTCACCTCATGAGGGTCTTGTGTTTGCCAAGAACTTTCTTGGGATATGCTGCTTGTCAAACTAATTGGATTCTGCTGTAATGTCTAAAGCTGGCCATTGGGTGTGCTTGTTCTGGGGTCTCTTGGGAGGGACTCTGGTGTGTAGACCAATGTTAGACACTGAATGTGACTGGCCTTGGGCAACCTGTTTGGAGCTACAAAGTGATCCACAGTTTGTGGCTGCCTTTGCTGGGCCTGGATGTGCATGGGAAGGACCAAGCTGTTCAGAAAGCCAGCTTTTACCAGGGCTGGTAAAGCAAAAGTCCCAAGGCACCTGAAGACTGGTCTCTGCCCATCTGCTGCCTGTTAGGCTCATTCACTGAAAGAGCCACTGCAGTACTTGACTTGCACAAAGTAGGTTCTAATTGGATTCCTAGGTAGGGGTGAGTGGTGTTAACGAGACTGATACAAGTTCAAACTCAGTGCCAGTGCTGGGTCTGAGGCCACTCAGCAAATGTCCCAAGGTATATCATCTAGCCTGCCACTGTTGGGGTACATGCATATTTGTGATGGGGCGGGAGTTCAAGGAATCATAAGGGTGAGGCCAGAGAGGTTTTCATGTGCAGCACTGATTGGGGTTGCTCAATGGGTTGGGTGTCATCTTGCAAACAGAAAAGTTGTTGGAATTGATTCACAGTCAGGGCACATGCCTAGGTTGTGGGCCAGGTCCCTGGTTGGGGGTGTGTGAGAGACAACCAATTGATGTTTCTCTCACCCATCAATGTTTCTTCCTTTCTTTCTCCTTACCTTCCCCTCTCTCTAAAAATAAATAAATAAAATCTTAGAAAAGAAGAAGAGTTTATCAGGCCCAAATAGATCAAGATTTGGTTGTGTGAAGGTAAGGCTCTGTACCAGTTGGGCATGTGAGAAAAAAATGTCTCCCATCCTAGAGCCTCATAACTCAAATATATCCCAGATTCTTCCAGGCGCTTGATCTCAGCAGGGCAGGGCTGCCAGGAGTCGGGAGGCTGGGGCTAGTGGATCTACTGTAAGGGGGAGGTGCCAGACAGGCTTGGGAGAAACTATGGGGAGTGTCCTCCTCCCCCCAGAACCATACAACTCAGCCTGTCCCTGATTCTGCCCAGACCTTAGTAGGGTTGAGCCACTTGGCATCAGAGGTTAGAGTTACCAGAACCCAGAGACTTTTTCGTGAGGAGGAGGCACCAGTCAGGTTCACGGGAAAGTGAGAGGAATGGCCCCCACCTCAAAGCCACACAACTCAGTCACTGATACCCCTTGAGTCTGCACAGACCTCTACACCCTAGCCCAGAAAGGTGACTCCTCAACGGGGCATGAATTTTGCAGGATAGGGTGGCAAGGAGTCCAGAGGTTGGGGCTATTGCATTCCTTCAGGCTGATGCCATATAGAAGAGAGTGTTCCACTCAAGAAGGGGGTTTGAAAGGGGGTTATCATGGTGACTGTCCCCTCAGCTGTCTTTTCAGAGCCACAAACCCCAATCTCTCTTTATGCAACACTAGTCTGCTCCACCCTCCCTCTGCCTGAGTCCATGGTGAATGGCTGCAAATGAGATTTTGTTTGTTGACCTTTTAAGAGGTATTTGTGTCTCTAGCAGACTCCTGTCTCTCCCTGGTAGACAGAATCCTGGCTGATTTTTCACAGCCAGTTGTTATGTGGGCACATTTTCCTGGCTCTGGTGCTCTGGGCTGGGAAACCCAGGTTGGAGTTGAGACCCCAGCTCCTCAGTGGGAACCACTGCAGCTGAGATATCCCTCTGGAATCTCAGTCACCACCCGTGGAAGCAGGGCCAACCCTTCTCGCGTCTCTGCCCTTCCTATCAGTCTTGATGTGGTTATAACACTTCTCTTCAGCTAGTCTTCAGGTTGATTGCTCTATATTTTAGTTGTAATTCAGGTTTGGTCCTGGGAGGAGGTGAGCATAACATCCACCTACTCCACTGCCATCTTAGATCTCTTAATTGAAATGTTTTTCTCCTCTTTTGTGCCTTCCTTGAATGCAGCTTCAGTGGTTGCTGTCACACATCCCATGTTGGGGCCCAGTAGCTCTGTCGAAACCACAAGCAGAGGGAGCTCGGTGATGGCTATTTTCATTTCTGTTGTTTCCCAGTTTCATAAATTTGCTATTCTTTCAAATCATCACAAGAGCAAGATCTAGGTGCCCAATGTAGGTGAAGCTATATTGCTAAGTTAAAGGAAAATCTGTGAGAGTGCCAAGAATATTTTGTTTCTTGACTTGGGTACTTGTTACAAGGATAAATCCAGTTCGTGAAAATTCAGCAAATTATACACTTATGAAACAGTACTTTAAAATATGCATATTATGTATAGTTAAAAAATAAAAAAGTAAAGCTGTAGTCTTATATTGAATTATGTAACTTAGTGGCTGAAACGTACCCCCTCTCTACTGTCTTCCAACGGTCACCACCACTCCCCCTTTCATTCCCAAATCAACCAACAGTTTTCTGGTGAGAAAGTGCTAAGGTAACAACTGCACATAGAATTACTCATTAAACCAAAAACTCAGAGTAGGAGTTAACCCCGGTGAATCCTTTTTACCTCTTGGTTTCCATAATCTTAAAACTTTAGCACAGTTTTCTATTATGTTAACACATAGGGTACTGAAAAGGCAGACCAAAGCATTCTGAATGTGCTTTAACATTTTTGCTTAAGTAACCTCACAAGACTCCCACATTCTTCAGTTCTGCCTATATTGAGAATCAGCAGTTACTTTTAAGTTTTAATAAGTTTCACATGTTTTGTAGTAAAACCGTGTTTGGTTAATTCCAACCTTTAATTAGTAGGCTCTGGATTGGTGTACACCAGACATGGGGATGTTATTAGTGTGAACCGAATGCGATGTGTGTTACTCCATAACAGATCAAAACAAACCTTGTGTGCTCTGACAGCGGTAAGCCCCACTGAGACCTGACCAGGATATGGTTTTCAGTTGTAAAAGAAAATTGTAATTCACAAGTCCTTGCCAGATGTCATACCCCCATACCTCAACTTCATTCCATCTACCCAGAGTAGGTGGTCATGTGAGGTTCAGCCAAAAAGACTTGGTGTGGTTTTTTAATCATTTAAATATTAGATTTATTCAAAATCCTTAGTGGATATATTGTGTATCTTGTTTGGGGGTGCTTTTTAATTTTAAAAAACCATTTGCAATGTATGTTCTTTGAGATGTAAAGAATACTTTCCAATTTAGGAAGTGGTTTTAAAATCTTCACATCTAATAGAAGTTCTATCTCTTGAGAATGTTATATCAAGAAGAAAATTTTCTTCTCTGAAGTACAAAAAGGTGCTAAGATAAAATGCATGGAAATGAGCACACTTGAATGAAAACACAGGTTTAGGGGGTGGTGTCTGTTTACAGGAGTAAACCAATGATTTCTAAGGTTATTCTTAACTCAGACCCATACAAATGTCGTGCATATGACCAAGTATGAAACTTCAAAAATTTTCTGCTTTGACCAAGAAAAAGAGTGAATGTATTTTTAAAAACTAGTTTGACTGGCAGTGGCTGCTGGAGTGTTGAAGGCATTAGATAAAGTTCTAATGCTAATGCCCATGGTGTTTTACAAGTGACTTGTGTGGTTTGCCAGGACAGAGAGACTGCCCACGTAGGAGCTTAACACAGAGCTCTCAACTTCTGGACTTCTCTTTTCCTGATTGTCGTGTTGTAAGACTTTAGCAAAATGCACATTTTATAACTTACATTTCTCATATCCTTTTTTAAGCTGTTAGATTTGTGAATGTTTCCTTTGGTTAGACAATTGGTATTATTCTCATACTTACTTCAATATAACTTCAATATAATTTCACAGTAATATATAATGCAGATGGTAGGGCATAGTAGCAGCTTCTACCTTACAAGCAAATCATATTTTAGCTGGCTATAACTATAACAACTTATTCTCGAGGGAATATTATAGCAAGATTTTTTTCAATGAGATTTTACTGTAGTAAAGGTCACTGTTAAATCAGAATGATTCAAAATGTAAATTATTGCACTATTTTTTTCCCTATAAAAGAGTAACTACAAAAAGCAACTACAAGGTATTCTGGTTATATACATAATTTGACACTAAGCTCCCTGTTGACTAATTTGAAAGACACCATTATGTTTCCCTGCTGTTAGAAGCCCCTGATTGCCCACCATTGACGAACAATCAACATCTTAAAATGTGGTGGAAGAAAGTTCCTTTAAAGAAATTCCCCTCTCTCTTTTCACACATTTTGAACTTGTGAGGAACCAAATAATCACATTTTTGAGAAAGAGTGTTTTCTTTCATCAACTCCAGAAGCAAAAGATTTTTTTTCAAAGCTGGCTTTTAGGATTGCCAGTGCTAATTTGTGTGTGTGAACTAAGCAATAAAACCACACAGGCAAACTTGAACTAGGCTCTGAGGTTGGAGAATAAATTTGAACCTTCTTTGGAATTTTTCCTTTTGACTTGTTTTCATCTCCAAATACAAAACACAGAAACAGAATTTGTTGCTCTGCATGCAATGTGTAAATTATTGTTGCCACTGACTTCTTGAATGATGTTTTTTGAACATCTTTCAGAGGGCTAAATTTTTATTCTTTCTTCCCCATTTTAGATATAAAAATTTAAACTTCAGGAACTAACAAGATTCAAGGGTCTTTTTGTTCCTTATCTTTTCCAAGTTTTCATTGACAATTCATTTTGAAGAAATTCCCTTTCTTCACATTAAAACAGGTAGATATCAATTACTTCCCCTCTTTTTTTCTATAGTGAAAAAATTATCAAATTATTACCTGTCACTTTTAAAAGTTTGCAGTCTTTAAAGGTTATTAAATAGACAAACTAAGATAAATATATCTTATAATCAGTAAAACTTACAATTTTATGATGATCAATAAATATTTAATGCTTTTGTCCTTTATTATTAGGCTTGTTAACAGTTTTAATTGCTACTAAGTTTTTGTAAACAAATAAAAATTGATGTTTCAGCTTGAATTACATTTTATTAGTATGAAGAGATACAGTGATACCTCCTTATTTATTGAGTTCATGTGCCTATATGTTTGCATAGAGCAAACTTTCCATCACCCTTTTCTCTAGCTATTTGAAGTAAAAATGGCATAGTAATCAGAGCAGAGAATTTGAAACCAGCAGATTTAGTTTCCCTTTGCATTCTACCTCATACTAGATGTATGACTTTAGGTAAGTCCTTTACTTTCTTTGAGCCTCAGTGAACTCAGTTATAAAAAAGAGAAGTTTATAACACCTACCTCAAAGTTTGTTAGAGATTACATGTTCTGACATATACAGACACGTTGGATAAACAGTAAGGTGCTATGTTACATATTACCAACTAGGAGGAAGCATGTGCTCCAAGTAGCTCGCCCATTAGCAAATATATTACCAAAGACAAGAGGGAAATAGAAGATAGTAGTTAAGAGACAAGTCTTTGGAATTAGACGTTCCTGAGTTCAAAACCCAGCTTTGTGTTTTATTAACTCTAATACATTTGGATAAATGTCTTTCTCTTTCTGACTCTCAGATTATTCATCTAAAAAGGAGGGTGTGGGGTGGATAATAAAATGACTTCAAGGGTAACCAAGAGGATTAAATGAGATAATATACACATTGAACATCTAACATTGTGTGTGGTACTTTGTAATTGCTCAATACTTAATGAGGTAATGTTACAATTTTGTCTTTGCTATGGTAATCATTGTAAGTGCTCCTTGGGTAACTAGAATCTTTACTTCTTTTAAAAATGACAAGCATTTATATATGACAGTGTCTATACAAATGAAGCAACTCAGTAAGGATTTGTGGAGTGAAACTATGTAAACTTCACCAATATGGAACTTTAAAAATGTACTTTGCATTACCTAGCAAAAACCCAGCATTTTAACAATGTTTTCATAGGATAGTTATCAATCAAGGCTTATCTACATAAGCTTCTAATGATTATTTTACCACAAAACTTCAAACGAAGATATTTATAACTCTCTTATGTTCAAAGATTTTCGCCTAACATAGGTAGTTAGACACACATAATTATCTTTATACAGTATTTTCCCTTGCTAATAATGTCAAAACCGTATGTTTACCACAGGGTTTTCTCTTAGTACTTCTCTTAGTACTTAAGACATTAAGCAAAAGTATAACCATCAAACAATTTTGGAGACTAGTTAGAACAGTCTTTCATCAAAACCACTGTAAAAGAACATTTTGACAGGAATGTTAATTTTCCATAAAATAAAACGAGTATGTTGTTTTTCTGTAAAACAGATCAAACAAAAACAGAAAGTTCGCAGATTATTCCCGAATCCTACTGCAATTCTGTATTTTAACTTTTATCACCACAAGAAGCAATGGCAGCTGAAAGGGTGGAATCGAGCAACCAGTTGTGTGCACAAATGTCAGGAGTGAAATCACCAGATGGCCAGCAACAGAAGGAGGAGGTATTGGAGCCATGGTTAATATACAAATTAAGCAACCATGCCCTGGAATTTTGATTACGTATTATTGTTCAAGGAATCTCTTTTATGTCTATTTGGTCCTCTCACTGGTGAAGCTCAAGGTCTTTTTTCACATGTTTGAGAAGTCCAAGAGCAACAAACTATTATTTGACAGCAGAAGAAGGGGAGGTGGCAGAAGGTAAGGGTGTCTCAGGGACTGAGGGCTGGTGGGAGAAGATGCTGGCCACAGATTTCATCAGCTGAAGCAGACTCTAGACACTGCCCTGTCTCAGCCTTGTCAGGAGGTTTTCTCTTAAAAACCCTGGGAGAATCTCGAATCATGCCATGCAAGCTTTGCGCATGCTTCTCTTTTTGGTTGGGAAAGTCCTCATCTTCCTCTTGGGGACCTTCTGTTCTTCGAGAACTGCTCAAACATGACTACCTCCATACAGCCTTCCTTCACTGGGCCTGTCCCCTCCCCAACCCCGCCACGCACCCACATGGTCATATGGCTGATCTCTAGGAACTGGTTGTGTATCCTACAATATATTGTAGGTATGCCAGCCAGCACTCACCTTGCTGCACCGCAATCATCAGCTCGCATCTCTCTCCCACCGTACTCTTGCGTCAGAATCATGTTTGACTGTCTGATGCTCAACACACAGCATAGCATTTGGCAGATAGAAGTCCCCATTTTATCCTAAATTTATAGATGATCAATGTAAAATAAGCAGTCTTTATTTGTTTTTTTAATCGTGTAATTACTTTGTAAGGGAGTTTAAGTATAAGACCTTTTAGGAAATTCTAAACCTGAATATAGATTGGGAGATTAAAAATTATCTTTAAAATGTGAAGAACTAATTATAATGGCATTATTAGGTACTTCAAAAAATTATTTTCAGGATTCAAAAAGTTAAAGAAATACAGGGTTCCACGAAATTAAAAATAACATATATTTGAATTCCAGGTTTTACCAGAGCTTAGTATATTGTTTTGTTTTCTTACCTAGATTTTAAATTCTTGAGGGGAGAGAGAATATTTTTGCTTGTTTCCCAATAAATAGACACAGTGCTTGATGTGTAGTTCATGCTCAGTAAATGCCTAGTTGACATTTCAGACACACACACCTCACTACGGCACACAGACATCCCTACATGTTGAAAACCAATGGGAAGCTTGGCACTGTTTTTGGTTAAGACGTGCCTAAGAAGACATCCGCTTTTAATTGAATGCCATCAAATATGCAGTTAATTCATGAATAACAGCTTAAGTGTCACAGTCTGCGAATGATTTAGGGTTCTCCCAAATTCCTGACGGCCCAGGGACTACAATTAGAGAAACACACCCTTAAGGGTGTTTTCCCAATATGGAGCTCATATTTGTCTTTATTTTGGATTTTAGAAATCTGATAGCTGCTACTGTACCCAAAAGCGGGCGTGATGGGAATGTGCCTCCAGTTGCAGGAATGATTTCAGCTGTGAGAACTTCTCCAGACAACCTGTTTTCTCTATTTGCATGAAGAAAAGAGAGAGCAAATGCAAGAATTTCCCCTGTGCAGTACTGACTTCCTCTGAGGCCCCAGAGAAGCCATTCCAACACTCTTCCTTAGTTCCTCCAGCTGTAAAATGGAACTAATAATGACTAATAATGTGTTTCACAAGGTAACTGTGAGGATTAAATAGTCAGGGTTTCAAGGTGGTAGACCCTGAGTATGAATTATTTCTATAATGTGAAACTCTGTTGGACCTATTTTTCCTGGCTGAGCATTAATGTTTTCTATTAGATTGGGTTTTCAAATCCCCTAAGTTCATTTACATACCCAATTCAAGTGACTTGTAAGCAAGGTGGTTTATTTCTATGTTAAGAATTCCATTTTGAGGCAAAGACATTTCTAGAAAACAATAGCACTTAGCATTAAAATAGTGTGAATTCCTATCTGAGCTACATCACAACTGTGGGCAGCCCCAACATTCTTTGCTCTTCTGTTTCCTTTCAGGTCCTAAAACAAAGTATTTGTGCCTGACTTCCAGGGTTGTGAGAATGAAAGAGGTAACATATGGTGAAATACTTTAAGCTCTGTGGTAAAGATGCCAGAGAATATTCTTCTACAGATTTGAAAACTGAGTCCCAGAGAAGCAAACAGACTTGCCTCGAATCATGTGGCAAGTGAGCATCAGGAACAGCACTCAGTGCCTCATCACACCCCGTTGTGGTGGCCGTGTTGCTTTCTCAGCAATCAAGTATCTGCAGAGGTGGTTTTCTCTCGGTGGAAGCACCCTCCCCACTCTGAGGGCAGTCGGTTTTCTTTCACCGGTGGAGCTAGCTTTGCCTCATTCTAAGAATGGAGGCTTATTTATTTGTTTGCTTGTTTGCTTATTAATTTATTTATTTTTGCTGAGTTGTCTCTCTTTTCTCCAAGAAAGAAGCGGAAGGAGGCTGTAGAAGCTTGTTGAAAAAAAAAGTGTCTGATTAGAGTATGCAATTGAAGAGTTATTATTGGCTGCAGAGAACACTGTTATATAAGTTGTAGAAATCAAATAAAGTCTTGAGAGGAGGCCAGAAAGTCAAAGAAATGCTGTTAAATCTCGAGTCTTGTATGATGAAGAATAGGTAAGGGGGAAATACAGGGTGGAAATTGAGTTGTAATTCCAACCAAGTCAATGCAGTCAGTTTTGATGGCCAAACAACAGATGCATAAAGGTTTAGGGACCCCAAATGTTACAGACTCTGGCTGCTACCCAAACTCCCTTGCAGCTGAAATAAAAGAGTCCTGTATGCTTACAGAGACAAAGCCTTCAAGACAAAGCAGCAGACCCTCTTGACTAAAAGGGTTTGCAATGGATATATTGCTAGTAATCTTAAACTCACTCAGCAGAGACTGGGCGGGTTTGGGAAACAAACAGGTTTTGTAAAATGATGGGTTCTGTATATTTCTCACATGTTCTTGGCACCCAGTGGCCTATTATTCTTGTGAATATTAGTAATGCAACACAGTAGTAAATGGGCACAGGATGCCTTGGGCAGGGAAGAAAAGAAATCAGCACGATTTCTCCAAGTCCTCTGTGCCGGTCCCACCTCTCTGGGACTGGGCTGAAAGAAAGAGAAGGAAAGAAAGGCAAAAAAAAAAATAGCTGGCACTTTTGATTGCTTATTATACCCCAAGCCCTATGCTCAGTATATATACAATATCTTATTAACTAACAATAAATCTATAAGGCTTATAACCTACATTTTTTAAAGATGAGAAAGCTGGGGCTCAGCTAGGTGAAAGATAGTGTAGTTGTGAAGAGCTTGTCCTCTGGAGATTGTCTGGATCTGAATCCCAGGTGTCCCACTTGTGAGTTGTGTGACAATGGGTGACTCAATTGCTGTCCTGTCTATAAAGGGTGTGAAAACAGTACCGACTATCATTGTGATGATTAGCTAACTCGACAGACACAAAGCACTGAGAAGAGTACCTGGCGTGCAGTAGGTGCTTTACACATGTTACTTAGTTTTATTACTGTCCATGGTTATGAGCACAACTGTAAACAGCACGGTGGTAGAACTGAGCCTAGAACTCAGGTCTCTAGCAACTTTTAAACATCTCACTCTCTTGCCTGTATAAAAAAGGAAGAGAGCACATACTAAGGAAATCAGATGCAATGTTCTGGAGCAGTTTCTATCTGCTTAGCAATAGGGAAGACCAGAAAGAGCATTCCTTCTCCCCCGGCCACTCTCACCACCACCAACTGTATTTATTTTATTTTTTATTAGTTCTAATTGCTTCCATTGACAGCCAAAAATAGGAGTAGCACAACAGCTCATACTCACTTTCATGCTGTCTCATTAATGTTGTCCCCTGCTGATTCTTGCCTGTCCTTTGCACCCAGTGCTTCTTGTAAGCAAGAGAAAAGAGAGATGGTTTTCCTGGCATTCCTTATGAACTTAGAACAAATAGCTTCAGGGGGGAAAAATCATCAATTCTATTTAGTGTTTTCAAGGCACAGGAGTTTAGATGTTGAAAGGGTACTGTCTGATGTGATTTCCTTGACATAACCCTCTGGTCTCGGCTTTGGTTTTGATGAAATGCACAGGAAGGCTCTCATCATCGGCTTGGACACATACTGTTTCCCGCACAGTCCTGCAGTGTTGTCTGCACAGGGAAAGGAGGATGAATTGCAACCCCACAGGCTCACAGCTGCCAGCCGTGCTCTGGTGGCAGCAAAGTCCCAGGCTCTCTGCAGATCTTAGATTTCAAGCAGGATTTGCAGGTCCTGCATCTGTAGCACAGTGAGCTGTGAAACTCACACTACTACTTTAGAGGAATAAAGCTGTTGTTAGGGTTTTTATTTTATTTTTTAAATGTAGGACCAAAAAACATGTTCATGTGACTGTATTCAGAAGAATTTCAAGTTTTAATCTGGGAAATTCAAATGATTTGGTCCTGCTGGCTGATGACTCTGATTCTCTAACAGGAGCTGAGAAATAGCACTGTGGGTGTCCAGCTGTTAAAAGGATGCAGGCAGGCAGGAGCCTGTTCAGCAGTGGTTGGGACATCGTCCCTAGGACCTGCAGTGTCACAGCGTTCTGCTGCAGATGAACACCACTTTGCCTCAGACTCTATAGGTTAGGGACCCACTTTTAGGGGGAGGATGGATGCCTCCATGGAGTCAGGAATTTGGCCTTTGCCAGCAGATCACAGAGGGCACTAAGGGAAGCTGTAGCGAAGTTTCTGGGAGTGTTTAGATCTCAGTACCCACCTGCCCCCCATGTAGTGAATGCTCACTGGCACACACCCAGAAGCTGCATGATGTTTCTCCTTCACAAGGAACTAGCCCATCTCCACTTGCCACAGGAACCTTGTCAGAAGTATTTCAGCAGCTCTGGCTCGGGGATGGGTTCTGTCCTTGGGTGGATCTGCGCAGTATCAAATTCAGCACGTACTATCCAAAATCGAGAGTCATTCAGTCCAAACTCCTGCCCGATGGGGAAATCCCGCCTAGAATACTGACACTAAATATGCCCTGGGACAGAGCACTCACTCCTTTCAGGGTTTTATAGGATAAATAATGCCTACACTGGGTCAAAAGCTTCTTACATGAAAAATGATAGAACTGTAAGGTTGATCAGCTATTATTCTGGGCTAATATCCAATTTCCAATTATGTTGCATCTGGCTTCCCTCCTTCAGTTTTTGTTAACCTTCTCTACCTTGGAGCTGGGGTATGGGTGAAACAATATGTTCACTTTAATATTTTATAGTAAGCTTGATCAAAGAGTTTTATTTGTATAAGGGAAGTTGAAACTAATGCCTGAAGGAAACAACAGAGTCATCTCTGCATTTTTCTTGTGTGTACTGTTTTTGCTGCCAGATTTTTTGGGAGGGGTGTGGGAATCTAGTGTTGGAGGCTACTAGGAAAGTTACTTCTTCCCCTGTCTTTTTCTTTTAGAAGGGTGAAAAGCCATTTTACATGCTGGTGGGAAAATGCCTATTTGTCCTCTGGAGAAGCTCATGGAAGCCTGTGGCCTGCTAGATAACAAGTATTAGTTACCCAAAATGTAGTCACCCAGGTTAAATTGCTCTGTATAAACCATTTTATTTCATATCAGAGACCTATATAGTAAGACAATTTGTGTTCATTGGCTTCTTAGCTCCCTAGGTCTGTTAAACACTCATCTCTGAATTAGATGTTAGTGATTCTCATACTGAAAGAAAATGTTTTAGAATTGTTCTTTTTTCTCAATGGGTGATTCATCATGCAGCCCCTTTAGCTGTGAACGTAATGTTGCTAGTCAAAGTTTCTCTTTGTTCCAGATTTTTCACGTTAACGTGGTCTGCGTAGTAAAATCCTTGCTGGGGAAGGGAGAGCCAGACTTGTGGCATGGCCCGTAACACACGTACATTTCTGAGACCACACACAGATAAAAAAGATAAAGGCACGCATTGCTTTTGAGCAATGACCCATGTACCAAAAACGAGGTTTCACCTACAATAGACCAGAAGAATATAAGAGTTTGGTTTCAGGGTACCAAGAATTTCCTTTTCTGTTTGCTCTACCTTTTAAAAGGATGGTAGGACAATATTTTTTTTAACACTGTTGATTGTTCCAGTTTTGCTATTTACAACTTAAAGAGAAGTAAAGAACATTTCCTTCGGACCAGCAACCATTGCTAGGAGAGGAGCAGCACGATGCAGGGCCCAGGCCTTTAGCTCTGGAGCAGGACTGCTGGGCCTCATTTCCGGATAATGCGCAGTGTAGCTCTGGGCCTTGCTGTCCTATAAAACAGGAATAATAACTGTACCCACCTCATGAGATTATTGTGAGAATTAACTGAGACAATACAAGTAGATTGCTCAGCACGGTACCTAGGCCCGGGTAAGTAAGGTTTTAATCTGCTGCCATGAGTACTGTAAAATCTTCTCCAATGCCATCAACATGCTCCAAAATTAAATAGAATAAAATGTGGGGCGAATTTATTCCAACATTAATAAATAACATATGTTCAGTGGATCTACACTGTTGCAAAAAGCACAAGTAGATAGTAAAACTGACCATTTGTTAAAATAGGAAGGTCCAGGAAGAGGTCTTTCAGAAAATTAAAACTTTACTAAGCCACCTACTACCCAGCCCCCTTATAGGGTTGGAGTATAGTACATGCATAATTACAGTGTTTCCAATCAGTGTACCGGGGGAGAAGAAACAGATTTGAAGGCATTACTTGTTATTATTAAGGTGGATGTCTCAAACCTGCTTTTAATATTTCCAGTAGACTGGTTCTTGGCCCTGAGTGCACATTATAATCACTCAAGGAGCTTTAAAGACATACTGATGTTTGGGCCCAGGATGGAAGCGGCAAAGTGTAGTCACCCGAGGTTTGGATTCAGATCCTGTCTCCACCATTTTTAACTATGTCAATGTTGACAAGCTGTTAACCTCTCTCTTTCCTAATTTATAAGATTGGTTGTTGCATGGAGTAAAGACAATGTATTTAAAACTCTCAGCATAAATTTTAGCAGGTAGTTAGTAGGTGATCAATAAATGCTATTTGTTAATAATCTACTCTCTCTAAAGATTCCAGCTTGAACTGTCTTCCACTTCCATTGAGCTCTGTTGCAGAAATGTTGTCCTGAAATAATGTCTTGGATAAGAACTGGTGAAGGCCAGTTTTACAGCTGAGAAAACAAAAGCACGAAATATTGCTCAAGGTTAAAGAGCTGATAATAGGCTAGAACTCAAACCCAGGTCTCTTAACTCTTTGCCCATTGCCTTTCTTCCTGTTTCATAGTTCTCAGTCATATGATCTCTGAGGCCCGAAATTCTGGCCCTAGGCCCCAGCTCCACACATTTTGCCAGTCCTTTCCTGCCTCTAACTTTAGGGTGCATCAACACCAAATTGTTACCTCCTGATACTCATGATTGCGGTTTGTCACTTCTTTGCGGTTTGTCACCTCATATGCCTTGGTGTATGTGATCATTTCTGCCTGAAATGCTCTTCGTGTCTTCAGTTTCTACCAACTATGCCTACCTTGGCTTCTGCTCGCAAACGGTTAATTGCTACACCAATCACCATCCCACTGTAAACAATTAGAAATTGTACAAAGTGTCAGATGTTGGACCGCCAGATTTTATTCCTGTGAGTAAGAAAGCATATGAGGTGAGCCCTATGATTTGCATAGCTTTCTGCTTAAAGGCAGTTTCCAGGCCACTTCCCAGTGTGGGAATGGAAGCATAACCCAGTGGTCTCACTGATGTGAGGATTCAAAGATCAAAGTCTGGAAAGACCAAGGAGGCTAGAATTTGCAGGGTGTATTACAAGAACAGAAGGAATGAAATGGGAAGGTAACTTCAGAGTTCACCCCATGTGTTTAGCTGAATATTATTATCTGCACATGCATGTGAAGAAACCACCAAGATTGGGGAAAGAACTACCAGAATGCACTTAGCTGAATAATACCTGGAGCTTACGTAAAACTGTGGAGAGATTGTGTTTCCACCAGCCTGAATGAAGAATCTTTAAAATATATGGAGCATTAGCAGAGTCCTTAAAAGGCTCATGCCTTAGTAGTGGAGTTACATTAGTACTAGAATAAAAGATGCTGTGGACCCACGATAAAAAGCTTAAAAGCAGGTCTCTCATAGGTCAAACTGATCTGCCCTATAATCCAAGGTTCTTTAAAGGAACCCAATATACACCCAATAAGATAAGACTCACAATATTTGAAATTCAAAAGTAATTACTAGATACGCCAAGAAGTGTAAAAATATGATTCATAACAAGGGAAAAATGAAATAATTTGTAGTGATTGAGAAATGATAAAGATAGTACAATTAGTATACAAGGACCTTAACAATGTTATTACAAAGCTTATTCTTATGCTAAGGTTATGAAAGAAAATGAGCATCGTGAAAGGAAAATAAAAGATATAAAAAAGCCACAAATGTAACTTGTAGAGATAAAAATACATGAAATGAAAAATAGACTAGTTAGAATTAGCAGTATATTATATGATGCAGAAGGAAACATAACCATACTTTAATACATAACAACAAAAACTACCCCAAATTAAGTACACATTAAAAAAAGACTAAAGACAAAGCGAAAAAAAAAACACACACACAAAGTCTCGGTGAATCTGGAACCATATTAAGCCATACAACATATGTGTGATTAGAATCCTAGAAATGTGGTACCAGGGAAGTGAAAACACTATTTGAGGAAATAATGGCTGAAAATTATCCAAATTTTATGAAAAACAAACTCCAAACAGAAACAACATAAAGAAAACCACACCAAGGCACATCATAAGTCAATTTCTGAAATCAATGACAAAAAGAAAGTTTAAATAGCCAGATGTAAAAAGACACATGATCTACAGAGGAACAAAGACAGAATTACAGCGGACTGTTGCATCATAAACCATGAAGGCCTAAAGACAACAGAATGCTGTCTTTTAAGCACCGAAAGGAAAATCTACAAACTTAGCATTCTGTACCCAACAAAGATATTTTTAAAAAATGAAGGCAAAATAAAAACCATTTCAGGTAAATAAAAGATAAGATATCTTCACTGTAAGAAATGTTTAAAAAAATTCTTTCAGCAGAAATAAAATTATACCAGATGGGAATTTGGGTCTACAGTAAGAGATAAAGAACAATCCAAATGGTAAATACTTAGGTAAACATATATATTTAAAAAACATGTTTTTTTCCCCCTCTCCACCCTTCTAGAGAGAAATTCTATACTTCTTTACCATCTCTCCTTAGGTCGAACTCAACACCCTATGCAAGCCAGATGGATAAGTTCAATGAGTAAAACTCATGTGTGATTATAGGAAACAGCGGGGACCGTGGTGAACTGGAACATCCACTACTCAGCTTCAGCTGATGGTGGCTGGGAGGAAATTGAGCACAACTCTTCCTTTGTGTTGATGTAGTCAACTAATTAAACTCAACCAAAACCAAAAAAACCCTCTGTATATATTATACCTATGGGCTCTATTTGGCTTCCGGGCTACCAGGGCACAACTACTATTTTAGATACTTTTCACTTGTGCTGTCATGTGAACACCTACTCAGTGGGTATCTCTGTTATACTTACTAAGATGTATTATAATTCTTTGTTTATTAGCTTCCTGATTAGGTTAAAACTGTTCATGGGAATGAGCTATGTCTTTTTATATTCCAAGTGATTAGTACATAGTTTAGCCTGGCAGAGGAAGCATACACCAAATCCTCATTAAATTGGAGGTTAGTTTAATGCATTATTTTCTGAAATGAGCTCGCACTATCTGCATCTCAGAGAACTGGGGAAAGATTTAGGAGATAAGCACTTGACTAAAATTTTGGTGGAATACTCTGGGAATACATCAAAATAATGTGGTTTACATTCTTTTATTCAGTTGATAAATCTATCCTATGGATGTGTTCTGTGAGAATCAGCAGTATGAGGATTAAAGCAATGTGGTATTTTGGTAGCTGCAGTCTTATTTCAATACCTTTATTTCTGCCAGAAAGAAAGAAACCACAAAGCTTGTTCCTCATATTCTCCAGGAAATTCTTCTCCTAATGTAATAGATGCATTTGTTACTGGTCTAGTTTCTATCTAAGTATTAATCAAGGCATAGCTGGGATCTCTCATTTTATTCTTTCCTGGATTTGATTTTCATCCCACCTTCTGTTCCTGTCCCCCACTGTTAGAAAACCTAACCAGTGCAGGGAGGTCCCAGTGCTTGCTGCCTACCAGGCAAATCTCCAAAGACAGAGTTCGGTGGAAAAGAAAGGAATCGTTTCTTTAATGGCAAGTTCCTACCTAAAATATCTGGGAGACAAAAGTAAGCAGAAAGAAAAAAAAGCTAGAGTATGACATCAAAAATAGCTGTTTAAATATTTGTCATTACAACTATTACATAAGTTCAAAAATTGAAAATAACACAAAAACAAAAGTCTGTTCCCAGTGCTATTATCACCAAAGTCTTTGGAAATAATGGCACATTTCTGCCTGGAAACCCATTTCCTCGGAGACAACCAAAGAAAAATCATGCTGTCACCACCCTCTGCCAACACAGTTCAAGATTGTGCCAGGAAACTCTCTTCCCACCCAAAAGTATCATCAATATAGGTGTCTTAGCTGGTCTCCAGTCACTGTCCAGATTCAAGCATCTTTCAGAGTCTGTGCCCCCAAGCCTCCGCTCACAGGCCTGCACTGGCCCCTGTTGGCAAGCCCCGTGGTGACTGCTGACACGCCCCCCACTGGGGGAGGGGAAAGAACCAACTTACTTTTGCTTCTTGGAGTGCTGGGTTTTAAAAGTCCTCTCCCAGAATCCCTTGTGCCGAAAGCCAGTGGGCTTGTTCCGCCTTCCAGCCAATGAGGGCCAGTGTTAGCTCTGTTTGTTCTTGCTTTTCAACTGGCAAGGTTAGCAAAAGAGCAAAAGCTCCAGCCACGCGTGCTCTGTACCAGCTCCCTGCTCCTCTCTTCACAGTGAGGGCAAGCCCCTTCTGACCTTCCATTTCACCTCGCGATTTTCTCCCCACCCCTTGCCTTCCCTCGGTGATTTGGCCTGACCCTTCTGTCACACCACCTCAACCTACACACACATTTCATGGCATACCACACATCTTGGTCTCACCATCAAAAAACCAAGTGTGCAATGGGCATTCTTTGGAAGCTGCTTCAAATCTCAGAGTAGTAAAAATAAAATGCTGGTGGTAGTCAATCCATTGAGTACTTATGTGCCTTGTTATATGCCATGATGTCATTTAATGCTCACAATAATCCTACATGATAATACTTAATCCCTATCTCACAGATAAGAAGACTGAAGGCCAAGTTTTCACAACTCATGTGTTCTAAAATTGGATTTTGTGTTTTCATTTTCTATACCATTGCCTTTCAAAGCATCATCATCTTAATGTTTGTTGGAAAAGTGTCATCTCAGGTCCCACTCTGATCTCGGAGTCAGACCCTGCATTTTAGCCTGATCCCAGCAGACTTGTATGTGCATTAAATTTTGAGGAATGCTGGTCCACACAGTACCACTTCCTGTTGGGTACACACTTCTTAATAGTGCTCATACTCTCTGTGGCTGGAAGCCCCAACACACTTTCCAGTCTACCCAACTTTCTCTTCAGGAGTGATCTAAGTAGCAAGATTTTTGCTCATAGAATTCCATTGTATTGACATGAATTCTCATCCCAAGATCTCTCCCTTCCTCACCCCAAGACTTCTCCTTTCCTCTCATCTGTCATCATGCTTCATTTTCCACATTTGGACACAGCTCACAGGAGTGAACAAGAAAAACCAGGAGGTGTACAGAGAAGTTGATGAGCATGGAGCTTGCTTGTGGCACTGGTGCCCTAAACAATGGAGAGTTCCAACTTCTGATTGATCTGGGAAGTTCACCTGACTAGTAGTTTCTCCCAGTGGCTGCTTCTGTCCCTGTGCAGGTCATAGGGCAATGCTGTGGATGAGAGGGCAAGGGAACCTTCACAGGAAACACCCCTCAAGCAAGAATCTCAGCAGAACTGGAGGCATGAAGTAGTTATGGGTACAGAGTATCCATATGGGTACATGGATGCTGGTAACTTTATTAAAGGTTATTTTTACATTGATACTACTCACAAGCAAAAGTCTAACCACTACATACACATTTGATTGGGTCCAAAAGACTGTGGAACTGATTCATTGTAAAAGTGGGCTCTCAAAATACTGTAGGAGGTCAAAGTTGTTGGCTGGTCAATGAAAAATAATTTTTCCAGTTCAAGTATCTCATACATATTTACTTTAGTATGTCACTGGTGACAAAGGGTGCTTTATGACATTCTTATAAGGACTATTGTGATGTTAATAAATAAATAATTTATTTTCTTCTTTCCAAAGGCTAGAGTGTTTTTGTTTGCCAGTTCTGTCTGGAGAAACCTTTTGTCTTCCTCACCACCTGTCTGTGGGGGTCTGAGTTAAGCAGAATGGGCTGCTGTGGAGTGACAGGAGGAATTCTTTCCTCTTGAGATGTGGTTGGGGCTGAATGCTGGGACAGAGGCCAAGTTTTCTGCCAACAGAGACTGCAGCATGATCATTAATATTGTTGTAACTTTGTTTTCCACGTTGAATGAACAGAAACACTTAGCAGAAATAATGTTTTATAGAAGCAGCATGACATAGCTAACTAGAACCCTATTTCTGGGCACTAATCCACTTGAATAGCAAAGGGACATTTTTCACAGGGTTCTTGCATTCCTAAGATTAGAAAATTATGGGAATATCCTTATCATAGAATCGAAGTGCTCAAAGGGGGCGCCGTAAGATCATTTTATATATTTTCTTCAAAGGCAGACATCCAAATTTTCACAGAGATAAGAGGCATAATGGTATAATGAAAAGAACAAAGCTGTAGGCTGATGTAAATCTTGGAATAAATTTTAGTTCTATTATTTATTAACAAGACTTTGAGGAAATTGTTCAACCCCTCTGATTTTTAATTTTCTCACATTAAAAAAATGAGGAAATAGAAGTATCAAAATACTTTTGATACTTAAAGCATGGCTGCAAGTTGATTAGTGAAATGATTCATTTAATGGGTGAGGGATCCTGTTTTCATATAAGTTTTGCATCTTACACATACACCATTTGAATTATTTAAATTCTAGCATGTCATCCATGTTAATTTTTCTTTGCAAGTGAACGTGTAGTCAGCCTGTTTAGCTGAGATTTGGCTGAAGTGAAAGATTTAGCATTTTAAACATGCCTAGTAGTTTTCATCTTTTCCTGGAATATACTGTTTGTGAGACTCCTATTACTAGCATACATGCCTTTATTTTTCTATTTTTAATCATTTTAATAGAAAATATGAGTTGCAATGAAATATCCAAATAACTTCACAAATACTGAACATTATTTGGATTACTCTATCCACAGAAGTTATTTATTGGGATAGTTACTGTTAGCTGTTGCTCTGAAGAATCCTCCAAACCTCAGTCACTTAGTTTATCTTTTTTGCTCACATAGAATCCAATGGGGCTGATCTTGCACGGGTAGCTCTTCTCCAAGATGGGGCTCAGGGGCCCTGGCATGTTCCCTGAGTGGTTCTACCACCAGTTAGGGCCTCCTTGGGAGACCTCTGCTGCATCTGCTATATTCAGCTAGCTGATGAGTAAAGAGAGAGAATAAGGAGAATCTATTTCAATGGTCTTTTTAAGGGCCACGACTATAAGTGTATACATCATATCTGTTCATATTCCATTGACCATAAAACAAGTTCCCATTTAGATGCAAGAAGACTGAGAGATGCAGTTTTCCTGTTTGTCCAGGAGAGAAACAAAATCACACTGCCTGTGCCACACAGTATTGCTGCCCAAATGGGACTGTAGCTGGCAGGCAGCCCCAGGGCATCTCTCAAAAAGTCTGTTCATCAAATGATGTACAAAAGCATAGTTTTGGTGTATAGTAAATAGACTATAGCTGTCCACACACGATATATGAAAATTAAATGTATGAAAGTTGTGGAATATGTGTATATCAAACTCTAAACATTACATCCACTCCTGAGCTGTCGGGAAGAGTCAGTGAGATGTTTATGTGACCATGCCTTGCACAGGCTCAGGACTGACCAGTGGCTGTTCTCGGAGTGTTGCAACCGGATCAGCATCATTGGTACCACCTTGGAACTCGTCAGAAATACTCCCCTGGGTTTCACCCCAGACCCACTGAATCAGAAACTCTGAGGGGTGGGGTGGACTATCTTGTGTTTTAGCAAATCTTTCCATGTAATTCTGATGCAACGAAGTCTGAGAATGACTGACACAGACATTGGTTTTCTTCTTTTCTTTAAAGGAATCTCTTCAAAGAAAATAGATTCTTCCACAGTCTCCTTTAGTACACTTTTCTAGTGATAAATGGGTTCCAGCTAGTCTGAAATTTCATACATGTTGCCAAACTTAATTTTTCTACTGAGTTTAATCATATAATTTTGAATTTTCTTCATGGAAATAGTAAAACATCTGATCACCACTCTTCCTATACTTCTCCATCAATGTCAAGACCATTCAGCCATCTGTAAGTCTTTTCTTCTTTTGGTTCAGTTAAAACTTTTTTGATATGTCTACCAGTTTTCACATATGACTCAAAGTATATGAACTTCTATTTTCTTGTGGCTTTTCGTGTGTGAAAAATGACACATTATAATAATTTCATACCTGGCAAAGTTTCCATTGACTT
Source organism: Trachops cirrhosus (assembly GCA_028533065.1). Classification (NCBI taxonomy): domain Eukaryota; kingdom Metazoa; phylum Chordata; class Mammalia; order Chiroptera; family Phyllostomidae; genus Trachops; species Trachops cirrhosus. Next base: position 55,525,389 of record CM052539.1, on the reverse strand, counting down.
TTATTCCTCCAATGCTCTTTGTCAAATAAGAATATATATTATGTCAGAATACCTCAGGAAAATAAGGACTTCTTTACAAAGCCCAGAATGTTAATTTACCCCAAGGGGATACTGTTATCTAAAAATTATCACTCATACCATTGCAATCAATACTTTCTATCAAGAACATAGGAGTGATACTTGTTATTATGATCATTCTTTATATACAAATATTTTATTTCTTTAATCTTTCATAAATTAGTATGTAATTACTGGTATTATGTGCTAAATCATACATCTACGTTTTGCAATGAGAGTAAGGGCCTTGTTTGTTAAGAAAAAGAAGGAGAAGAGGAAGAAGAACAACAACAAGATGAAGAAGAAGAACAAGAAGAATATGAGTGAAATTAATAGAAACAATTGAAAAAGCTGTTTGGGACAGTACAAAAGTAGTAAATCCTATGAGTTTAATAACTTGAAAGGTATTTGATTTGAATGAAAATTTGCTAAGTCATATAATAAATCACAATTATTTAACCAGCTCAAAGACTAGTCATTTGTCTTCTGAGCTGATAGTGAGACTTTCTCCCTTTTCTTTGGTGAAGGGAAAAGTAAGAGTAATAATATCATGGGTGCATTTATAAAAGGCACTTGAACATACAAAAATGAATAACAAAGAAAAATAACCTCAGAAGGAAGATGGCTTGTCACACTACCTTGGGCAGACCCTCTGGGGATATCTTGATAAGATTTTCAACTCCTCCTTTTCTTTAATTTTATCTGCATGTCAAAAGCAGAACTTTCTAAAACTTACTATCTTCTGGGAATGACTCATACTTTGTCTTGGGTCTTCCTTCCTGGTGTGCCCTAGGATTCAAATTCTCACAAATGAGTAGCCACTTTAAGATGTGGACACTCAGGGATTGAACAGGGACCGGTTTGATGTAAACCTGGGAGGACTGACTTGTCCACTTTAAGTGTGGTGACTCAGAGAACTGGGGGCCATGCTTCCCTGCTTCCCTACCCATCCACTAACCAGTTTCCTGCCCACTCTCTTCTTTCACTTAGTAGGTTTCTGGGTAATGTCATTTAATAGTTAAAATTGCCATTTCAGACAAATTACTCATTTACACATTCAAATTAAAATTTTTATTTGTCAGTTTCATCACAGCTGACTTAATTAACAATGTAAAGTTTTAAATCTCTACTGTGACAACATTTAAACTTGTTATGCTTTTGTCTGTGAGTGTAATTAACACAGTGTGCTTGGTATTACTTTATTCTTAAAAAGTGATGCAAAAGGAGATGAAGTGTATTCATAGACTCATCAGCCAATGAATAGATTAAAGAGGAAAAGGACTTAAAAGAGAAAAGTTGGCCAGACTTAGGAAAATCTAGGAACGAAGGAAAATCTCCAGGAAATGTAGGAGCTTTGGAACTTGGTTCTGGCCACTTGAAAACTGTTTTGATTTGGACTCAGTGACCCCATGACAGTGGGAGAAATGGAGAAAAGGGAAGAAAATAAAATTCTAGTAAAATACTCCAACTCAGGGAATTCAGTTTTCAGAACAAACAAAGGAGAAAAATGAAATGCAAAGCTTAAGGGATATAGATTCATTTCTCTGTGTTTTCTTGTGAGCCTGGGCAGTACATTTCCTTGATTGTGAAATGAAATACAAAAGTTGTCAGAGACTCTTGGACATATGTCTAACATAAGACATTGGTGAGGCAGAACAAATCTACATCGCCTTGAGCATGTAAAAAGGGGCAGCATAGTGGGAAGAGATATGGTTGTTTTGCCATCCTATTTTAACCATCCATATTTCAGAGACTGGGAGACCTGACTTGGGCTTGATGAAAGTCCTGGGGTCCACAGCAGTTCAGCTGGGGTGAGCGAGGCACGTCAAGGGAAATGGCTTCACCAATTCTTTTCCCCAGAGAATCTAAAGGAACATTCACTCATTACTTAGAAGACATTTCTTTGGATTTTTGTGGATGCACAACCGAATAGAGAGTTCTTCAAAAATTCAGACCCAAAATCCCTTTTTAAGACAATTAAAATATATTAATAAAAGGTCCCTTGGGCATTCATGATGGAATACTACTTTGGTGCTGTGGATGCTTTTCTCTAGAGCCTAATGTACCAGCATTTTCCACCCATAGTTTTGTTTCCATTTATCATACACTTTCCTCCTTCCTGCACTTCTGTGAATTTTGTTGATGTATTTAACTTATGTGTGTGTGAAGGTGAGATCTTCGTTTCACTGTTTAGAGAGGGAAGGCAACACAGTCTCCTTGGGAAAGAAAGAAGGGAGGGTGGGCATGAGGGAAGGAAAGAATAAACGGGATCAAGTGATAACAAATTCAGTTATTTCAATCATCTTATCAAACAATTCCTGTTTCTGAACCTTCTCCTCAGCTGTGGCCCGTCTGGAGAGACTGAAGAAATGAGTTCACAGAGAACTTTGAGCTTTGTTTTTGCTGAGTTGATTTTTCTGTTATATATAGAAGACCAGTGTATATATTTAAATACATATATTTGAGGCTATGCATTTAATTCACAAGATAGTCACCTGACTGTCTAGATCCCTACATAATTTAGACAATGCTTTTCAAACTACCTGTAGCAAAGGTCCATTTTTAAAATTTCCAGCAAGTCATGTCTGATATTTTTGTAAAATATAGTAAAAATGAATAAGAAGAAAAAATAAATTAAAAAATCACAAATCATGAAAAATGCAAGCCTCTAATGTTTAATATTAGATTTGACAGGCAAAAAAATTACCTGTCAAATTGCAATAAAAATTTCTAAACTTAATGCATGCTCTCAGTTTCTGTGCTTAACCATGGCAGTACGGCAGCAATCAGCTCAGGGGCCACACTGTCCTTCCAGGACCCTTTGAGTAGCACCAGTTTAGATGGTTCTGTGCTGAGGAACAAAAGGAAGATGATAATAGTTTAGATTAAGTTCAGAGCCATTAACAAACTATTGAAATATAGACAGCCTGATCAATACTGGTATTTTTCAAATAATTTCATTTCATTCTATTTCTTTCCTTTTGAAAGAAAACATTTAATTGCATGGGCACGGTTGATCTATAAAAATCACTGTAAAAGTAAAATAAGTAAAAAGTAAAATCACTGTTTAAGTAAAATAAATTATATACATGTTGTATCTCTGGTATCATATGGGTCCTGTTTGTTCTCAAACACTAGAAAAATTAATCTATTTTAACCCTGAAATAATTTTAAGAATGAAACTTTCTGAAAAATAAATAAGGATATGCCAATCTGAAACACACACACAGCTAACTGGCATGATACACACATTCATGCATCCATGTCATTTCTTTCCATTGCTCTTTCTTTACCCAAAAGCATAAATTGATATGGACAGTTGCCCAATCCAGAGTGACTGAAGTAGCATGACTTGCATATAGCCTGGAATCTTGTGGAAAGCGGAAAAGGTTCTAAAGTGGACTGCATGTTTTCCTCTTAGACATTGACCGATTCCCACCAATCCCAAGTTGCCTGAACAAACTTCCCACACATAGGATGGAATTTATGTCCATAAAAACAGTAAGTTGAAATGGATGCTGGAGTCACAAAGATATTCTCCTGCTATAAATTTATTATTTGTGAAGCAGAGTTTCTTCCTTAACAACAAATGCAGAGCAGAACTATTGCTTATCATCCCCACATGGAGTAAGTGGTGAAAGCACTGCGGGTTGTGGAAGTCTTATTTATTATTATCATGTGTTTTCCTTTGTTGTGGCTATCACAGGGAATTTTTCTGGGAAGGTATTACTTACAAGACCCTATGGTTTGACATCTAACTTTATGATTCTCTTTCAATAGTAGTTTATTACTGGAACATCTTTTTTTTTCTTTCTTTCTAGGTTTCACTTTAGGAAAATGTTGCACTCAAGTGATAAGATTTTAGGGATCACTCTGTAATTGAACCACGTGAATTCATTGGTTGGTAAGCCTTAAGAAATGACAAGTCAGTAAATTCTGGGTGGTGAGCATGAAAGAAGTTCACATCAATATGTCATTTAAAAATGGAACTAAAATCAACTGAGTGGCAACAAACTGACATGAATTGGCTTTGAGATGGTCAGCGAGAGGAGCTGGCTCTCTTAAGGCTGGATTAGAGGCAGGGACAGAATGTCAGGGCTGGGTGGGGATGCAGTTTGTGGGCCTGGGTGCACCAAGGGTTGGAGTGTAACTTTTGATTCTGCACTTTGAACACAGGCTGCTGTAACCTGTAAAAATGTGCCCTGTTTAAAATTGTTTCCCTGCCAAAAGGGGCCCTCCCCATGTTCCTGGATGGCTCACACCATCAAGTTTTATCAAAATATGTGTTCTGTAAGAGGATGATTCCTGACCAAGACCATCATTCTCTCTGTTTCCATTTTTGACCCCAGGGAGCACCACTTAGACTGGCATCTGATTTGCCCTCTTTTGGTACATTCCGGGTCTTTGCCTTTTGTTTCTGTTCCCCTGCCCACACTTGTGAATATACAGCCCCTAGTTGGTTACTTTCTAAGTGCCGGTTATGATTCATATTTCCACAGCAATGACGCCAGCTGCTTCGGTTTTAGGAACTATCAGAAACAGCCCCTAGCCAAGAGAAAGGGAGCAAGGACTAGTACTGAATACTTGGTAAACAATGACTGCTTTGTTAGCTTCCATTTCCTTTTGCCTCCTGGATAACACAGACCTACTCTGTGACCAGGTCGATGTTCCAGATGAACCTGGAAGGATGACCTTGCATTCCAATGCTTCATTTTTCTCTGTGGACCAAAAATTAGGGTGTTTTAGGAGGCTTGGGATCAGGTTATATACTGAGTTGGGGCTGTTCTTCAAATGGAAAAACAAGGGAAGAATATGGCCCATTAATTATCTTCATTGGTTTCTTACAAGGTATTAAGTAACGTCATTTTTTGACTATTATGAAGAAGATGGGGAAATTCATTTTTCAAGGCCAGCAGGGCTGGTTGCTATGAGGAGACCTAGGTGAGCACATACAACCCTGCTCTGCTGGACCGGTGATGCTTCCAGATGATGACAAACTTTTCCATGATCTGATGATAGGAGCTGTGGGCAGGGGGGGCCACTAGATTAAGTAGATGATGGTTATGGTAAAAATGACCAGTCAGTCATAACATGGTCATTGAACCTCTACTCTGTGATGGGCTGTCTGTTGGGTGCTAGACAGTAGTAGGTCTTCATTGTATTCTGAACTCTTTAAAACAATTTTTGTTTTCTTATTAGCACTTAGAAGTCAACATCTAGGGAACATGGTCAAAGAATTCCATAGAACTCCCTCCAATGGGCAAAATTTTGATTAGATTGTTGATCTACTGCTTCTGTCTTTCTGTTTTCTCTCTCTCACACACACCCCTGTGCACTCTTCACTCTAACTATTTATTGAGGTTGCAGTGGGAGGAATGATAATGTAGTATTACCATTACTTCAGTGAATTTTAAACTATTATTTATGAGGCCTCTTCATTTCATGTCCAGATAAGCAGAAATATTTTGATTGAGGCTTTGTTGAAGTAATGTTTCAAGGTGGTAAATATTGGTTATTCAGTTCAGAAGAAATAATAAAGAACACATTGTGTTTTACTGCTGAGGTGTCTAAGATGTAGAATTATAGAAACCCAAAGAAGGAAATATCTTTAAGGGAAGCTCTCCCTGAAAACCTATCAAGTTATAAATTTGAAGAGTGCTAAATGGCTTCTGGTAAAGCCACATCATTAAAAAGTTTTATCACTTAACAATGTTAGCACATGGAATGCTTTAATTCTGTGGTCAATGCAGCCAACAACTCTCAGGTTTTCTAGACAACTACACAAATGTTTTCTTTTACTGTGATATTTAATGTATTCTATCTTCATTCTGAAGGTTTTTCTCATGCTTCCACATCTGAAACAATTCAATGTTATCTGTATTTGAACTCTTTCCTGGTTTGCAAGCTGGCTCTTGGTGATGTATCACATACAGTGGTTTCTGTGATGTGGTTTGCTGACCATGGGAAGATGAATGAAGATCACAGTCACATTAAGTTGAGGACTATGGTCAGACTTAAACCATTATTCTTGAGGTGTATGGCTGTTAATTTATCAATGTCTCATTTTTAAGAATGAAATCTTTTCAAAATTGTTGTACACTCTGTGGATGTATGTCAAATGAAATATAATGTTATATTCTTTCATAACATCATACATAAGAATGTATTGCTTTGAGAATGAAATAAAATGACAAGCTGGGTGGATCCCAAGAGAAAGAAAGTCAAAACAACCACATGAGGGAATTTTCTCAGAGAGCTGGAAGGCCATGACTCCTCCCACATCCCCCTGCAGCCCCATAGCTGGGGACAGAGCTCAGAATTCATCCAAATGATGCACATCAAGAGTTTCTCATTCTTGATGATTGGATCCAAGATGGTTGAGGAGTAAATGAAAGTTATACTAACTTCCTCCCAGGACCAATCTGGAATTACAACTAAACTGTAGAGAAATCATCCAAAATAAATAAGTGAACACTTACAACTAAGGACAGACAGAAGAAATCACTTCACCACAATGTGACTGGTGGGAGTGCAAGGAGGTGCTAGAGGGATGGCTGGGCTCCTATGGGTGGCAGTTGAAGTGTCAGAAGGATATTTCAGCAGCCAGGGGGTTTCCCCTGAGAAGTGTGTTGTCTCAACCCCAAGCAGGGCTCCTGAACCTAGAGCACCAGAGCAGGTAAGTAATCCAGATAACACCCAGCTGTGAAAAGTAGCAGGACTTCTGTCTGCAAGCAAGAGATGGCTAGAGACACAGAGAGCCCCTTAAAGGGTCAAAACACAAAATTTTGTTTGTAGCCACTTACCCTGGGTGTTGGCAAAGGGAGGGCAGAGTGGACTAGAGCTGCTTGAGGAGAGTCTGGGGTTGGTGGCTCGGGGGAGAGCCCTGAAGGAACAGCCACCAGGATCTCTGTGCTGAGTCATTCTCCATACTGCAGGAGCCAGTACCTTCAGGCAGAGCATTCTTCTCCAAGTGGCATCAGCCTGAGGGGAAACCAGAGTCCTGCCCCCAGGAATTACTCTGCCCTGCCCTGTGGTGCTTAAGCCAGGCTGCTGATCAAAGCTTGATAAGGTTGATAACTGATTAGCTTAATGACTGGTTAGTTTAACAACTAAGAAAATACAGAGTAGCCAAAATGGAAAGACAAAGAAAGAGACCACAAATGAAAGAACAAGTGAATTCTCCAGAAGAACTAGATAAAATGGAGGCAAGTAATTTATTAGACAGAGATTTTAGAGTAATGATTATAAGAATACTCAACAGCATGAAAAAAGACAGAAACCATAAAAAGGGAATAGTCAGAAAAAATGAATGCAATATCGGAGACAAACAATACCCTGAAAGGAATAAACAGAAGGATCAATGAAGCAGAGGATAGAATCAATGTTTTGGAAGATAAAGTAGAAAAAAAAAAACACCCAGGCAGAGCAGCAAAAAGAAAAAAGAATTTCAAAAAATGAGGAGAGCTTAAGAAACATTTTGGACAACATGAAGCATAACAATATCCACATCATGGGAATACCAGAAGGAGAAGAGAGCAAGCAGGGATCAAGAACCTATTTGAAGAAATAATGACTGAAAACTTCCTTAATCTGGTAAAGAAAAAAGTTATATGAGTCCAGAAAGCTCAGAGAGTCCCAAACAAGTTGGGCACAAAGAAGCCTACACCTAGACACATCATAATTAAAACGACAAGGCTTAAAAACAAGGAGAGAATTCTAAAAGCTGCAAGAGAAAAGCAGGGAGTTACCTACAAGGGAGCACCAATTATACTGGCATCTGATTACTCAACAGAAACATTTCAGGCTAGAAGGGAGTGGCATGAAATATTCAAGGTGATGAAAAGTAAGGACCTACAACCAAGTTTACTCTACCCAGCAAGGTTATCATTTTAAATTGAAGGAGAAATAACGATCTTGTTGGACAAGAAAAGCTAAAGCAGTTTGTTAACACCAAACCAGTATTACAACAAATGTTAAACAGCTTGCTTTAAGAAGAGGAAAAAAAAGATAAAGAAAAAAAAGTCAGAGAAAAACAGTCCAACAATAAAATGGCACTACATGTGTATCTATCAATAATCACCTTAAGGATAAATGGCTTAAATGTAAATGGCTTAAATTCTCTGACCAAAAGACGTAGGGTAACTGAATGGATAAGAAAATAAGACCCATATGTAGGCTGCCTCCAAGAAACCCATCTCAGTTTGAAAGATAAACACAGACTAAAAGTAAAGGTTTAGAAAAAGGTATTTCATGTAAATGAAGAGGAATAAAAAGCTGGGTAGGGGTATTTATCTCTGACAAAATAGACTTTAAAACCAAGGCTATAGTAAGAGACAAAGAAGGACACTACATAATGATAAAGGGGAAATCCAACAAGAGGATTTAACCCTAGAAAACCTTTATGCACACAACATAGGAGCACCTAAATATGTAAAGCAAATCTTGGTGGAAATAAAGGGAAAGATTGACAAAAATACAGTCATAGTCAGGGATTTTAACACATCATTGACTTCCATGTATAGATTTTCCAGGCAGAAAATTAACAAGGAGACAGCAGCCTTAAATGACACACTAGATCAAATGGATTTAATTGATATTTTCAGAGCATTTCATCTCAAAACAGCAGAATATACCTTCTTTTCAAGTGCACATGGAACGTTTTCTAGGATAGACCACATATTGGCACACAAAATAAGTCTCAATAAATTTAAGAAGACTGAAATAATATCAAACATCTTCTCTGAACACAATGCTATGAAACTAGAAATCAATGGCAAGAAGAACACTGAAAAACACACAAAGACACAGAAGCTAAATAACATATTATTAAACAATGAATGGCTTAACAACAAGATCAAGGAAGAAATTCAAAAGATACATTGAAAGTAATGAAAATGAGGATACAACAATCCAAAATATGTGGAACACTGGGAAAGCAAACCTAAAGGAAATTCATAACATTACAGACCTATCTCAAAAAAGAAGAAAAAGCTCAAATAATTGATCTAACTTCACACTTAAAAGATCTTGAAAAAGAACAACAAACAAAGCCCAAAGTGAGCAGAAGGAAGGAAATAATAAAGATCAGAGCAGAAATAAACAAAAATAGAGTCTAAGATATGATACAAAAGATCAATGAATTGAAGAACTGGTTCTTTGAAAAGATAAATAAGATTGACAAACCTTTAACCAGATTCATCAAGAAAAAAAGAGAAAAAACACAAGTAAATAAAATCAGAAATGAAAGGAGAAATAACAACTAACACCAAAAAAATATAAAGGATTGTAATAACATATTATGAACAATTACATGTCAACAAACTGGACAACATGGACAAAAATAGATAAATTCCTAGAAAAATACAATCTTCCAAAAATATATCAGGAAGAATCAGAGAATCTGAATAGACAGATTATATGTAATGAAATTGAAGCTGTAATAATGATAAAAAAAAACTCCCAACAAACAAAAGCCATGGACCAGATGGCTTCACAGGTAAATTTTAACACACATTCCAAGAAGACAATGCCTCTCCTTCTCAAACTATTTCAAAACATTCAAGAGAAAGGAAGGCTCCCAGACTTATTTTGTGAAGCCAGCATTATCCTAATTACAATACCAGATAAAGACACTATGAAGAGAGAAAATTGTAGGCCAATATTCCTGATGAACACAGATGATAAAATCCTCAACAACACATTAGCAAACTGAATACAGCAATGCATCAAAAAGGTCATACACCATGATCAAGTGGCATTTATTCCAGGGATGCAAGTTTAGTACAACATTCATAAATCAATAAATGTGATGCACCACATAAACAAAATGAGGAATCGTATCAATAGATGCAGAAAAAGCATTTGATAAAATTCAGTACCAATTTATGGTCAAAACTCTTAGCAAAGTGGGAATAAAGGGAACACACCCAAACATAATAAAGGCCATGTGTGACAGAACCATGACCAGCATCACATTCAATGAGCAAGATCTACATGCGTTCCCTTTAAGGTTGGGAACAAAACAGGGATGTGTGCTTTCAGCTCTATTCTTCAACATAGTACTGGAAGTCCTACCCACAGCAATCAGACAAGAAGAAGAAATAAAAGGCATCCTAATTGGAAAGGAGAAAGTAAAAACTGTCTTTATTTACAGATGACATGATACTGTATCTAGAGAACCACAAAGATTTCACTGAGAAACTATTAGAACTGATAAAAGAACTAAGCAAGTAACAGGATACAAAATTAATATCCAGAAATCAGTTGCCTTTTATGTGCCAATAAAGAAACAGCAGAAAGGGAAATTAAGAAAATTCACAATTCCATTCACAATTGTTACAAAAAATAAAATAAAATACCTAGGAATAAACCTAACCAAGAATGTAAAAAAATCTGTACCCAGAAAATTAAAAGACACTGAAGAAAGAAATTAAAGAAGATATAAATAAGTGGAAATATATACTGTATTCATGGATAGGGAGAATTAACATCATTAAAATGTGCATACTACCCAAAGCAATCTATAGAATCAATGCAATTCCTATCAACATTCCACTGATGTATTTAACAAAACTAGAATAAATATTTTGAAAAATTTATATGGAAACACAAAGGCTCTGAATAGCAACAGTGATCCTGAGAAAGAACAACAAAGTTGAAGGAGTTATACTACCTAATATCCAACTATGCTACAAAGCCATAGTCATCAAAAAGCCTGGTACTGTTTTGATTAATGTACACATAGATCAAATGAAACAGACACATAGATCAATGAAACAGAACAGAAAGCCCAGAAATAAACCTACGCCTTTATAGTCAATTAATATTTGATAGAGGAAGCAAGCTCATACAATGGGCTAAAGATAATGTATTCAATAAATTTGTTGGGAAAAATGGACAGATACTTGCAGAAAAATGAAACTACACCACTGTTTTATACCACACACAAGAATAAAATCAAAATGGATCAAAGACTTCAGTGTTAGAGCCGAAACCATAAAAATCCCAGAAGAAAACATGGGCAGCAAAATCTCAGACTTTACTTGTAGAAATTTTTTATCAGCTACATCTCCCCAGGCAAGGGAAAAAAAGAGAATAAAATAAACAAATGGAACTTCATCAAACTAAAAAGTTTTTGCACAACAATGGATATCATCAACAAAATAAAGAGACAACCCACAGAATGGGAGAACATATTCATCAATACATCTGATAAGGGGTTAATATCCAAAATTTTTAAAATACTTACAAAACTCAACACTAAAAACTCAAACAATTCAATTTAAAAGTGGGCAAAGGACCTGAATAGGCATTTGTTCAAAGAGGATATACAGATGGCCAATAGATGTATGAAAAGAGGCTCAAGATCACTAATTATCAGAGAAATGCAAATTAAAACCACAATGAGATAGCATCTCACACCTGTCAGAATGGCCATCATAAATAAAGCTATAAATAACAAGTGCTGTTGAGTTTGTGGAAAAGGGGGAACATTTTTGCACTGTTGGTGGGAATTCATGCTGGTGCAGGCACTGTAAAAAGCAGTATGGAGATACCTCAAAAATTAAAAGTGAATCTGCCTTTTGACCCAGCAAAACCACATCTGGGATATATTTGAAGGAACCCAAAACACTAATTTGAAAGAACATAAGCACCCCTATGTTCATTGCAGCATTATTTACAATCACCAAGATTTGGAAGCAGCCCAAGTGTCCATCAGTAGATGAGTGGATAAAACAACTATGAAACATTTACGCATTGGAATTCTACTCAGCCATAAAAAAGAAGAAAATTTTACCCTTTGCAACAGCATGGATGAACCTGGAGAACATTATGCTAAGTGAAATAAGCCAATCAGAGAAAGAAAAATACCATATGATTTCACTCATATGTGGAATCTAATGAACAGACTGAACTAACAATCAAAACAGAGACAGATTCATAGATGGAGAGCAGATGACAGTATTGGGGGGATGTTATGGGGTGGAGGGACAGAGCAAAAAGGAAAAAGGACTCATGGACATGGAAAACAGTGTGGTAATTGCTAGGGGAATGGGGGTATAAGGGGACTAAATGGTAATGGAAAAAATACAATAAAGATTAAATTTAAAAGATAAATAAAGTAAAAGAAATTAATTAAAAAACGACAAGCTGTATTTCGTATCTATATATTAAAAAGATCATGAAGAGATTAATAGCTGTTGGCAGCAGGTCAAATTTCTTTGATGTCCACAATTTTTTCCCCCTGGAATTCTGCATTTGTCACTCCCTGAAGGAGTTGCCCACACATTTATGTGCATAAATTATGGTGCCTTTATTACATCACTTCCAACCTATCTGGATAAAAGCATGGTTCAATTTTTTTTCCCTGTGTGCAATTCCATTTTGGTGGCATTTCTGCTTCCTAATAAATTCCAGACAAAGTATATACCCAAAGCCTGTTTTTTATGTATTTCAGCTTTCTGAGTTCAGCCACACTTGGTTTGGGAGATGTCCCGCTAGGAAGTTACTTAGACTCATGAATATTTGGAAAGCTTTTTGCAGAAATGGGGGTCTGGAGAGTCATATAATCCCACCATATATTGTGGCTCTTTTTCTTTTTTTTACTGTGTATTTCAATTTTTGGTAATTTGGAAGACATATTTAATAATTTATCAACTAAATTTAATTATGTACTTATACTTTCAACTTTGATCTCTTTTTAAACAATTATCAGAAGGATGTAAAAAACATTCCAAAATGAACTCTGACATAGATATAAAAGGTGCCTTCTCTATTTTTATGTTTTTTCGGTCTTTTAAGACAGGGCAAATTTTTCACTTCCACCATTTTTTAGCATGAAATGTAAAGGTGCCCAAATGTCCTCATATGGTCTCAGCTCACACTCACCTCCTTCTGTTACTTCCTGCATTTTGCTGCATTCTAGAATCAGAACTTAGCATTTTTTGTTACTTAAAACTAGTGTCTAAAGGACAAGTGCTTGTATATTTTTATTTTGGTTCTTCTACTGTTTTAATACTAACACACCATTGAATAAATGTTTCCTGGGCAAATATCAAATTGATAAAATCAGTTTATTGATTTTGTTTAAACAACAAACAGGAAATACATAAAAAGCACACCTGTAGCTCTTCAAATTAAAAAATGTAAATTTGTTATATTTAACATATTAAGGATTTAGTAACATGAATTCTGTTAGATATATGGAGAAACCAATCTTGCCTCTGCAAATATGGCTTAATTATCCAGCTCAGTGGGTTAGAGCCCCAGGTTCATGGACATCCACAGAGAACTATCAGAGCACAATATTTTTGGACAATAGTTTTGACTTCCAATGCCATATAATTTTTATTTACCTGGACCTAGGTAGACTGATTGCATTGCTTTCTGGTGGGGATGCTCAACTGCATACTCAGAGCCTAGAAGTGACTGGGGCTTGGGGATGGGTGTAAAGAAAATAAAAATCCTTAAACCAACAGACAGGAATTATTTGAAGACTGACTACAATACAAGCAACACAGCCAATTCCAATATTATACCCTCTAAAAAAAATCACTTGAGATAGAGTTCATACCTGTTAGAATGAATGTCAAAATGACAAGAAATAAGAAGTACTGGCAAAAACATAGAGAAAATGAAACCTGTGTGCACTGTTGGTGGGAATGTAAATTGGTGCAGCCATTATCAAAAACAGTATGGAAGTTTCTCAGAAAACTAAAATACAACTACTATATGATCCAGCAACTCCACTTCTAGGTATTCACCTGAAGGAAATGTAATCACTAACTCACAAAGATATCTGCACTCTCACATCCATTGCAGCATTATTTATAATAACCAAGGCATGGAAACAACCTAAGTATCTATAATGGACAAATGGATAAAGGAAATGTGGTATGAATACACAATGGAATGTTATTCAACCATAGAAAAGAAGGAAATCCTGCCATTTGTAACAGCATGGGTGGACCTTGAGGGTATTATGCTTAGTGAAATAAGTCAGACAGAAAAAGATAAATACTATATGATATCACATGTAGAATCTGAAAAAAAAATCAAACTCTTAGATGCAGAGGACTGATTGGAGGCTGCCAGGGTGGGTGGGGGAGCGGGATGGACAAAATCAGTGAAAGGAGTCAAAAGGCAAAAACGTCCAGTTTATAAGATACATGGGTCCTGGGGATGTCGTGTGCAGCATAATGACTATAGTTAACAATAGTGAATTTTATATTTGAAAGTTGCTAAGAAAATAGAGCTGAAAAGTTCTATCAAAGGTACAAACAATTTTTTGTTACTATTTGTGGCTGTGGCTATTAACTAAATGGATTGCGGTAAACATTTTGCAATATATACATATATCAAATCATTATAGTGTACAACTAAAACTAATATAATGTTGTATGTCAACTATATTCAATTAAAAATCATTTACTTAAGATGACAACAAAATAAGCCAACAAATAAAGACAAACTTTCCTAATTTTCAGGATTAACTAAGGAGTGACTACTTGCTGATAGACTATTTGTTTTATATAAGCTCATTCTCAATCTTTTTTTGTTTAACTCAGAAACCTCTCCATTGCATTAAAAACTAGTCTACTCAATAAAACTGGAAAAAAGCAAAAAACAACTAAATTAAAATTAAAATCTAAAAAAATAGTTCACTCAAAACGTTAAGTTTTACAGCAAGGTTTTGGTAGATATAGCTTGTGTGTCTTATACAGATGGTGAGATGCGTATTGTGAAATGCTGTTACTACATTTTGTGGTAATGTTTTCCCACTCTGCCATGTAAGATATTCTGAATTTTCTTAGCATCAAAGATAAAGATATAGTGTCTTGGTATGTGATTAATTTGAACACTATGCTCAGAGGTAAGCAGAATAAAGAAAGCTCATTTACTGAAAGGGATGAGATACCTTACAAAGGGCTATACAGAAGAGCTTTAGATTTTTCTATGGTGTTAAAATTCATTCAATTAATATCACAACTATTCACTGAGCATCTTCTATAAGCCAGACTTTATTCTAGGCACTTCAGCACATAAGACCCTGCACTGCCTTACCTGTGCAGTTTTCAGATGATGAAAAAGTTTTTCATAATGAGACCATAGTAGCTGAGGAGTCACCAGATAATGGAGGTGATGGGTATGGTGGCAATGACTATTGGATTCAACGTGTAATTAGTGAATATCTACTTTGTAACAAGGCCTCTGCCAGGTGCTAGGAAATAGTACCTCTTTACTACATTTTGAACTGTTCATTTTTTGTTATTTTATTTTATTAGCACTTATAAGTCAACATTTAGGAAACTTGGTTAAAGAACTCAATAGAATTTGCCCCAGCAAGCAAAATCTTAACCTGACTAATGACTTTTCTCTCTCTCTCTCTCTCTCTCTCTCTCTCTCTCTCTCTCTCACCCCCCGCCGCACTCCCCACCGCCTTCTCTTTTTCACACACAGACACACCCTTACACTCCCCATTTGATCCCCCTTTGGCAGAATACAAAACAGCCAGCCATCCCTACCTTCAAGGAGTTTACATAACAATGGGAATAAATATGTCAACCATATATTATATTGGCAGGTGATAAGTGCTGTGAAGAAAAACAAAGCAGGGAATTGCAGTGAGCCATGGGGGACGGAACATCATAATTTTAAACAGAAGTGGTCAGAGAAGGTATCACAGTGAAGGGACATTTGAGCAAAGCCCTGGAGGAGGAGAGGGAGAACGCCATGTGGATATCTGGGGAGGAGAGTTACAAGTACAGGGAACAGGAGGACATGCATGGCCAAAATGAAATGGGAGAGGGGAGCATATCAGAGGGGAAAATGAGATGGGCAGATGGCAAATATCCCTGCAGTAGTCTGCTAGGGGTGCTCTAACATAACACCAGAGTACGGGTGGCTTTAACAACAGAAATGGATGTTCTCACAGTTTTGGAGGCTAGGAAATGCAAGATCAAGGTGCCATCAGCATTGGTTTCTAGTGAAACCTGTCTTCCTGTTTTGTAGATGATGAGTTTCTCACTGTGTCTTCACACGGACTTTCCTCTGTGTGCCCTCAGGGAAGGAGAGAGGTCTGGTGTCTCTTCCTCTTCTTAGAAAGACACCAATCCTGTGGGGTTAGGACCCCACTCTAACAACCTCATTTAACTTTAATCACCTTCTTAAGGGCCCTGTCTCCACATCCAGGTACACTGTGGGGTGAGAGCTTAAATATATGCATGGGGAACACAGATCAGTCCATAACAATCTACAATTGCATACGGTGGTAAGTCAGAGTGAGGCAAGGAATGGAGAAATGTGATCAGACTTTCTCTTTGAGGAATTGCCTTGGTTGCTGAGAAGTTGGCAGACCAGTTAGGAGGCTGCTATGGTAAAATGGGAAGAGACGTGACAGCAGTGTGTGGGATCTACTGTGTAGGTGAATTTGAGCACAATCTGGATGTCACACTTGCCATGCTATTGAGCTCTTCTGTGAACCTCTCAATTCCTTTGTGCATCAGCCTCTCTGATGCTGGATGCTGCTGTGTCTTCATCTGTTGTAAAATATGTAAAGAATTTCATATTAAGAAAAATTAATATTAACACTAACCAAAAATGCCAAAGCTTACTAAGGAAACTTTAAAATTCAGAATGAAATATTTTTGCTTTATTTCTGGTAGGATGACATTTTCATTCCCTTGCAATTAAGTTATCTTGGGTAAAAGTTCAATGGAGCAGAAATGGGGAAGAAGTCTATCCATAGGAGTGTGTTTTGGTTGAAAAATCTGATTTCCTCCAATTATCACATGGCTGGACTTTACTTGGCATTCGGGTTTTAGCTCACAAGTCTCCTATAAGAGGCCTTTCTTGATTACTCTATCTAAGGTATTTCCTGCTGTCACTTTCCATCTCATCATGCTGCTTTTTTTCCAGCATGGCGCTTTCACTCTACAGTATTTATTTGTTGGTTTATTGTTCACTATCTGTCTGCCCTTCCTAGAATCTGCACTCTGAAAGAACCAGGTCTTTGTCTTGTTTGCCACTGTATCCCTAGCATCTAGAACAGTGCCTGACTCTTAGGAAACACTCAATAAATGTTTGTCAGATGAATGAAAGGATAAAAGAAAAAACATGGAGACCTAGTTATGTAGCTCACCAAGACATACAGACTGTGTAAGGAGAAAGAAATCCCTTCTGTGTAGTACCATGGTGAAGGCTGACAGGGGACCACACAGTAGACAAAGGGCTTGGCAGATTTCAGAGCTAGAAGGTTTGTATTTTTGATGGTTTATGTGCAGATCTGGGAGAGTAGAGATTGGGGTTCACATCTGCTCTATCTCCAACTCACTGAGTGACTACAGTACAAATCATTAACTTCCGCAAGCATTAGTTTCTCCATCTGTGTGGCGTTACTGGCTAGTTTAAACATTTAGAAACCTTCATTGGCAACTGTGACTCTATTTATGCTGTTTCTTTCAGGAGATTGAGTGCCTTGGGGAAGCTAGCCCTGTTTTTTCCCTTTGGTTTCTGAATTGCACCTCCTCGGCAGGCAAGGTGATTAATGGCCCTGGATTCCTCTTCTGCTCTGTTTCCCAGCCTCTCCAAAATAGTATCCTCATTCAGTGAAGCCACATGACTTTGATGGGAAGGACAAGGCCTTGATCACCTTATGACATGCCTTGGGTTATCATTCCCTGCCTTTGTTTTTCTTTTCTTGCCTACTCCAGGTGGATGAATCGACTAGCTTTCTACCACCCAGATGTGTAAGCCTGTTTCAGTGCCAGAAGGAGGCATATAGGTTTTACTCATCTCCCACCTGACAGAGTGCAGTAATTAAGTCTTGTGCCCCAACCCAAGAGGCTGTCCATGCATCTCCCATTTATCCTTCCCTGCTGCCAACCAGACCTACTCTGCCAGGATATGGCCTTGGCCTGGGACCAGCCACTGAATGACTTCCTTCTTGACTCATTGCATCCTCATTTCCTAAGAATCAGGCTCTGGGATCTGTCCTCCAGCCCCACTCAACTTTAATGCAGTAGAGATATTGGGCATGGTACTTAGGGGCATAAGCTTTGGACTCAGCCAGACAAGGTTTGAAATCCCAGCTATACTACTAACTCTGTGAGCTAGGGCAAGTTACTCAACTTTTCTGAGCCTCAATTTTCTCATTTATAAAATAAAGACAACAAGGAGTTGTAAGAACTGAATGACATGACATGGGTCAAGAGTTCATCATGGAACCTGGTATGCAAGTCTAGTAGTTGCTGTTATCAATCAAATGATTTTCACCCTACCTTTTATCTACTCATCAGCTTGTCTCTGATGGCTAGTGTTGCTGGTGCTCAGAAATGTCTCACTTCATCCTTTCAATAATGAACCTGGAAAAGAAAGTGTTCTAACGTCATGTCTACACTGACAGAATCAAGCAAAGATCATGTAATTTCCTGGAGAACAGAATTGTAGAGACAGCCAATCTGGATGGTTCCAACTGGATTATAGCATGTCAATATTTCATGGATTACTTAGTTTTTCTTCAAATACTTGTTAGCAATATTTTTAAAAAATAGTTTTATTCTGAAACTGACTTTATTTGATTTTTTTGATACAGTAAATGCAGTATTGGCTTTACATACAGACAAGATTGATGAAATATTTTCTTAGTTACATGGATGGAATTTGTTTTTTCTAAAAAGGGAAATATCTCAATAGGACCATTTAGGTATACATTTTCCAGCTATCACGTGGTACAGGAGGTTTTCTTGAATGGCATGTAATATTACTTTCTGGTGTTAAGATGTCAGTTTCAGCTGAGAGAGAGGGAGAAAGAGAGAGAAAGAGAGAGAGGGGGGAAAGGAAGAAAGAAAGAAACAAAGAAAGAATGAAAACAATGGGAGCATTGTAAGAAATATTTATAAGTCAAATGCACAGAGAAAAACCCCAAACCAAAACCTATTTCAAAAAATGTTGGAGGAAATGGTATATCTTTTTATGTGCTTAAGAAAACAGTTAAAAAGAACTTCACAGCATCAGGTCTATTAAGTACATTTATTCCAGTGATTTCCCAGATATTTCCAAGTTCCATTTAAAACAGAAGTCTCCTATCAAGCAATCCTTTGAAATTATTTACTCTTTTATGGTTGTAAAGTATGGAAACATAATACTTTTAATGGAAACCCTAATAAATGGCACATGCTACAGAGTGTCTACTGATGTGCTTTATAGGTTGGGATTCTTAAGTCTACACTTCTGATCCCAATAAATGCCCAGTGATGTGGAAGGGGATCGCTGGAAGGGCAAGGCCTTGTAAGAATGGCACGGACCATTTATGCCCACTGGGAAGATGTGGCAGCCGGCGTCCACTTGGATAGGAAGCAAACCACGCCAGCAGGCAGCCACAGATTACTTAGAACAAGGATTATTTAGCTCGTTTTGTTTGAGGGATGGTGACCTGATGGGCACCAAAACTTGGAAACAGATATTTTTTCTTATGTTCAATGTAAAAGAGTGTTATGTAAAATCCCGATTGTGAATCCCTGGAATAAAGTTGTCTGTAATATTTTGGGCACATTTTAAATTGGCTACAGAAATATTAAAACCACTTGACTTATAATGTTAAAATGGTATTTTGGTTAAAAGCAAGTCCCAATCAAGAAAAGTTAGTGTATTTCCACACAAAGTAAATACATTTTAAAGTTATATATCCTTAATTTAATGCTGAAATAGCAATAGCAGTTCACAGACAGATTCCCTCTTCCCTCCCCAGCAAATTATTTTTTATTGACATGTTTTCAAAGCATTCTCACCTGGGTATGTTTTGATTTAACAGTTTAGGCATTCTATAATAATTGGTTTATTGACATATGATGGATTCATATTCAGTTTCCTTGGTTTAAAAAAATCTTGTTAAAATGTTGTTAATAATCTGGGGGTATACATTTCAAATAACTGGCATTAAATTTAGAATAACTGTCATTAATAGAGAGACTTACACATAATAGACTAGTTAACTATATATTCAAATATCAAATAAACGCTTAGAAGCAGATTAATTCAGGGTTTAATCATGGCTGGCTAGATTCATGTACTTTCAGCAAATATATTCATTTTATTTCTTTTGTCTTAAATTAATGGTTAGTAGGTACTTAAATGGGTAGTGTATCAAAAATTAAAGCATCAGGAAATTTGTATACAAAATATACCGAATGGTCCTGGCTGGTGTGGCTGAGTGGATTGAGTGCCAGCCTGAGAACCAAAGGGTCACTGGTTCATTTTCCATTCAGGGCACATGCCTGGGTTGCAGGACAGGTCCCCTGTAAGGGGCGTGCAAGAAGCAACTACACATTAATGTTTCCTTCTCTCTCTTTCTCCTTCCCTTCCCCTCTTTCTAAAAATAAATAAATAAAATCTTTAAAAAATATACAGAATGCATTATAGACAGTTCAAGACCATGTATATTCATCCTTCATGAAAGTGGGAAAGTCTATGCTTTAGAGAAAGACTCGAAGAAGTCCAGAAAAAAATGGCTGTTACGAATAAAAGATAGGGAATTCACCTGATTTTTTTCATATTTTCCACTTGGGAAAACAGTTGCCGAACCCCTTTTAAAATGCCTTTGGTACTATGGGCGAAATATCAAAGACTGAAACTTTTAACAGCATTGTTCAGAAATGTCATTTTGATACACTCAGACTATCATGTTTTAGTTTTGTTTTATTTTGAAATAACAAGACATATCTCCCAAACTATCTGAAAGGTTGGTTTCTTTTCACCAGCCTTTACCCCACCCTACCCTAAGTTTGAAGCTTTTTGTTAGATCTCTTTGATCTTCTGTTTGACTTCTGCTTCATGGAAAAATGCTCATAAACCTTCAGAGAAAAACTTTCTTTACTTTTAGCTTTATTCAAGAATTATAAACAGTGGACAGATCTATAGCAAAACTATTTTAAGAGCACTTAGGACCCACATGCTAATTTATTTGCTCACCACCAAAAAGAGGCTTGTTTGGTAAAAAGAAGTTTGAAAAGTTCAACTTTGCTTAGTGAAAAAGAACTCCACTTTTAAGTGGCTAAAAGGATTGCATTTCATTTTTTTTTAAATATTAAGATCTCTAAAGCAACAATCTTTTTAAAGATGTTATGCACAAGGATTGGCATGACATTCGAAATGGCTTCAAGAGTCCTGTTACTCTTGACATGCTGGCAAACATGTCACAGATGTGCTTTCTCCGTGCAGCCACAGTCAAGAGAGAATACAAAACCTGCAACTAAAAACAAGTGTCCTGAATTGCCAGGGGGAGAGTAAGCCGGAAGGCATTACGGTGTGAGAGCACCCTGTTCACTCTAATCCATCATTACGCCAGCCTGCTTGTAGCTTCTGCACAAATTATGGGATCCACTGGTGGGGCTATATGTTCTTAGATATTGGATAACGATTGTAGTTTTGGATAAAATAAACAAACAGGAAATCTTTGCCATTTGGCATTCTGCAATTCTAAAAAAGAAAACAAAAGAAAAAACCTTTCTAAACCTTTTCATATAGAAAGTTTAAAAAAGGTAAGGATTGTTTACGTTACTGCTTTTTAAAATGGAGTTCCTTAAGACTCCCTGTGGGAGCTGCACACTGATGTCTCCTGAATTGAACTAGTACTGTTGCAGAATTTTATTTGAAGAATCACTTAATTTCATGTAAAATTCAAATTTCAGCTTCTCTTGAAAAATTAGATATGACTGCACTGGCATTTTCTCCACTAGTCTCAGCTGGAAAAGGTAGTGACCACACATTTTATAGAGACAATTTAACTTTTTTTTGTAATTTTCCTACTCTTTATTTCACTGAGCTTCTTTACTCATTTGCCCATGACACTGAGTTGGCATTTGGGTCTGTGACTCCAAATAGCATAAGATTACTCTGAACTACCAGTAATGTCACTGGTGTATCGGCATAAGGAAATCTGCAAAATTCAAGTTCTGTTTTCAATAGATACTCATTCTACAGAACTGGCCCTTTTTCTCTAGCAGGACATTATGCAGACATTGTTTGGGAAATCTGCAGACCATTCTTGGAATAGATTGAATTCAGACGCCTCAGTCGTTTCCAGCAGGGTTACAATGGTGGGAGGGTGGGAAGGGTTCTCCTCTAGGCTTAGTGGAAGAAGCATCTCTTACCATGTAGATGGCATATAATATACAAAGTCTCAATAAAATGCAAGTTTGAGGAGGTCACAGATTTTGTTTTCTTTGTTGTTGAATTCTAAGTACCTAGAAAAATGTTTGCCACATAGTAGGTGCTTAGTAAATATTTTTTGACTGAACTGGATGGAGTGTTTATTTACCAATGAACTAGATGCATTATTTAAAACTATGAAATGTCCAACTTTCAATTTAAACAGAAACTTAAAAAAAGACCATTATTACAAGTATTACTGTTTACTGAATGCTTTCTATGTGTTAGGTGTTTTATAAACATCATTTTGTTTTTCTCATGGGTTTTTCCCATGGAAATCCCACTGGGTAGACATTGTTGACCCCATGTTGTATGTTGGGACATTGAGACTCAGATTTTTAATTGTCTAAAGTTATATGCATAGAAACAGCAATGATTTTTACTCAAGTCTGTTTAACTCCAAAATATGTTCTTTCTGCCAATCCATATTTTATTTTCAACATGAAACCATATTTCAAAACATTAAGCAAGAGTAATGATGAATAGACTGTCCAAAAAGTACCAAAAGACCTGACATATTTATTGCTGACATTGTCAATTCAATCAAGTGGCTTTTTTTATTCCACAAAATTAGCTAAAAGGCTGAGTTTACTGATCAGTTCTACACTGTGCAGGGTGGGTGAATTGAGCATGCAGGAGTTAATCTGTGAACCTGAATCAGAAAGGGTATAAAACACCACAGGTTGGACTTGGTATTCAGCCTCAGATTCTCTCCTCTCACCTGGCAATTGGCCTTCTTGACCCTATCTTTTATCAGCCAGAAAGTCTAAAGGATTAAATTTTCTCTGAGCATCTGCTTTGACCTCTGGTTTGTTCTACCATGGCTTGAAAGCCTGGTCAAACTCCCAAAGCTCTTGGCCTTCTCTACTTCCTGTTGACTGTGTCTGCTTTGTCTCAGATCTTCATTTTTGCATCTAGTTCTGGCCTGGCAGTCTTACTCCAACTCCTGATTTCTCCACTAGCCTGGCAGTTTTGAATGTATTTTTGATCTTCAACAGTAGCCAGCCCCAGGACTGCAGCACACACAACTCAAGGCCTTGACTTACAATTAGAATGATCTGAACTGGTCTATTTAGTGTGAGGTGGGGAAAGTTGTTTAACTTCTGTGTCTCATGATTACATTTTCTCCCTACCCCATGGAGTTGTGAGGGACACCTTTAATGGTGATTATAAAGTCATTAATTTAAAAATGCTCAGGAATTCAAGGTAGTATAGTAATAATATTTTTTACTAAATTTCTGTTATTATATCTAAAAACAATTATGTAGGTATAACACAAAAACAATTTTCATACACAAAAATCAAATAATTATGAAACACAGAATGGAAAATCAAAACTGAAACAAATATAGAAAGCAGTGATCAATAAGGTGAAATAATTGAACACCTCCTGGAACTGGGATCCTTAGACAACACTTATGTCTGTTTCCCTTCTCATAATTTTTTCCATTAAAAATTAATATAGTTTAGATACAGTAAGATTTAGACTTTCAGTGTAAAGTTTTATGAGTTATGTCAAATGCATTCAGTCATATAATTACGACCATATTAAAAACATAGGACAGTTCCATCACATTAAAAATTTTTTGTGCCTCTTTCTGGTCAAGTTCTCCCTTCAACCACAGTCCCTGGTAATCAGAGAAAACCAGGTCAAAATATTTGGGTTCCCTAACCATTTGCAGATATTATCTGGGCATTTTCATGTTACCCTGTGGGCATTGGGATTAGAGTTACCAGCACTGAAATGTTGATACTCTGGTGAATGTTATTGCTGTAATAAAATCCTTTTCTCTGATCTAGGAATCTTATGCCTTCTGTCAGCATCCATGAAACTGGGGCAGGTTAACTGGTTAATGTGCAAGTAGGGTAAGATTTCAGACCCTTTATTTGGGTCTTGACCAGGTTATTTCTTCCTTTTCAATTCATATGCATCTTTTTTCTTTTTCTTGCTTTGTTACATTGGATAGGACTTCTAGTATGATGTTGAATAGGAGTGATAGGAGGGAACAACCTCGTCTTGTTCTCAATCTCAGGGCAAAAAACATCCAGATTCTCACTATTAAATATGACATAAGCTCTAAGTTTTAAAAAATGTTTTATTGTTCTGTGCAGCAGAAAGAAAGAAGGAGCTCCTACCCTTTGCAACAGCATGGATGGAACTGGAAAGCATTATGCTAAGCGAAATAAGCCAGGCAGTGAAAGACAAATATCATATGATTTCACCTTTAACAGGAATTTTATCAACAAAACAAACAAACAAGCAAAATATAACCAAAGACATTGAAATTGAGAACAGGATGACAGGGACCAGAGGGGAGAGGGGAGGGAATTTCAGAGGAAGGGGGGAAGGGTTTGAAGGAACTAGTATAAAGGACACATGGATAATAACAAGGGGGGGTGGAAATGGGAGGGATGTGGGGAGGGCTTGGGGGGTGGGCTGGGATGGGGGTAAAGGGCAGAAAACTGTACTTGAACAATAATTAAAATAAAAAAAGGTTTTTTTGGGACTGTGATTTGCTTCTTTTTTTAAATTTTATTTTAATCATTGTTCAAGTACAGTTTTCTGTCCTTTACTCACATTCCAGCCCACCCACCCATTCCTCCTCTCCTCCCTCCCATTTCCAACCCCCCTAGTTTTTGTCCATGTGTCCTTTATACTTGTTCCTGTAAACCCTTCCCCTATTCCCCTGAAATTCCCTGAAAATTTCCTCTTCTCTCCCCTCGAGTCACTGTCAGCCTGTTCTCTATTTCAGTGCCTTTGGTTATATTTTGCTTGTTATTTTGTTTTGTTGATTAGGTTCCTGTTCAAGGTGAGATCATACGGTAAATACTTACACCG
>CM052539.1:55489636-55500187 GCA_028533065.1 Trachops cirrhosus | reverse complement strand
ATATAGTCCCAGCAGTGGAATTGCTGGGTCAAAAGGCAGATCCATTTTTAGTTTTCTGAGGAAGTTCCATACTGTTTTCTACAGTGGTTGTATCAGTCTGCAGTCCGACCAACAGTGCACTAGGGTCCCCTTTTCTCCACAACCTCTCCAACACTTGTTTGTTGCTTTGTTTATGATGGCCATTCTGACTGGTGTGAACTGGTATCTCATTGTGGTTTTAATTTGCATCTCTCTGATAGCTAGCGATACTGAGCATCTTTTCATGTGTCTCTGGATCCTCTGTGTGTCCTCCTTGGAGAAGTGTCTATTCAAGTCCTTTGCCCATTTTTTAATTGGGTTGCTTGTCTTCTTAGAGTGGAGTCATGTAAGTTCTTCTTATATTTTGGAGATTAAACCCTTGTCTGAGGTATCATTGGCAAATATGTTTTCCCATACAGTTGGTTCTCTTTTTAAAATAAAAAAATGTTTTATTGATTATGCCCATGCAGTAGTCCTGATTTTTTCCTCTTTTAGCCCCTCCACCCAGCATACCTCAATTCCTCAGGCAATTCCCACACCATCGTTCATTTTTATGGGTCATGCATATAAATTTTTTGGCAATTTCATTTCTTATACTGGACTTTACATCACCATGGCTATTCTGTAACTACCTATTTGTACTTCTTAATTCTCTCACCTTTTCACCCATTCCCTCACATGCCCCTCCCATCTGGCAACCATCAAAATGTTCTCTGTATCCATGAATCTGCCTC
The DNA here is from genome assembly GCA_028533065.1 of Trachops cirrhosus. Taxonomy (NCBI): domain Eukaryota; kingdom Metazoa; phylum Chordata; class Mammalia; order Chiroptera; family Phyllostomidae; genus Trachops; species Trachops cirrhosus. The sequence continues at coordinate 55,499,435 of CM052539.1, read as the reverse complement.
TATTCTTTTTGTTTGCTTCATTTGTTTTTCAGATTCAATTGTTGATAGATATGAATTTTTGCCATTTTATTTTTCATAGTTTTCATCTTCTTTTTCTTAAATAAGTCCCTTTAACGTTTCACATAATAATGAGTTGGTAACAATGAACTCCTTTAGTTTTTCCTTGTCTGGGAAGCTCTTTATTTGTCTTTTGATTCTAAATGACAGCTTTTCTGGGTAGAGCAATCTTGGCTGTAGGTCCCTGCTTCTCATGTCTGAATAGTTCTTGCCAATCACTTCTAGCCTGCAAAGTTTCTTTTGAGAAGTCAGCTGACAGTCTTTTAGGAACTCCCCTATAGGTAACTATCTTCTTTTCTTTTGCTGCTTTTAAGATTCTCTCTTTATTTTTAATCTTTGGCATTTTAATTACAGTGTGTCTTGGTGTGGTCCTCTTTGCATCCATCTTGTTTGTGACTCCCTGTGTCTCCTGGGCTTGCATATCTATTTCCTTCACCACATTAGGGAAGTTTTTATTTTCTTATTTTTCAAATAGATTTCCAGTTTCTTGCTCTTTCTCTTCTCCTTCTGGCACCTCTAGATGTGAATGTTGGACCTGTTGAAGTTGTCCCAGATGTTGCTTATAATACCCTCCTTTTTTGGATTCTTTTTCTCTTTTTGTTGTTCTGAGTGGTTGTTGTTTTGCTTCCTTATGTTCTAAATCATTGATTTGATTCTTGGCTTCATCCACTTCACTGTTGTTTCCTTGTTAACTGTTCTTTATTTCAATTAGTGTATCCTTTGTTTCTGACTGACTCTTTTTTATGCTGTTGAGGTCCTCAGTAAGTTCCTTTAGCATCCTTATAACCAGCGTTTTGATCTCTGCATTTGAAAGATTGCTTATCTCCATTTGGTTCAGCTCTTTTTCTGGAGTTTTGATCTGTTCTTTCATTTGGACCATATTTCTTAGTCTCCTCATTTTAGCAGCCTCCCTGTGTTTGTTTGTATGTGTTAGGTAGAGCTGCTTTGACTCTGTGTCTTGGTAGTGTGGCCTAATGTAGTAGGTGTCCTGTAGGGTTCAATGGTACAACCTCCCCTCTCACCCAAGCTGGGTACTTGAGGTGCACCCTTCATGTAGGCTGAATACACCCTCCTCTTGTAGTTGAGCCTTGGTTGCTGTTGGCAGATCAATGGGAGGGATTTACTCAGGGCAGTTAGGGGCAAGGATTGGCTGTGACCACTTACAACCAACTTCCACCATCTGTGGAGAATCAGCTTTGCAGGGGCAGGGTGGTGGTACTTCAACATGGTCTTTAGCTGTCCACTGGGTGTGCTGGCCCAGGGGTTTCCCAGGTGGTGCAGACCAAGATTAGCCCCCACCTGTATTTTTCCCTTGGGCCACCCTGCCTGAGCTATAAAGCAATATGAGATGGCCGCTACTTGTGCTGAGCTTGGAGGTTCCCAGGCGAAGACAAGCTGTCAATCTAGGCTGGCTGCTGCTAGTGACAGGCCTGGGGCTCAGTGAGGCCAGCTGTTGCTTGTTTGAGAAGATTTAGGAAGTTATGCAGGAGGAGCCAAGACCAGCCATTCAAATGGAAAAGCAGTTTGGGTGGGCCTGTAAGTTGGGTGGGGCAAAGTCTCTGAAGATCTCCAAGGCAGGTCAAACAATGTTAGCTAGGTTGATGGAGTCTTAGATATGACACCAGCTTGCTGGCTCTGTGGCTCGGAGGAGAAAGGGTTTAGAAAAGAGACAATGGCCTCTGCTCACCTTGATGCGAGACACTTCAGTTTAAGATTTCAAATAGCTGTCTTGGTGCTGGAACTTAGAAGGAGTGAGCTGAGTACTGTATTTTTCAGACTATAAGATGCACTTCTTTACCACATTTTTTGCTTCAAAATTTTCCCCCCTATTTTCCTCCTTGAAAACGTAGGTGCATCTGGGGTCTGCCCCATAAGGGACAGTTGTGAATGATGATTGTTCTATATTTAGTTGTAATTTTGATGTGGTTGTTCGAAGAAGTGAGCCATGTCTGCTATGCTGCCATCTTGAGTGGAAGAGAAGCTCTAAGTTTTTGGTAGATATGTATCAGGTTGTAGATGTTCTCTTTTATTCAGAAAACTGAGTTTGCTCAGTTTCTGCTGACAATTTTTTCATCTTTGTTCAAGAGAGATATTGGTCTGTACTTTTTGTATAGCATCTGTATCTAGTTTTGGTATCAGATTAACGCTGGCCTCATTCAATGAGTTGGGAATTTTTTGTCTCTTCTATATTTTGGAAGAGTTTGAACAATGTTGTTATTATTTTTTTCTTTTTTAAACATTTGGTAGCACTTGCCGTGAAGTTATTGGGGCCTAGAATTTTCTTTTTTGGAAGGTTTTAAATTAGAAATTTAATTTCTTTAAAAGATATAGGACTATGCAAGTTATCTATTGCTTCTAGACTGAGCTTGAGGAAACTTCAGGTCTCTGTCTGATAACTCCAACATCTCTCTTGTAGTTGAATGTGACTCTAATGATTGCTTTGTACCTTAATACTGTACTATTTTTGCTTGCTGCTTTGTGTGTCTTGCAACTTTTTGGTTGAAAGCTGAATATCTTATGTAGAACAGTATAGACTGAGGTAAATGATATCTATGCCTGATAATGGGCATATTGCTTACTTTTGCTAGGCCTTTAGTGTGTGGGATTGTCATTAAGGTGTAGAGAGTTATGCTGGGTTTGGGTTATTCCTAACACTGGGGAGTGGAATGGAGTTGTTTTCTGTTGTCCTGCTTCAGTCCCAATCTTAGTGCTCCATCCCTGGGTCTTAGAGGTGAGGTTTTCTCAGTGATCCTTCTACTCATCCAGCATTAAGGGATTTCTAATGGTATGAGCTGTGGGTGTATTCCTGCCCTTTCCCAGAGGTTTTCCTGTTTCTTTCCTGAGCTCCAATGTGCCTTCACCTGTACCCTGAGGATGCCAGGGTTTAATGCCCTTTGCCCAGTGGGATGAAGCCTTTATTCCGTCGGAGATCTAGGAGAGAAGGATATGGACAGATCTTCACCTCAGTGGCTGCTCTTCCCTTCTCCAGGTCTGCACTACAAGAAGTGCTTCTGCAGACTCTCATCCTATTTTCTCATGTACACTTTGTAAAACATATGGAGAAGACCCTGCAAGTGGGTGTAAATTTCTCTTATATTTGTGGCTGTCAGTAGTTCTATACTCTCACTCTATACCTGTTAAAAATTTTAGCCAAATTTTTCTTACCAGCTCTTATAGCATCTAATGTTTGCTGTAGTTAAAATGCCTTCCTTCGGAGGCATCTGTCTTTCTTTGCATTTCTTAAGTTAATTATTTGCCCTGTGACCACAAATCTGTGATAGATTCAGGAAAAGTTCTAATTTTATAAATTATCTAGCTTTTTCTGGTTATAATTTTGGGTAATGTTTTTTCTTGTTTTCTGCATCCCATAGTGAAACCAGAAATCCTGTTTATTGACTTAGAGGAAAATTCATTTATAGGCACTCAAACCAACTACAGGCAAATCTTATTTTAGAGGCTAAATGTCAGTTAGGTCATTTTATAACTGAAATGATGGAAAATATTGTTATAACCCAAAATATCTAAACCAAAAGTTATTTACTATCTAACTTGAAGACAAAAGTGGAAGTATAAGTTTTAGAAAAATCAGGTTCTTTCTTTTTTCCAATCTGCTATTCTCAGGATATTGTGATGTCCTCTTTAGGCAAATGCCTCCAAAGTCCCAAAATGGCTATTAAAATTCTGGACATCACATCACAGAGAGAGAGAGAAAAAAAAAAAGACACCAAACCACACAAAAATCTATAAAGAAAGTTAACAGTCTTTTTGCATCTTTATTTTTTAAGAGAAAGAAAAATATTTCAAGAAGTCTCCCACATGTCTAATTCAACAGTATTGGATCACATGCCCATTGCTCAACTAGTTGCTAGAATAAGAATAGAATTATCAAATTTGATTTACCATCAAGATTCACCTCTGCTCTGGAGAGGGAAAAAATTCCTCTGAAGCACATGGCCACCTGATAGCTGAACAAAATCAGGATTCTATTATTAGCAAAGAAGAACGTGGAGAATGTCTGTGCAGTGAGGGACTAATGCTGCCTGGCAGCATTCACACAGCCTAGAAAGGCCAGGCTGTGGAGTCAGATTGATCTAGGTTCAAATCTTGGCCCTTTGAACTTTGCAAAGTACAAAGGGGATAATATTGTGTAAATACCAAATGCCTAACACTTGTCTTTTTCCCTCATTTAATCATGTTTCTTGGCAGTGGTGTCAGTATTGTATATAGCTCAGGCAGGGGCATGGAGAATACCACCTCAAGAAGATAGAGAAGGTGATTGTGGATATAGTAGATGCTCAGAATATGGTAGCTATTCTTACCCCACAAATAAATCATTATAACACATTCAGCCTTTTTCTGATTACAGACCCTTTATTATAGCTGTACTCTCCACTTGGGGGAACAATGGGGAAGAGTTTTCTAGCTCATAGGTAGAGTAACCACCTCTTAGTTGATAGCAAGGGATGGGGCATGTGGCATAAATGAAAATTTAAGGCTCTTCCACTAAGGGGAAAGGTCCTATATTCCTCTCTGATCCAGGTGAGCTATACTGTGGAGTACAGAGGAACAGAGAGGTACAGGGAATGGTATTTATCTTTTCATCCATAGCTATGGGACTCTGCAATGAATACGAAAAGTAGTAAGATTGGACAAGTCATGACTAGGTTAGATAAATCTAGAAAGACTCCTGTTTATCTTTTACTATAACATAAGAATTAAGACACTGTTGAGGTTAAAGTGCAATACATTTAAAATAGGGCAAAAAAATGAGCCTTTTACATACATCACTCACCAAAGAAGTTGTTTTACTTTAGTTTTTCTAAAATGTATGTTTATTCTTATTAATCTCTCAACATATTTATTTCCCCAAGGCTCTAGATTGTGCTATTTCCTTCTAGAATAGTCTTTCTAACATGTAAAAAGGACCCATGAACCTGTACAATAGGGTGGGGACTGACTGTGGGAGTGAGGGAGTGGTGGGGTAGGGGAGAGCAATGAGGGGAAATTGGGACAACTATAATAGAATGACAATAAAAAAATTGAATGTTATAGTTATTCTCCAATAACCAGATGGGCCCCTACCCTTAATTTGGTTCCTACGTAGAGACACACAAGAGGGTAATGTACAGGTTTATTACTTACTTAATTGAGGCTTTTCTGGGAAGAGCAGGGAGGGAACACCAAGCAGGTCTGAAAATGGTTTGAGAACTTGGGATTGTTATGGTGCTGAAGGGCGGTCAAGGCTGAGGGTGTGTGTGAATGGAGATTTGTGTGCCTTGACTCTCCCACCACAGAGGAGGGGGCTCAGGCTTTCTGATCAGCTTGTCCAGATGTGGGGCAAAGGGAAAGAGGGAGAGGTGAGGCTTAAAAGCTGTCAGCAGTCAAACATCAAAAAATGAAGTCAGGATCCTTATTAGAGTGTGATATCTCAAAATGTGTGTCCTTGGGAAGGCCTATTGAATTTGATAATCCAGCTATTTGAACCACTTGAGAGCTGGGTGGGAAAGTTGCAGAAAGTGGGATGAAGAGAGAATGGAGAAGAAGGGAACGAATAACCTTGTGAAGTCTTTTGCTAGTATTAGTTTACTTATTCTGGTTTTTAATAACATTCCAACTTAGTACTTTGGTCTGCCACCCCTTTGTGACCAGTTTCCTGTCTGTCTGCCTGCCTCCTCGGTCTCCCTGTCATTAACTAGGCTTCAGCCTCATTGGCCTTTTATTATTATTTTTAATGCTTTATACTTATGCAATATTGTGTACATACAAAATAGTCTGTGCTTTCCACAAACTATTTTTAAAAACGTGTTCATATATCCACAACACAGATTTTAAATACACAGTCAATTCCCTTCATTCACAGTAGTTATGTTCTCTAAAGTTCTAGAAGCACTGAGTTAGTGGACACTGAACCATTGCTCCTTGGAGAATACAGGGTTAGGGTTCTTTGAGGCTCTGGTCACATAACCCAGCTTTATGCATATTTCTCATTAAGACCCATTATTTAACATGTATTGTTGATTAACTTTGAACTTAAAGCAACAACACTATAGCTCACATCTGAATGTTTATTTAACATGTTTTGTCAGACATCTTAATTTTTGCCAAATTACTTGGCATAAAGTACTCGCTTTTGTTTAATTTGCACTTTCCTAATTACTAGGGAAGTTAGATATCTTTTAGTGTGGTTATTTGCCACCTGGTTACCTTTTGTTGGGAATTTCCTGGTCATATCATTTTCTTTTTTCAAAAAGTGAGTTAGTTTCATTTTATATATTTTATTTTTTTTGCCTTCTATTTTTTCCATGACCATTTAGTCCCCTTATACCCCCTTCTCTCTGAAATCACCACTCTGTTGTCCATGTCCATGAGTCCTTTTTATTTTTTGTTCAGTCCTTCCACCCCCTAACTTTCCCCACCTCTTACCTGTCATCCTGCTCTCCATCTATGCGTCTGTCTCTGTTTGGCTTGTTAGTTCAGTTTGTTGATTAGGTTCCACATATGAGTGAAATCATATGGCATTTGTCTCTCTCTGACTGGCTTATTTCACTTAGTATAACGTTCTCCAGGTCCATCCATACTTTTGCAAAGGGTAAAATTCTTGTGATTTTTTATAGCCAAGCAGCATTCCATTGTGTAAATGTCCCATAGTTGTTTTATCCACTAATCTATTGATGGACACATGAGCTGCTTCCATATCTTGTGACTGTAAATAATGCTACAGTGAACATGAGGGTCTTATATTCTTTTGAATTAGTGTCCTGGGTTTTTTTCTTTTGATATATTTTCAGAAGTGGTTTCACTGGGTCAAAAAGTAGATACATTTTTAATTTTTTGAGGTATCTTCATACTGCTTTCTGTAGTGCCTACACCAGTCTGCATTCCCACCAACAGTGCAAAAAGGTTCCCTTTTCTCCACATCCTCACCAGCACTTGTTAGTTGATTTATTGATGATAGCCATTCTGACAGTGTGAGATAGTATCTCATTGTGGTTTTAATTTGCATTTCTCAGACGATTAGAGATGTTGAGCATCTTTTCATATGTCTATTGGCCATCTGTATGTCCTCTTTGGAGAAGTGACTATTCAGGTCCTTTGCCCATTTTTAAATTGAGTTGTTTGTTATTTTGGTGTTGAGTTTTGTAAGTATTTTAAAAATTTTGGATATTAACCCCTTATCAGATATATTGACGAATGTGTTCTCCCATTCTGTGGGTTGTCTTTTATTTTGTTGATGGTTTCCTTTGCTGTGCAAAACCTTTTAGTTTAATGAAGTCCCATTCATTTATTTTTTCTTTTGTTTCCCTTGCCTCAGGAGATATATCAGTAAAACATTGCTACGAGCAATATCGGAGATTTTGCTGCCACCTAGGTTTTCTTCTAGGATTTTTATGGTTTCAGGTCTAACATTTAATGTAACATTTGATACATTTTGAATTTATTCTTGTGTGTGGTTTAAGAAGATGGTCTAGTTTCATTTTTCTGCACGTATCTGTCCACTTTTCCCAACACCATTTATTGAATAAACTATCTTTATCCCATTGTATGTGCTTGCTTCCTCTATCAAATATTAATTGACTATAAAGGTGTGGGTTTATTTCTGGGTTCTCTATTCTGTTCTGTAGATCTATGTGTCTGTTTTTATGCCAGTACCAGGCTGTTTTGATGACTATGGCCTTATAGTATAGTTTCATATTAGATAGCATGAATACTCCAATTCTTTTCTTATTTCTCAGGATCGCTCTTGCTATGCAGAGCATTTTGTGGTTCCATATAATTTTTGAAATACTTGATCTAGTTCTGAGAAATATGTCATTGGAGTCTTGATTGGAATTGCATTGAATCTATAGATTGCTTTGGGTAGTATGCACATTTTAATGATGTTAATTCTTCTTATCCATGAACATGGTATGTGCTTCCACTTATTTGTATCTTCTTCAATTTCTTTCTTCAGTGTCTTATAATTTTCTGCATATAGATGTTTTATGTCCTTGGTTAGGTTTATTCCTAAGTAATTTATTTTATTTTTTTTGTAGCTATTGTGAATGGGATTGTTTTCTTAATCCCTTTCTGTTAGTTTATTTTGGGCACATAAAAAAGCCACTGATTTCTGGATATAAATTTTGTATGCTACCACTTTGCTGAATGCATTTATCAGTTCTAGTAGTTTCTTGGTGGAATCTTTGGGGTTCTCAATGTACAGTATAACGTCATCTGCAAACAGAGATTGTTTTACTTCTTCCTTTCCAATTTGGACGCCTTTTATTTCTTCTTCTTTTCTGATTGCCGTGGGTACGACTTCCAGTACCATGTAAAATAAGAGAAATACAAGTGGACCTCCCCGTCATGACCTGATCTTAAGGGGAACTCTTGTAGTTTTGTCTGTTGAGTACAATGCTGACAGTGGGTTTGTCATATCTGGCCTTTATTGTATTTAGGTATGTTCCCTCTAGTCCCACTTTGCTGAGAGTTTTTATTGTAAATGGCTACTGGATTTTATCAAATGCTTTTTCTGCATCTATTGATATGATCATGTGTTTTTAGCCATCGTTTTGTTTACGTGGTGAATCACATTTATTGATTTGCAAATGCTGTACCAAACTTACATCCCCAGTATAAATGCCACTTGCTGAGGACGTATGATCTTTTTGATGCATTGCTATATTCGGTTTGATAATATTTTTTTGAGGTTTTTAGTGTCTATGTTCATCATGGATATTAGCCTAAATTTTCTTTTTTTGTAGTGTCTATCTGGTTTTGGAATTAGGTTAATGATGGCCTTGTAAAATGATCTTGGGAGCCTTCCCTCCTCTTGAATTTAATGATATAGTTTGAGAAGGAGAGATATTAGTTCTTCTCAGAATGTTTGGTAAAATTCACCTGTGAAACCGTCTGGTTCAGGGCTTTTGCTTCTTGGGAGTTTTTTGATTACTCTTTCAATTTCATTAGGTATAATTTGTCTTCAGATTCTCTGATTCTTCCTGATGTATTTTTTGAAGATTGAATGTTTCTAGGAATTTATCCATTTCCTCCAGGTTGTCCAGTTGTTGGTATATAATTGTTCATAATATTTTCCTACCATTCAAAAAAAATAAAAAGGAAAGAAAAAAGAAAATGTTACCCTTTGCAACAGTATGGATGGACCTGGACAACATTATGCTACATGGAATAAGCCAAAGAATGATAAATACCATATGATTTCACTCATACATGGAATCTAGTGAACAAACTGAACTAACAAGGAGAACAGAGACAGACTCATAGAGGGAGAGCAGATGACAGCTGGTGGGGGTTGTTTAGGGGGTGGAGGTATTAGGCAGAAAGGAAGAGGACTTATGGACATGGACAAATGTGGTGATTGCTGCGGGGAGGAGGATATCTGGGAACTAATTTGTAATGGAAAAAAATAAGATAAAGATTAAATTAAAGATTTTGCTATCTTCATAAAAGGAATCAGGAAGCTTCTCCCCTTTTTTAGTCTTCATAGCTATTATATAAAATAGAAATTATATATTTATAAAGGTTTAGTGATACCTAATCTAATACCTTTTTTTTTTTTTTTTAAAGATTTTATTTATTTATCTTCAGAGGGGAAGGGAAGGAGAGAGGGAGAGAAATATCAATGTATGGTTGCTTCCTGTGCATTCCCTGCTGGGAACTGGCCTGCAACCCAGGCATGTGCCCTGACTGGGAATCGAACCGTGATCTCTTGGTTCACAGGCCCGCGCTTAATCCACTAAGCTAC
>CM052539.1:55379670-55489136 GCA_028533065.1 Trachops cirrhosus | reverse complement strand
TCTCCTCTTCCCTCTGGTCACTGTCAGCCTGTTCTCTATTTCGGTGTCTTTGGCTATATTTTGCTTGTTTCTTTGTTTTGTTGTTTAGGTTCCTGTTAAAGGTGAGATCATATGGTATTTGTTTCTCATCACCTGGCTCATTTCACTTAGCATAATGCTCTCCAGTTCCATCCATGCTGTCACAAAGGGTAGGAGCTCCTTCTTTCTTTCTGCTGCATAGTATTCCATTGTGTAAATGTGCCATAGCTTTTTTATCTATTCATTTACTGATGGACACTTAGGTTGTTTCCAGCTCTTGGCTATTGAAAATAGCACTGTAATGAACATAGGGGTGCATAGGTTCTTTCCAATTGGTGTTTTGGGATTCTCAGGGTATATTCCAGCAGAGGAATCTCTGGGTCCAAAGGCCATTGTATTTTTAATTTTTTTTTTGAGGAAACTCCATACTGTGTCCCACAGTGGCTGCACCAGTCTGCATTCCCACAAACAGTGCACTAGGATTTCCTTTTCTCCACAACCTCGCCAGCACTTATTGTTTGTTCATTTATTAATGATAGCCATTTTGGCAGGTGTGAGGTGATTATCTCATTGTGGTTTTAATTTTCATCTCTCTGATGGCTAGTGATGTTGAACATCTTTTCATATGTCTATGGGCCATGAACTTCATCCACAGCTAAAATTCAAGGGAAGATAGTTTTGGTTTTTATAAAGCACTCTCAAACATTACCTTAAGCCATTAATCCGTGTCCAAATAAGAAAGTGGAGATGTCAATTGCCCAGTCACCTACCATTTGAATGCTCCTTGCAGTTGTCTTTAGCTGCTATAAGTCTTCTAATATAAGACAAGGCCAGTCATTTCCTTCCCTTTGTGAGATCTCGACCTAAGCATGACACCTCTGATCTGTATAGGTGCCTTTCTTCCAATCCAGCACTCGAGGCCTCCTTTTACCTTCTAGATACGAAACCATCATGGGCAGCACAAGCTCAGAATCCCTATGCTGGGTCTTCTTTCCACCAATCACAGAGTAATGGGCTTAATCAAGCCAATGAAAAGAAAGGTCTGTGACCCTTTGTTTTCATTTCTGCAATTTATTTTCCCTTCACTTACACCTTTATTCCATGAAGTCAGTACTGCCTAGAAATTGTTCTTATCACAATTACTCTGCTTTCCCAGAAACTCTGGAGCTGGCAGGCAAGAGACATCTCAGCCCACACCCAGCCCCTGCATGCCACCATCCTTACTCACAGCTCTCCTGTGGGTTATTTGAAGACAGAGAAGATTCAAAACACACTCTTTGAGGCAAAATGGCCCCAGGAGAAGAGTCATGCTAACATAACAGAGTCTGACAAGGAGTACAACTCACTCCAACCCCTTACCCCTGTCAGAATGCATATTTCAGAAGAATTGGCAAGCACTAAATAGAAAAAGCACACTATTTCATTCTTGTGGTTTTTGTACCCCTTATTTCAGACAGGCTTGGACAAATTCTACTAATTCTATTGCTAAATGATGGCTCTGGAGGCATTACCAGCAACTTGAGGAGACACAGAGAAAGGAGGAGAGGAAGGTTGAGTAAAATACACCTGGGGTCCCTGGTAGGGCTACCCAAGATGCTTTGTGAAACTGCTGCCACTCACAAATATTTTGAAACTTTGCTCCTATTGAGGTAGAGGTTGGTGAGGGTCAGAGGGCACACAGTGAAGAAAGAAGGTGTAGCCCATCTGGAAGGTGAGGTCAGCTCAGTTCTGCAGTCCTTTGTGGAATAACTGTTGTGCATTGAGGTGAGCAATGTCCACCTGGTGGATGAGTGAGGAGGATAGGACTCTTGCTTTGGTAGTTGTCCAGGTACCAGGATTGATCAAAGCAAGACCAAGATTGTATGTTTTGTATTCAAAGCAAAATATGGTGCTGAAAGCATGGATGAGTCCAAAATATTAAGCCCAAGGAACTCAAAGACAGTATAAAACCAAGATTTCGAAGAAAAATGAGCAACTGGATCTGGAGCAGATTTAGGAGGCAAGGCCTGGAAAAATTCCTCCGAGACTGCCCTTGAAGGAAACATCACATGGTGCAGGGCCCAACTTGGATCAGAGAAGTAAATCCCAAGGTTTCAAGCTCAGAGAATGAACACATCAGGAGAGGAGGCAGCCACAGAAACAGATAAAGGTATACCATGCCATAGTACACTCATGGACATAATCTCTAAAATGCTAAATTGAAAGAGGAAGTCTCAGTGGGTGTGTTGTGGGGACAGTGTTGTGGAGAATTTTGTGGAGGAGCCCATGTTTTGGCAAGCTTTAGAGTGATACTGACAGATAAGGACATGGGAAAGGTCAACAGAATGGCATGTGCGAAGGCATGGAGACATGAAATAGCATGGAGTGTGGGAGCTGTAAGGAGTGAGATCATTCTGCAGGGGAGGAGTGAACAATAAAGGTGAGATTCAGATCTGGAAGGTAGGACCTAAGGACTGGCATGATGATCGAGGGCCTCAAATTCTATGGAGTTGTGTTTGTTTTGTTTTTCACTAGAGGGGGCAGAGCTACTGATGTGTTATAACTAGGGCTGTGTGACTCCCTCGGTTTTGAGTTTTTGAAGAATGAGGTCCTAAAGGGAGTGGCTGTAGCATACAAGATCCATTTATGCTACAAGAAGGAAAGGACTTAGCCAGTTACAAAGCTATTGCATTGGTTCCTTTCAAGGCTAGTAAGGTTGGAACCAAAGTAGTGGCAGTGGTGTTGGGGCAGAGCATGGAGAACAGATTCATGGTATAATTAAGACTTGATCATGAGTTAGCTATAAGAGGTGATATAGAGATAAGAGTCAAAGATGACCAGGTCAAATGCCATTCATCCATCTGCCAATGTCTCTCACGTCTCTAACTTTCCATTGCACTTGACCTTTATACATAATACATGTGAATCAAAAAGGTTTTCTCATCTGCAACCCACCATGAGTCTTTACAAATTCTTGTCTTACTGCTCTCCCCCTGGCTCACTGCGTTGTGGCCACACTGGTTATGTCACACACCCCAAGCATGCTTCTGTCTCAGGGTCTTTGCCTGTTCCATCTTTCTGTAATGCTTTTCATCTTGGTGCCCTCCTGTCTGGCACTCTGATTTCTTTCAGGTCTCTGACCAAATATCAATTTGTCAGAGAAAACTCCCCTAGCCACTCTATTTAAAATAAAAACCATTCTTCCTATGCCATTAAAAAAATCCTTAACTCTTCTCGATTTTTCTACAGAGTACTAAGCCGCCCTCTTTTTGAAAAGTTCTGACTATTGTGTGGTAACTGGTAATCTTCAAATATTAGTGGTAAAATATAGCAAAAATGTGTTTTGCTCATGCAACTTGTCCACAGCAGGCTAGCAGGGGCTTCCCCTGTGGTAATCACTCACTGTCACAGAACGATGAGGCCTCACTAACATGTTTCTTCCACAGTCACGGCAGCAATAGTAAAGGAATGTTGTAGTTTGTGCCCTGGCTCTTAAAGCTTCTGCCTGCAAGTGACATGTAATTTCTACTCCTATGCCATTGGCCATAGCAAGTCACATGGCCACTCTTACATCAAAAGGGGAAAGAAAGAATGGTGTCACCATGTGCCCAGCAAGCACACAACCAGCAATATTTGGTGAACAGCACTAAGTTGGTACTACAATATCAGATACATTACACAGGGTAGAGCAAAAGTAGGTTTACAATTGTTCATATGGAAAAAGGCATACAGGTTATTATTATTACAATAGCTTGATTAACTCCATGTTTTGCATACTCACAACTGTAAACCCACTTTTGCCCCTTTTGCTCCACCCTGTATAGTTATTTCTTTGTTGTCAATCTCCCTCCTCCAGAGTTTGAGCTGCATAATAGCAATGTCTTTACTTTGTTTCCTGTGGTTTCTGTGATGTTTAGAACATGCTTGGCATGCAGTAAGTACTTAATAAACATTTGTTGAATGATTGGATAAATGTCTAAGCTTTTTCCCAAGACTGAAACTCCTTGAGGGCACACTCGATGCTCATTTATCTTTGTGTCTGCTTTGATTTCTGGAGAGTGTCTCTGACCTGCTAAACATTCATTAAACATTTTCCTGATGAAAAACAACCTATGGCTTAAGACCATGCCTCCTGTTTTTCAGAACTCAGGAATAGGATATTTTTCAGCTAAGAAAATACTGGAAACAGCACAAGATAATGAAGGGAGAGAAAGAAAGAGAAAAGAGGTAGAAGACTTTTGACAAATTATGGCCCTGTGTTAGGCAATTCCAGGAGTCTCAAACTACACTGGGGTCAACTGAGTCAAGATTTCTTAAAATAAATTATATTCATTGCCTGCATTTTATTCTAATCTACTTCCCACCCCCAAAGCCTTCAGCACATAGTCTAACACTCTTTTTTCCAATTTTGGCTGGACAAAATTTAAAACTTAGAATGTCAAAGTGGATCTCTGAGCACAGATCCAATCAGCAGATGTTGACTCTTTTTAAAAACTTGCTGTTCTTATAGGTTGGTTTTGAGTTTATCAACTATTTGAAGGCTCCTCTATAGTGAAACACTCTGCAGCTGTGGCATGCTAGAGGCAAGCCTGAGTGGGAAAGCAAACTAAAGAAATGACCTTGGCCCTGGCTGGTGTGGCTCAGTGGATTGAGCACCCACTTGTGAACCAAAAGATCACTTGTTCGATTCCCAGTCAGGGCACATGCCTGGGTTGTGAGCTGGGTCTTCAGCAGGGGGTGTGTAAGAGGCAGCCACACATTGATGTTTCTCCCCCTCCATTTCTCCCTCCCTGCCCCTCTCTCTAAAAATGTATTTTAAAAATCTTATAAATAAATAAATAAACAAATAAACAAAAGAAATCATTGTGAAGCACCCGAGATTGTGGTTGAGAGCATAAATGACATTTGTGCCCTGGGCAAGTGGCTAGGTTGGTTGGAGCATCATCCCATAGACCGAAGGGTTGCAGGTTCAATTCCTGGTCAGGGCACATACCCAGGTGGCAGGTTTAATCCCCAGTTGGGGTGTGTATGAGAGGGCAGCCAGCTGATATTTCTCTCTCTTATTGATGTTTCTCAGTCTGTCTGTCTCTGTCTAAGACATGAAAAAATGCCCTTGAGTGAGGATTAAAAAAATGATATTTGTAATAAAGGTAGTCGACCCTGGTTGCAACTTGTTGGCTCCTAGATATTTGGTGTCAACCTCTCTGAAATGTGGAATGAGTAGACAATAGAACATTCAACCTTGCTCAGAAATTGAGCATTTATATTAACACATCTGTCCTAGCTTTGTACCACAAAGAAATTTGTTGGGACCAAGACATAAAGATCTTTGAGGTCTTTTCAAAAGTGAAAACTATGAACATTGCCTCTTTCTGAAGAAAAAGCTGTATACAGGCATCGCAGTGAGTCCTGTGCTTGCAGAATAGCTGGGTTTTGTTTGCTTGGTTTTTAGTCTCTTGAAAGCAGAAAAGGGCAATTTGTTTATGGTGCAGTTAAAGAAGAGTGCTGACAAAAACAACCCAGAAGTGAGCCCAAGTAGACCCAGATCTGCATCTTGCCCCTGAGGACCCAAACTGCAGTGCAGTGCAGGCAGGTGGCACCAGGTAACTCCAGCAGGAATTGTTCCTCAGTGCTAGCAAGCTTCTTGGAAACAAAAGCAGGATTTCTGACAAGTGAAAACGGGGCTCAAAAACAAGGTCTTTCACAAGGTCTCTTTCCTCGCTAAAGGCTGTGACTTGATTGTGGCACTCAACTTCTACCTGTGCTCTGGGATCTGGCATTACTTACCTGCTTCTCCTGACCCTCCCTCTGAAGCCACATGACCAGGAAACTATAGTACTTATAAATATTGATGTGTCAGATACAGTATCGGGATGCATGCATGACCTCATTTAATTTTCAGAACAACCCTATGAAATTGTAAACTCAGTTTTATAGAAAAGAAGCTATTAAGAAACTCACCCAAAGAGGCAGGGCTGCTAAGTGGATGGGGGAGTATTTAAACCACCTCTGCCTGATTCTAGAGAAATACTGACCAAGAGAAATATAAAGCAGGACCCAAATATAATTTTAAAATTTCTTGTAGCCATATTTAAAAAGTAAAGAGAAATGGATGAAACTAATTTTAATAATATATTTTCTCTAACCCAATATATTAGAATATTATCACTTTAACATATAATCAACATAAAATTATTAATGAATACTTAAATCCTGTTTTATTCTAAGTCTCATCATATGATGTGTATTTTACATTTATAGAAAATCTCAATTTGTAGTGACCACATTCCAAGCGATCAAGACTCCCAAGTGGCTAGTGACCAGTGCAGAGCGAGAAGTCTACTTACTACTCCCTAGCGTCTCTCAAATGCTCCCAGTGCTGGGAGAGATTTAGAAGAGTGGAAATCAACACCTGATGTCACCACTGTCATCCTTAAAGTAGAAAGAGGCTAGGGCAGGGCTGCCATTAATACGTTAGGGGAGTATACATATATATAGTTTCAAACAAAGTTCCCCTTCTGGGCAGACACAACCCTGCACTAGTGTACATGACTTGGCAAGCAGAGTGCTTGCTAGAGTGTAGTCTCACTTGCCACCTCACTTGACACCTTGTATAGTGAATGACCTACACAGCCGAGCATGACAGCCCAGTTCCTCCATTTTTCTTGAAAATCTCCCACAATTTTCTGGTTCTTAGTGACTAAGATTCAGCTGTGGAGAAATCTCTTTGTCAAGCATTTGCATCCTGAGACGTAATTCTTTTCCCTTCTCTTAATATTTACATTCTTCTAAATATTTTTAATAGAAGGAAATGCTTCTAATTGAAAAAAAAAGTGTCTCTCAATGGATTCCTTGATGAGGCAAAGAGATTTTCACAACAGGACTCAGAAACCCTGCAAAAAGAAACCCTTGTCTCTTAACTGTTAATTGAGGAACTGTGTTTCCTCTTTGAGTGGAGAGTCCTTAACCTACAACAGAAACCCCATCACCAAGCTATGGAGATGAGCATATTGTAGAGATGGACCAGATGGAAAGAGTCCGTGCTGCATCTGTTTATCATATAGATGTGGCCATTGTCCAAATTGTATAAAATTGTCAGGAGAAAAAAACCACAAGGCGATGCATTTTCAGGGTAATCACAGCTCTATGGACTATTTTAAACGCACTGCCTATTTTGTGTGTGTGTGTGTGTGTGTGTGTGTGTGTGTGTGTGTGTGTGTGTAAGGAATACCTTCCATGTCTCTCTACATCCTGGTAGACCTGGGTTTGAACTTCTAGCCCTTCTCTAATCGTGTCAGGGCAGGTTAATTAATTTTGCTGCCCTTAAGTATGTTCATCTATGTTGTAGGGTTGGTGTGAGAGTTAGGAGATCATAGAGATTGTTCATACAGAGCACTTAACATGGTGATCAGCACATACTAAGCGATTGGTAAATGGCAGCTGTTAGTATTGGTACTAATAATTTCTTATGATTTTAATTTTGTTAATATTTTATTGTTTGCAAGGCTTTAGCTCTCTCACAGCATTTCTAACAGTGGACTAATGGAGTCCCAGCATCCTTTAGATTTGAGACCTTGGGAAATAGTTCACAAATGTGCCTCTTGTAATATAGCCGTAAGGATAAATTCAAGTACTCCAGCTGTAATTTTTTCACTTCAGTTCAGCAATTACTTGGTTTCAGATGCTGGGCTGGGTGGATTTGCAAAGAAACTTGTACCAAGGACCCCTCACTCACAGTACTTCTTAAAATGTGCAGTGTTATACAACACCTTCCCCCTAAGGTCACGTCACATAAACTCCTGGAGAAGAAAAATGGTTCTGGTTTGTAGTTGTACCTCCAGCATCTAGCCTAGTGCCTGGTATGTGATAAGTGTTCAAAAAGATATTTCTGAATGAATGAAAGCAGTAGATGATGGGTGCCAACAAGAAATATGTCTGTCAGTTCTGGATGTTTTTCTCTGAGTCTTATTGCTAGCTCCATGTCCAACTGTTCCTATGTCCTCACGCTGTTTTATGCCCATGTCAAGCTTACTGCATTTCCTGCCACTCAACTTTGCATATGCTGTTCCTACTCTCTGAATTCCCTTCCTTCTTTGCCTGGTGAGCTCCTAATCAATCACCCATGATGATCCAATGAAGCACCATCTCCTCAGTGGAACCATCCTGGACCTTCCAGGGTTAATCACACTCTTCTGGGCACTCTCCTGGTGTTTTGAACATGGCTGACTGTAACACTTATAGGACACAGAAAAAAAAGCACAGATGGGGGCCTACGTACCACATGTCTAAATGTTTAAGAAGTTATAAATCAAGCTAATCGATGGTCAAATAAAATATGTTCTATTTTCTTCTCTTGTGAAATATACGATCATAAGAGAATAAACATTATAAGAAAACATTGTTTCTATAAGACTGAAAGTTGACAAAATATTGTAGATGACCTAATTTAACAGTCATTATTAAACATTATTTAATTTATAGGCTAGAAATATTTGGACGAGTAATAAAAATATACATAATTTACACACTATTATACATTATTGTGGACATTTTTATATAACTATCCCATAAAATAGATTTTTCTTGACTTTACCAATATCATGTATTGTATTATAATAAATACTTGCATTTGTATTATATTGACAATTATGATCTAAAGGATTAAACAATAAATTGTAGTTGTAGTCAATGGATATGAAATTGTGTACCTCTTGTGTATACATGAGAGTAAATATAAAATCAAAAAAATTGAAATTATTTTTGTTTTCAAGAAAGTTATTTCTTCTAAATATTCAGAATTGTCTACAAAATTAAAGGCAAAGTACATCCTAATTAATGTATGTCAAAACTTTAAATGAAAATTTTTTTAAAAGCTTTATTTATTTTTAGAGAGAAAGGAACGGAAGGAGAAAGAAAGGGAGAGAAACATCAATGTGTGGTTGCCTACCATGCATCCCCCACTGGGAACCTGACCTGCAACCCAGGCATATGCCCTGACTGGGGATCGAACCAGCAACCCCTTGGTTCTCAGGACCACGCTCAATCCACTAAGCTATACCAGCTAGGGCTAAATACAAATTTTTAATGTAAACTGATGTCTCTAAAAAATGTTCATACCAGTGTGTGGGTCCTGGGCTATACATGGTGTGCTGACCATGGACATGGAAATGCAGCTGATCACCTCACAGGGCTAATGCTCAAGGCTTGCCTCTGCAGGACACTGCCTGGTACCCTAATTTTCCCATATTTAAATGAAATGTTTTTGCAAAGTTAAATATTATTAAATATTTTTATAAAAGTAAAATTATTTGCAAATTTAGTGTCCAACAGCCATCTAATGACCGCTATAAATAATCAGTACTATACAGTCATACGCCACATAACATTTTGGTCTATGGTATATATGATAGTGGTTCCATAAGATCATAATGGAGCTGAAAAATCCCTATTGCCTAGTGATATCGTAGCCACCATAGCATCATAGCACAACGCATTGCTCACATGTTTGTGGTGATGCTGGTGTAAACAAACCCACTGCATGCCAGTCGTACAAAAGTATAACACATACAATTTATGCACAGTACGTAATGCTTGATAATGATAATAAATGACTATGTTACTGATTAATGTGTTTACTATACTACACTTTTATCTTTTGAGTATACTCTTTCACTTATATAAAAAATTTGCTATAAAACTGTATGCTGTGTTATGCTACCAACAGCCTCACACATCTCTCATTTACCACTTTTCTTGATTACATCATTTCTTTTTGTGCTTGATTTAATCTTGTGTTGTTTTATAAATTTAGTACAGCCTAAATATACAGTGTTTACAATGTCTATAGTGGTGCACAGTAATGCCCTAGGCCTTCACACTCACTCACCTCTCACTCACTGACCCACCCAGAGCAACCTCCAGTCCTCTAAGCTTCAGTCATGGTAAGCGCCCTATACAGGTGTGCCATTTTTATGTTTTATACCATATTTTACTGTAACTTTTCTTTGTTTAAATATGTTGAGATACATAAATACTTACCATTATGTTACAATTGCCTACAGGATTGGTGCAGTAACATGCTGTACAGGTTGATAGCCTAGGAGCCATAGGCTACCTGATATGATGTTAGCATAACAACAAAATGACTTAATGATGCATCTTTCAGAAGGTGTCCCTGTCCTTAAGTGGTGCATGACTGTATTTGGCACATTAGTTAGATCTATGTCTGGGTGCCTAAATTTAAGGATAATGTGAATTTTTAAAATGTTGCAAATTGTTTTCTTCAGAAGCCATGTGCAACAGTCTTGAATAATGAGCTAATTGGTGAGTATCTTCCAGGCCATGATTTGGAACATCAAAAGAAGCAAGAAAATTGATGCTCAGTACTGTTGGGAAATGAAGCTATTTATTCAAGAGGAAAGACGTGACAAGTTCATTTGTCTTTCTCTCTTACCTAAGTACTTCCACTGCTCGAGTCCTCTCCTCACTCAAAGCAGTGTTTTATCTCCAGCACTGGCAATGGCACAACCTATACACATTCAGGGCAGTCATATGTTTATAGTTTAAGGATATGGGGCAAGAGATTCAGAGAAGTGTTTCCCTGGGGGTCTGAAGGATGTTAGTCTTCAGAGTGATGTTTAGAATTACCAGACATGTGCAGGCACTGAGTGCCAGATCCTAAGTAACAGGGTTCATGAGCTCTTTAATAAAATGTATGTGTGTGTGTTGTGACATACTGCCATTATTCTTTATGTATTGTCACCTAAATGAAACCCGTGCTTCCTCCAGCATAAAAACTTGAAATCATCCGGGACGCTCTTCTTTTTCTCTCATCCTATATCAAATTAATTTCCTAATCTTACTGGCATTAACTTCAAAGATAATTCTTGAATCTAACCATATATCCAACTTCCTCCACCACCACTCAAGCCCAAGCCACTGTTATCTCTTCATCTCTCAGTGCACGGTGACTTCTAGCTCATTTGTTTCCTCTCTCCCCCTTCCCTGATGCCTGCTGACGTCTATAACAGTAGACGTCATCGTCCTAAAATATAAGTAACATCATGTCAATCCTGTGCTCAAATTACTTCAATACTTTTTGTCACATTTAGAATAAAATCTATAGCCTCTGCCATCATGTACAAGGCTGTCCCTAGTTTGTATCCTGTCTACCTCTCTTTCTTCATCTCCAATCATTTATTTGCTTGCTGGACTCCAGACTCATGGACTTCTGCTGTCTGTCAAACACTCTCTGCATGCACCACCCTCAGAACCTTTGCCCTTATCTCTCCCCATTCCTGGAGCACTCTGCACTACAGAGTCAAAGAGTAGCTCCCCATCTCATTTCCTGCTGACCCTTTCTAAAAAGCACACTTGTCCTCCTCTATTCCTTTACTTTGATATATTTTTATTTAGGAGACATCATCATATTATCACCTATCTGCTTTTTCATGCCATGTGTCTGTCACCCAGCACCACAGATTTGCTTTCTGTGGCTCCAGGGCCTACCTTACCCTCCTGGCTCTGCAGGTGGACATTTTCCCAGGTCTGGCCACTTCTGGCCACAGTGATCGGTTTGGGATTAGACAAGTGAAGCAACTCAGTATCTGTCTAGTACTGTTACTAGCACATTTTGGTAAGAGAAGCTCTAATTTTGTCAAGTTGTTAAATAGGGAGCTATTGAATTCTAGTGGTCATTCCACCAATCTATGGGAGACACTGCTTGAAAATAACGACAGCACAGAGGAAGGTCGCACTAGAAGAAGGAAAGATTCTCGAATACATAGTTTGAGCACTTGGATCTTCAGCTCAATGATCGAAGGAATTCACTTTTCACTTAAGCCAATTTGATTTTCAACAAGCAATAGATACTTGGATTTTCAGTTCAGTGATCCAAAATTCATTTTTGTCACTTACATCAATTTGATTTTCAACACCCAAAAGCTTCTGATAAATATTTTTATACCACATTACTTCTATATTTGCCTGGTATGGGTAAACCAGATTTTACTGAAGGTGTGATGTGTCTAAAAAGAACTACCAAGTGGAGGGTTGTAGTAATAATAAGATATAATTTATCAACATTATGCTAATAATATAATAATTATGTAACTTAATAAAACAGTAATCTAAAATTATACACTAAATATGACTTTTCCCACAGTCTAAGGGAAACTAATCCAAGAAGTTGAGCAAGTCACAGGGTGTTTTTTTGTGGGTGTGGACCCAACTTCACACCTCTGCCCTCAGCTGTGTGCCCCTCTAAAACACAAGCCTCTTTTTTCTCAATTCCCATGGGATAAACTCCACCCACCTTTTGGAAAATCTTACGTGGGGCAGGAGTGGAGTGTGAGGGAGAGTGGTGGGGAGAGGCAACTGCAGTAGGCCAATCCAAGGTGACCTCTGGCATTCTAAGTGCCACAGAGCAGCCCGAGGTGTACATGTGTGCTCCAAATGCAGACTATTATTTAGGTCTCCCTCCGGGGGTGCGATGCAGACACCCTGTCCAGTAAGTGTGTCCCCTTGTTCAGAAATTAGTTAACTGTTGGATAGCACATATATAAGCACCAGTGATTCTTAAAGACAATGCCATCTAAGTATATAAGAAACAAATGTTTTCCTGCATATCTCCCTGGAGACTTTCAGAGTAGTATTAGCTCTTTTCTTTGATCTTATCCCTAAGTTTTATTATAAAGTATATTCCTCAGATGTGATGGAAATGTGAGAAGGTCTTAGTAGTGTGCCATTATGTACAGTTGTTGATTCAATTTTCAGCCCGAGGATCATCCTCTTCCCTGTGACCTGGTCTGAAGGAGGTGAGATGGGGAATTGCCTACAGAAGGGACAAGCTTCATTCTCTTAGTTACAATATCTTCCTCCTTTTTTGGGCCTGGGGCTCCTTGAAAAGTACTAGAGAGTAAAGAGTGGAGAGTCAATAAATAGGTGTTGAATTAACAACTGAAGATGGCCATGGTTATGTTTATGGAATTATCGCTACTGAATTCAATAGTGGACTTGATTTCTATTACTAAATAGAAGTGGATGTGGAGTCTTTATTTTGGGGAAAACTGTTGGTTTTCTAGAAGCTGCTGATTAAGATAAAAATATCTGAGGACATAAATAAATCCTTAAACATCCGTTAAAATGAAATCATCGGTACCCCTATTGGCCAGGAGAGGGCAGGGTCCCTGTGGGAATGGGACAGGATGGGTGTATTTTCACTGGGCAGAAAGGATGCAGAGCACATGGGACTGCCTAGGAAAGGTGGGAGTAAGTGACAGTTGTCGGATGGGGGAGGAGAAAGAAATGATCTCCAGAAGAGAATAGGATAGGAGATTGTTCAAATTTCCATTTACTTTATCCAAATCCCTCATTCAGTATTAATTTATTCTTTCTTCAAAATTGAGTACACACTACGTGTTGGGGACCAGACCTAGGGTTATTAATACAGAGATGAGCACAGTAGATACCGTCTCTGCTCTGAGAAGCTTACAGGCTAGAAACAGTCACAGAAAGTAAAAAAATAAGTACGCATATATTTACAGATTTCATAGGAACTACAGAAGAAAATAATACTATGAAAACTAGTCAGGGGAGATCTCTCCTGGAAGGTGAAAGCCGAAGGATGAAGAGTCATGTAGAAAGTTGCTAGGAATGTATTCCAGACAGAAAGAATAGTTTGTATGAAGGCCCTGATGTCAGAAGAAAGTTGGGATGTTCAATGTTAACGTGACTGCACAGTTTTCCAGAGACAGTGAAAGGGGCAGTGGCAGGAGATAGACTGGGAGAGATGGGAGAGGATCATGCAAGACCTTTCAAGGCATGTTTAAAAGTCTGTATTTTCTTACCTGAGCAGTGGGAAGCCATTAAAGGGTTTTAAGCAGAGGAATGACATCATGTTATTCAGGTCTTTTTAAAAATTGTTGTTCTATTACAGTTGTCCCAATTTTCCCCCATTGCTCTTCCCTGCCCCACCCAACCCCTGCTCCCACGGTCAATCCCCACCCTATTACCCATGTCCATGGATCATTTATACTTGTTCTTTAACTAGACCTTTCCCCTTCTTTCCTCCCTTATCCCTGTCCCCATTCCTTTCTTGTCCCTGACGACTGGTTCCCTGTTTCCATGCCTCTTGTTCTAAAGAGTCACTATGGCTGCAGTATGGAGCATTGGAGGGGCCCTTCATGAAGCAGAGATACTAGCAGGCTATTATAAGTAGTTCAGGGAAGAGATGATGATAACTTGGACTAGTGTGGTGATGAAAGGTGGAGAGAATCGGATAAATTGAAGATGTATTTGAAGATAGACTTGGTCATTGGAAGTTGAGCAAGGTGTCAAATGTTTATTGACTAGGTTCTATCATGAGCAGTTGGGTGACTCCAGGGAAGGGCAGGCTGAGGATGTGAAGATGGAGGGTGTGCGGTAGAAAATCAATAGTTCAGTGTTGGACATGTTACTTTTGAAACCCCTGTGAGATATCCAGAGGGAAATATTCTGGAATGGAGCTTTGAAAGGAGGGCTAAGTCAGAGATACAAATGTGTGAATCATCCACATATACAGATAGTGTCTGAAGTCATGAGTGTGGATGCACCACAGAGGCAAGCAGAAGAGTGAGGAGTGAGCAGACGTTCCAGCACTAAATCCTGAGAAACTATTGCAAAGGCAGGAATCACAATCATTTGCATTCAGGCTTTTGTGAGTTAGTGGAAAGAAAGGTTTTCAGAAATCAACCAAATTAGTGACCACATAGTCTTTCTCCTTGTGTAATCATATACTAATAACCATTTATCCCAAACTCAGTGGCTAAAGCAACATAAATTTATTCTTTTGAATTTCCAGAGGTTAGAGTCCAAAATAGGCCTCACTGGGCTAAAATGAAGCCATGGGCAAGGCTGCATTTCTTCGCAAGGCTTAGCGAAGAATCCATTTCCTGGCACTTGTCTGGCTTCTACTGGTGGCCCACAGTTTTCAGCTTGTGACCTGCTTGCATCTTCAAAGCCAGCAAATGACAGGACAAGTCTTTCTCATGATCACTCTGACACTGACTCTCCTCCCTGTCTCTTTTATTTTTAAAGACCCCTTGTGATTACTTTAGGCTCCCCTGGGTAATCAAGGATACTCTCCCCAACTCAAGATCTGCTGAGTAGCAAACAATTGCATCTGTAATGTTAATTACCCCTTGCCATAAAACATAACATATTCACAGGTTCAATAAATGAGGGTGTGGACCTCTTTGTGGGGTCATTATTTGGCCTACTAAACCTGACAGGTCTTGTTTTTTCCACTTTGGAAAAATATAAAAGGTGCACACTACTCAAGTCCTAGAAGAAAGTCCTCTCTGATAGGCTGAAGGGGAGCCACTATTTATGTGTCTGTATGTATTTGTGAGCTCATACCTGTATTTAAGCAAAACATCCAATTGCATAAGGAAGAGAAACAACAAACAAAGTCATTGTTTAGGGACTTATTTATACTTCCCTTGTCAACTAAAATAGTTATTTTTTTGAGCAGTGATCCTTAGGTTGTTATCATAACTACTGCCTGTCTTAGTCCACTTGTGCTGCTGTAACATAATACCAAAGGCTGGGTAGTTTGTAAACAAGAGAAATTTATTTCTCACCATTATGAAGGTTGGGAGGTTCAAGATCAAGGCACTAGCGTGTTTGCAGCATCTGGTGAAAGTCTGCTTCCTGGTTCATGGATGGCCATCTTCTTGCTATGAACTCACGTGGCAGAAGGAGCGAAGGTGCTCTCTGGGGTCTCTTTTAACAAGGGCATTAATGCAGTCATGAGGACTCCACCCTCATGACCGAATCACCCCCAAAGGCCCCAACTCCAGATATTACATTGGGTGTTAGTATTTCAACATCCAACTTTTGGAGAAACACAAACATTCAGTCTATATGTCTCTCAGTAAAATATAATGTCATTTAACACTTATTAGAGTGGCTAAAAAACAAACAGAAAAACTAAAGAACTCCTGACAACACCAATTGCCTATAGAATTAGCACAGCTGGAACTCTCATGCATTGCAGCTGAAAATGCAATGCATAGCCACTCTGGCAAACAGTCTGACAGCCCCTCAGAATGTTAAATGTAGAACAATCTTACTCCTAGGTATTTACCCAAGATAAATAAACATGTATATTCACATGAAACTGTACATGAATGTTTACAGTAGCCTATTTGTAATCACCAACATCTGGGAACAATCCAAATATCCTTTCACTGGGGAATGGATAAACAAATGGTGATACATATTTGTACAATGGAGTACTACTCAGAAGTAAAAAAGGAACACAGCTCTGATAAATGCAAAAGAAATGGATGAATTTCTAATGCACTATGCTAAGAGAAGGCATCCAAACTAAATTGGCTATATACTGTATGCTATTTTGTGACATTCTGAAAAAGATGAAATTATATATAGAGAAACTAGATCAGTGGTTGCCAAGGACTAGAGATGAGGGAAGGAGTTGACTACAAAGTGACACAGGAGGATTTTTAGGTAATGGAACTGTCCTATATCTTAACTGTGGTGATGGTTAAATGTATGTAGGTGTTTGTCAAAACTACACTAGAAGGGGTAAGTTTTTACTCTATATAAATTATATATTAATTTTTAAAAAAAAAGAATGTGCACAAATTCTATAGGTCTTTTTTGTCCAAGGAACTTCTCATCCAAGGTCTATATTTTTTATAGAGTATTAATTTTTCTACTGTCTTTAGAGATAGTTAAGTGAAGGCATGTGTCTCACTTAAGGTAATAAAATAAAGGTCCTTTGTAAGAGATCGTTAAGTACCATCTTTGTTGAAACACATCATAGATAGGACAATGAGCCAAGTAGTTAGGAAATCAGGGTTCTAATACTGGACAGTCACTTACTAGTTTATTTATTTTAGACAAAGCTATTTAGCTTTCTAGGGCTTAGTTTGCCCTATCTGTAAAATGGAAATAAGGCCTGATCAAACCTATCTCATGGAACATTATGAATATCAAAAGCCAAATGAAAAGTATACACTGAAGTGCTTGTCAAAATTGAGTTCCCTTTCACAGAAAGTATTATATAACTTACTATTAACTTACTATTTAATAAATTACTATCTAATAACTTACTATTTAATGATTGCATGCTCTGCTGGGCAGCGAGGAAAGCATTGCATATGCAGTAACTTATCATCATCACATAGATGTGCCATCACCCCGCAAACATGAGGCAAAGTGGAGACAGAATTCAGTGATGTCTGACCCCAGGCCTGTGGTCTTATTCATCCCTCCATCTTGCTTCTCTCAGTGTTGTTTTCTATTTAGAGGCAAAATGTTCAAGTTGGACTATAATACTTACATATAGAGAATCATATTGCAAATACATGTGCATATTATATACACAAATGCATATGAGAAAGCCAAATATCTACTAACCCACTGAAGTTTTTGATCAAAACAGATGTAAAAAAGATAAAGAGGGTAGAGTGAAAGATATCAACATTTTTATTACTTGACTGGTATAAATTTTACTCAAGACAAATAGGTATTCATTTACCCAATAATGCCCCCCACCATTTTTTATTGTGGTGAAGTACACCCAATAATGCTTTATATAAAGAAAAAAATTGATACATAACTTTCTTCAAGTAACTTAATGCACTTTCTTGGGGTAAATGCTTATTCATTTTAATACTTTTTAAAAGGAATATAAATTTATATCTAAGATCTACTTTACTTGTACCCAATATGTTCTGAAATGTAGATACCTTTATGGTTGTTCAGAACTAAATAATTTATCATTTCCATCATCATTTCTTCCACAACTCATGAATTGTCTGCAGGCGTGTTTAATGAAAATGTGTTCCTTTCTTTCTATGTTGTTATTATTGATGTCTAATTTAGTGATAATAGGGTCAAAAATGTAATCTCTATGGTATCACATTTTTGAAAAATTTTAAGCATTTCTTTATGTCTGGTATGTGGTTGATTTTGTTAAGTGTAGTGTATGTGCTTGAATAAAATGTTTACCTTTGATTTTGGGAGTAAAGAGTTTCTGTATAGCTGTAACAAGTATATTGAACCCATCATGCATGGCCTGCAACAAAAATAAAATTTTAAATATATTCAGTGGGAGTGAACTTCCTCTGTCCTTGGATATAAGTTCCGGAAAATGTACTTTTTTCTATAAAGTAATATAGAGTCCTATTTCTACTTTGGTCCCCAAATCACCATCTCTCAATGTCCTATAGGTGATATCAATTCTGCAAAACACAATGTTTTTTCTTACAAAGTAATACAAACTCCTGTTTCCATTTTGGTCCGCAAATCACCATCTCTCAGTGTCCTATGGGAGAGATCAATCAATGCTTCATTCTACATTTAGATGAGATTGCCCTTCCCTCCCTGCTAAGGATGTGGCCAGCAGTGATGAATAGAGCTGGCTTCTGGATCTTGTCTCTTCTTTCCCTCATCAGCTTCTGAACCTACTGCTCCTGCTATGCTTCCTGTTTCAGTGAAAGGTACCAGCACCCACCTGCCTAGGTCAGAACCAGGAATTATCCTGAATTCTTCTTCCCACATGCACACCCATTTCTAACAAACACCAAGACTCAGGAACTCTACTTTCCAATTGTCTTTCAAATTGGTCTCCTACTCTCAGTCTTCATTGCCAAGGCCTGTTAAGGCCACCTTAATCTCTTGCTTTCATCATTGCAATTGCCTGTGGACTGATTCTCATGTCTGTTTTGCCCCCTACTAAATTCTTTCTGCTGCAGCCAGTGATTTTTCAAATTTACTGATTTTTAGAGAGAGAAATGAAGGGATGGAGGGAGAGACTGAGAGAGGGATATTGATCTGTAGTTTCACATATTCATACATTACTGGTTGATTCTTTCTTTTTTTAAAATTGAATATTATATTGTTCTATTACAGTTGTTACAATTTTTTCCTGTTGCTCTCCACTGCCCTGCCCACTCCTTCCCCCTGCTTCCATAGTCAATACCCACTCTGTTGTCCATGTCTGTGGGTCATTCATACATGTTCCTTGACTACTCCCTTCCCCTTCTTTCCACTTTCATCCTCCTCCCTCCTCCCCTCTGGTCACTGTCAGTCTGCTCCTTGTTTCCATGCACCTGGTTCTATTTTGCTCATTTGTTTGTTTTGTTCATTAGGTTCCTCTTATAGCTGAGATCCTATGGTATTTGTCTTTCACCATCTTGCTTATTTCACTTAACATAATATTCTCCACTTCCATCCATGTTGTCATGAAAGGTAGAAGTTCCTTCTTTCTTTCTGCTGCATAGTATTCCATTGTGTAAATGTACCACAGTTTTTTTATCCACTCATTTACAGATGGGCACATAGGCTCTTTCCAGCACTTAGCTATTATAAATAACACTGCTATGAACATTGGGGTGCATAGATTATTTTGCATTGGTGTTTCAGGATTCTTAGGGTATAATCCCAGCAGTGGAAATGCTAGATCAAAAGGCAGTTCCATTTTCAGTTTTTGAGATAATTATATACTGTTTTCCACCAGTCTGCAATCCCAACAACAGTGCATAAGGGTTCCCTTTTCTCCACATCCTTGCCAGCTCTTGTTGTTTGTTGATTTATTAATGATGGCCATTCTGACTGACGTGAGGTGATATTTTATTGTGGTTTTAATGTGCACCTCTCTGATGGTTGTGTTGTGACCTTGAGCATCCTTTCATATGTCTCTGGGTCCTCTGTATATCCTCCTTGGAGAAGTGTCTGTTCAGGTTCTTTGTCCATTTTTTAAAAATTAGATTGTTTGTTTTCTTGGTGTTGAGTCATATGAGTTCTTTATGTAGTTTGGAGCTCAAACCCTTGTCTGAGGTACCATTGGCAAATATATTTTCACATATGGTTGAATCCCTTT
The DNA here is from genome assembly GCA_028533065.1 of Trachops cirrhosus. Classification (NCBI taxonomy): domain Eukaryota; kingdom Metazoa; phylum Chordata; class Mammalia; order Chiroptera; family Phyllostomidae; genus Trachops; species Trachops cirrhosus. The sequence goes on along the minus strand of CM052539.1, from coordinate 55,469,248 downwards.
TCATTTTGATGATATTTTCTTTTTTTATTGTTTTTATATTACAGTTGTCCCAAATTTCCCCTACTGCTCTTCTCTGCTACCCTCTGCTCCCACAGTCAATCCCTACCTTGATGATTTCTTTAGCTATGAAGAAGGTTTTTAATTTGATGTAATCCCATTTGTTTATTTTTCCTTTATTTCCCTTGCCCTAGGAGATATATCTGTGAAAATATTGCTGCATGGAATATCTGAAATTTTACTGCCTATGTTTTCCTCTAGGACTTTTATGGTGTCACAACTTATATTTAAGTGTTTTATCCATTTTGAGTTTATTCTGGTATATGGTGTAAATTGGTGGTCTAGTTTCATTTTTTTGCATGTACCAGTCCAGTTTCCCCAATACGATCTACTGAAGAGGCAACTTTTACTCCATTGAATACTCCTGTTCCCTTTATCAAATAGTAATTAACCACAGAGACATGGCTTTATTTCTGAGTTCTCTGTTCCGTTCCATTGATCTATATGCCTGTTCTTATGCCAGTACCAGACTGTTTTGATTACAGTAGGCTTGTAGTATAGTTTTATATCAGGTATTGTGATTCCTCCAACTTTACCTTCTTTCTCAGGATTGCTGTGGTTATGTGGGGCCTTATGTCATTCCATATAAATTTTTGAAATATTTGTTCTAGATCTGTGAAATATGCCATTGGTATTTTAATGGGGATTGCATTGCATCTATAGATTGCTTTGGGTAGTATGGACATTTTAATGATGTTAATTTTTGCAATCCATGAATATGGCATATGGTTCCATTTATTTGTATCTTCTTTAGCTTCTTTCTGCAGTATTCTATAGTTTTCTCAGTATAGGTCTTTTACCTCCTTGGTTAAGTTTTTTCCTAGGTACTTTATTTTTCTTGTTGCTATAGTACATGGGATTTTTCCAAGTTTCTGTTTTTGATATTTAATTGTTGGTGTACAAAAATGCCTTTGATTTCTGAATACTGACTTTGTATCCTGCTATTTTGCCAAACTCCCTTATTAGGTTGAATAGTTTTTTGGTGGAGACTATAGTGTTTTCTATGTATACTACCATGTCAATCTGCAAATAATGACAGTTTTACTTTCTCCTTCCCAATTTGGGTGTCTTTTATTTCTTTTTCTTGTTTGATTGCTGTGTCCAGAAATTCCAGTAATATATTGAATAAAAGTGGTGAAAGTGGACACCCTTGTCTTATTCCTGATCTTAAGAGGAAAGCTTTTAGTTTTTGCCCATTGAGTATTATGATGGCTGTAGGTTTCTCATATATGGCCTTTATTATGTTGAGGTATGCTCCTTCTACTCCCACTTTGCTGAGTGTTTTTATTATAAATGGGTGCTGTATGTTATCACATGCTTTTTCTGCATCTATTGGTATGATCATGTGATTTTTGTCTTTCATTTTGTTTATGTGTTGTATTACATTTATTGATTTGTGAACATTCTACCACCCTTGCATCCCCGGGATGAATCCCGCTTGATTATGGTGTATGATCTTTTTTTATGCATTGCTGGATCTAGATTACCAATATTTTGTTGAGGCTTTTAGCATCTACAGTAATATTTAGCATTCATCAGTAATATTGGCCTGTAGTTTTCTTTCTTTGTTGTGGTTTTACCTAGTTTTGGAATTAAGATAATACTAGCCTCATGTTGGGAGTCTTCCCTCTTCCTGACTTTTTTAGAGTAGTTTGATAAGGAAAAGAGTTAGTTCCGTTTTATATGTGTGGTAAAATTCTTCTGTTAAGCTGTACAGACCAAGGCTTTTGTGTGCTAGAAGTTTTTTTGATTACTTCTTTAATTTCACTGTTATTGGTATATTCAGGCTTCAAAATTAAAATAAACTTCAAAATGATTAACTTTGCGTACATGGTCTTTCAGCATCTGGTTCCATTTTTTAAAAAAATTAATTAATTTTTACTTTTCAATCATAGTTTACATTGAATGTGAAACTAATACAAGGTCTGGCTCCACTTTAAAAATTTCTCCCCAGCATCTTCTGTGATCATTTCCTTTTTTCTAAATTAATTTATACTCTAGCTATACTTGCAGGTCCACAGTCTCCTATGCCCTTTCACTAGTAAAAGATTACACACATATACATACATTTGTATACACACACATATATACATATAATATATATTTGTGATAAATACATGGGAAAATATATGTATATATGATGGAAATCATAATAATCAATAAATGCTTTTTATGTTGTACATAGAAATCTGATTACAGAAGGCAGATTAGCTAATATATTAATGTCTTTTTTCCTAGACCCCATCAGAATCATAGTAAGGGCATTTAAAAGTTACAGGTTCATGAGAACAAAAAGAATGGTTTTAAAGCCAATAGCAAATAAGAGATTTCCACACATTTCTGAAATACAGATTTAGCAAACTTAGCAGAGCACAAGAAGCTGCCTCTTTGCACACAAAGGGAGACAGAAATAAAAGACATCAGGTTTGCCCAGAGGAATCCCAGAAAGACTTAGGGTTTTGGAATGCCAGGTAGAGCAATGGGTGGCATTTAGGCTTAGGGCTGAAAGTAGGGAGATGACATGGGTCAGCTGACTGCCATCCATTTCTTTGGGCATAAAATGCCTGCAGCCTGGCTTCTGTTCTGAGCCTAGAGGTTAGTGGTGACTTCCCAGAGAACCTCAAGAGTCTCCAATAAAAGATCTCTACAGACCTGTTGTATGAAGAGTTAAAAAGATAAAATTGGGAAAATCTCCCAGAGAATAGAACAAAAAGATAAAGACAAAAAAATATTTGAAATATCCAAGTGGCATAGAGGATTAAGCCAGCAGGGTCAACATCTTACTAACAGGATCCAAAAAGCTAGAATAAAGAAAATGAGGGTGAAGAAATTGTTATAGAAACAACTTAAGACAATTTCCCAAGATTAGAGTCTGTTCAAAGAATCAACTTCTCAGTGAGGCCTTTCCTGACCAACTCATTTAAACTCCCCTCCACCCAGTACTCCTTGTTTTCCCACCCCACTTCACTTTTCTCCATTGAACTTAGAACCGCCTGACATACTATGCGCACTACCTGTTTAATGTCTCTCTTCACCATTGGAATGAAAGCTCTATGCAGGCAAAAACATTTTGTCATCTTCATTCACTAAAGGCATCCCCAGGGCCCAGCTAGTGGCACTTGGCACAGGAGGAATTCAATTATTATTTGTTGAGCAAATGAGTAAGTGAATGATGCAAGAGATCTAAATTCTCACCTGCCAAGGAAAGAAGTTGATAATGCCCCAAGTTGGCTCCTCAGTAGAAAGTGACATAAGCTTATAATTTAGAAAGAAGAGGCAACCACCTGAAAATACCAATAAAATAATTAAAGGTACTTAAGCATGCCAGAAATAGGATGAGATAGTAAGAGTGGGAGGAGGCAGATCACTGTCATTTCCATGATTAGTTTTTGAAAATTATTTGTTTTTTTTTCTACCACACGCCTGTACTGTTTATTTTTTAAATAATGTATATGTGTTAGAAAACATTTTGAGTTTAGTTACTGGAATTATGTCATATCAATAATAATATAGCTAACTTTTGTTGAGCACTTATTATATGCTAGGCATTGTGCTAAGATTTATATGGATTATTGAATGTATTACAGATTTGTTGTCATTTTGCAAGGATTAAAAACATCTGGATTTAACCTAAAATTAGAAAAATAACCTTAATCCAAAGTATAAATATTGAGTAATCTAAACTCAATTGAGTAAAGTCTGCTTCACAATTCTCAACAGATATTAATTTGATATGCTTCCTCATGTCCTTAAAATGCAAGGAAAAAAGCATCCTACAATAATTTTTTAAATGAAGTTTTTCTTTATCGGAAGTCCTCATAGAACTACAAAAGCATTTGTCAACAGGATTTGTGGCAACAGGAACAAAAGAAAGTGAAGGGGAAATTGTGTATAAGCTCTTTAGAAAACATGTTGGTGTCATCAGCTTGCTTTCCCACCACCCTTCTTTCCACTCCACACCTCTCTTTCAGTCTGTCATCTGATGTAAGTCTGATGAAAGTGACCTTTGTTTTGGGACATTTATGAGATTTTTCACAACATAAAATAGCTTCTGGTCATTTGGGGGCTTCAGCTCTGATCTGCTTCCTTCTGGCTGTGCCCAGATTTTCTGCTACAATGTCATCCACCAGTTGATCAGGGACACACAGAGCCAGTCACCATTGCAAATCATTCTTCAAACTTCCCAGAGGTGGAATTTAAACAGTAATGGTTGTTTAAAAATACAGGTTTTAGCACAATTCTTTTTTTCATCCTCTTTTGAAGATACACTTACTGATTTGAGAGAGAGAAGAAAAGAGGAAGCAAGACTGCTGTGAGAAAGAAACATCAATAGGCTGCCTCTGTTCATACTGGGCAGACCGGGGACTGCACCTGCACATGTGCACATGCCCTGATTGGGAATGGAGCCCATGACCTTTTGATTTATGGGATGACACTCATCCAACTGAGTCACACTGGCCAGGGTTTGCTCAATTCTTTTGCTTAGGTGCTTCTGGTGTTTAGACTGTGCTATGGATCTGTTGGGAGAAGTCTCTCCTTCCTTTTTCCCTTTTGCTTGGCTAAACTTCCCATCTCTCAGGCTTCAGCTTGGACGTGTCCCCCCTGCAGGAGCCCTTCTTGACAATGACACTACCTAAATGGGGATCCTGCACCTCCTGCAGCTCCTGGAACAGCCCTCTGACATTTCACTTTATACACTGAATTGTTGCTGGACCTTGTGCTCCATGAGCACAGAGACTGGGCTTTATGTCTTGCTAGCTCCAGTACATGGCACATAGCAGGTGCTCAATAAACATTTGTTGGATAAGTTGAAAGACTGAATGAATGAATGCAACTGTTTCTGTATTCAGCTCTGCTTCAGTTTGCATACTGAATATGCACACATACTGAGTATGTGTGAAAATTAATAACAAAACAGCTGCACAATTGTGCTTAACAATTACTGAGTCAAAGGCTAACGAGTTAAAAAGTGTTGGACTGCTTCCAGAAGTTCAGGGAAAAAGAGATAGAAGAGAAGGTTGTGCTTATTTCCTGTGTTCCATAGGAAATGAATATTTCCTAAGCTCTTTTCCTCTAGCAATTTCTTAAGTAAATTGAAAATGCACCATATAATTTTACAGCCCCATGAAAGAAGAAAATAAAATGCTTTCAAAATGGTTTGTGCCATATGCTATAACACAGCCTCTTATTTATGGCTTGACAAATAGGTGAGGGAAAGTCATTATATTTTCCTCTTTCTTCAGTCTTTGAACAATAGTTAACAAAGACCACATTGAAAACTAAATTTGCCTTATCACTCATGAGATCAGGTTCTGGATTTATGTGAAGTGAAATGTTTTCAATACAGCCCCCTCCCCCACCTATCCTCCCACCCCCATCGGCTGGGGCATGAGATGCCCTAGAAGCGTCATAGTTACTTCATGTTTTTTCTATTGCTCTTCATTGGACCAGAGCTAATGTTCTCTGAATGCCCTCACAAATGATATCAAAGGGTTGAAAGAGAACTTTAAACGTGGTTTTAAAATTTTAATCTAAGGCTGGTTGAAAGATGAATGTTTGTGGAGGTGTGGTCCTTTTGTGCTTATGGGGAAGCTGGAAAAGATTTTATTTTTTAATTCAAGTTATGTGACAGGTTATGGAATAACAAATCATAGAGACAAAAATTCCTTGAAACTACTTCATGGACATACAAATGACTAGTAAGAAGAAGCAGAATGATTCTACTTTGATGGCTTGTGTGTTTTACATGTGATGCCAGCTTTTTAGTTTGTGTAATTCTGAGGGAAAAAGGCAAATCAGGATGCTACTAATAATGATTGTGGGAGAATTTTCTTTGACTTATATGAGAAAAGATCTTGACTCAATGTCTGTTTTCCTAAAGCAGCTGTTTCTTTGGTAAGAAAATTACTTCTTTTAAACGGAATGTATCTTTAGTTTGAATGGTGTTCCAAGGACATGCAGAGTTTGGCACAAATAACAGCCCTTGTTTTATTACAAAATCTTTTATTACAAAATCTTTTATTACAAAAATTATAAGCACGAAATTCTGTAACATAACAATATCACACTCAAGCACACCATATGCCATTTCAGGTGAAATGTTCAAGTTAAAACTGTAAATTATTACACCCATATTATTACCCTACCAACCACACTCAAGTAGGTGTTACTTCTGCCAGACCCTGTATTTGGATAAGTTGAAACAATTTTGGTTGCAAATCTATATCATGTTATATGTTATGACCACAGTAATAGGCACATTATCTTGCATTTATCTATATGCAATAATATGTGCTATTTCATTTACTTCTTTACTAGCTCTATTTTGTGAATTAGCCTCTAGATAGAATTGTAATTATTATCATTATTATTTATACTTATATGAATGACTGTATTTTTATATTATCTTAAATTTAAGAAAAGACATCTTCTATATATACTTAACTTAATATACATTCACACACATATGAGGTCTGTCCAGAAGGTTTCCAGCCATGTTATATGAAAAATAGAGACATTTATTAAAGAAGATACAAGACACAAGAAACATTGTGCATTCCTCAACGAAGGCATCTTGGGACCTCACACAGTTCTCCCAGTGTCTCTTCCACTGTTCAAAACACTCTGCAAAATCCTTTGTTGGAATCGCCATCAGTTATCCCATTGTGTTTTTCTGAATCTCATGGATGGTCTGAAATCTCTTCCCTTTCAAACATGATTTTAGTTTTGGGAAAAGCCAGAAGTCGCAGGGCACCAAGTCTGGGTTGTAGAGGGGGCTGAGTCACCTGGGTGATTTGATGTTTCACCAAAAAAATTCTGCAGGCCTTCCAGAACATGGACCACTTTCAACAGATTCTCTACTATCTTTGAAGTGTTTGTTCCACATTTTTATTTCTGCTGCACTCATTGCATCATCCCTGACAGTACACAAGCTCACTCAGCATCATCTACTGCCCCCACTGACTAGTACAGTGAAGACGTCATTGTTCACACATGCGCATTCCAGTCCATGCTCCTTGGATGCCTGGTTACATCGATGTCACACAAACCATTCTCATTGTATCAACAATGGCTGCACTTTTTCTGGACAGACCTCATATATAAAGAGATTATGAAATAGACAAGCTCTTTCAGGAAATTACACTGCTGACTTATGGGTTTCCAATTTTGTTATTTGTTGGTTTCAAACTCCATTTGGTTCTATTATCAGTCCAGGCAGTTTCCTATTTCTCTGAGGTGGAAACATAATAAGAATCTGTGCACCTGCGAAATATAAAAGAGCCAGGGAGGGTTCCCCCATCCAGTTCTGTTTTCTTTACAGGATCTTACCCTAATTTTCACCATTTGGAACTAAGTCCTTTGACATCTTTGTATCATGGAATCCTAGAATTTGAAACCTAGGAGGAATATTAAACATCTAATTGAACCACCATCCTCAGTTTGTAGGTAAGGAAATTGAGCTCTGTCCAAGATTTGTCACACTCTGGGAGTTGTAGAACCAAACAACAATGAAGGTCTTCTGAAGGTTAATTCTGCTGTCTTCCACTATGTTCATTCATTGGTTCATTCTTTAATTGGTGGTTTCAGCAGGATTCTTCTGGGAGAAAGTGAAAAAAGCCCTACTCTGGAACATGAAGGGGAGAAGAAACTTTTATTAGCCTCCAGACACGATAGGATCTAGTGGCTCATATAATGACTTCAGTACTTGCTCTGTCTGCAAGTCTTTGTCTCTCCTTTCTTCTGTGTGGGCTTCACTTCTCAGGCGTGTTCATCCCATGCCATGGCAACATGCCTTCCTCACTGACCTCCCCTCAGGAGTTACAGGTATGCATCCCACTAGTTTCAATTCTACCGGACTGGGAAAGGGTCACCTTCCTAGTATCTATCTCATGGAGTTGCCTTGGGTAATGTGCCAGTGCTTGAACCAATCAGAAGATTGAGTTAAATCAGCTGACCTGGCTTAAGTCACATCCCTTCCCTTGCCACCAGGCAGTGTATAGCAGAGCCAGTTGAGTCTCACGAAGTGAGAGTGAAGGAGAGGAATTTCTAAACAAACAAACAAACAAACAAACAAACAAACAGTAAAATGGAGCACTGTTGCCAGAAGAAAGTAAAAAAAAATGCTGAGTAGTTTAAAGCAACCATGTATGCTTCCAGGGCGTACTATGTCTGAAACACCATGTTAGGTATCTGTCTGTGTAGCATCTGTCATTAATTCATTTGTTTATCAGATTTTTTTTCAAAAGGAACATGCTGGCAGAGGTTGAACCTACAGAAATGGGGTACAGGAGAGATTATGTTGGATGTGTTGGAAAATCCCTTAAACCTGTTTGAGCTCATATTCTCCTGAAATACATTCTTGGATTGATAAATGTGAGTGATGGGGAGGAAGCAGGGAGCTGTTTGAAGTGCAGAGCCCTGTATATTAGGAGGAAGTGAAACCTTACTGAAGGTCATTGGACCAGTGGACTATCAGAGGATGGGAAATCTGAGAAAAGGCCATGTGAGAGGCTGTTAGAAAAAATCTATCTGCTCAGCTCAATGGAGACTTGGCATAGTTCATTCATTCATTCAGACATTTTTAGAGGGGCGAGTGTGGCCAGCTACTGTGACAGGTGCTAGGGATACAAAGATGGCAAGACATTATGATCATTAGGGGGATACACACTCCACAAAGATTAAGGACAGTTGCAGTAATTGGTACCAGGAATAAGTCCGGAGTGCTACAAAAGAATATGCACTAGAGGACCTGCCAATGTGGCGGCGAAGATTTGGCAAGGGAGAAAGATAGAGAAGTTACCCTAGAAAGCAGAACATTGAAGAACAAGATTTGCTAGGTGGAAGACGGTCCTGAAGAAGGGAAAGAATTCCAGGCAGAGGATACTAGGGCTTGTGGGGAGTGCTCAAGGTGACAGCAGTGAATGGGGCGTTCCATGCACTCCCAGGAGGGAGGGCCTGTGTAGCAGGAGGGCACGGCAAGGAAGCTGATCAGAGTCAGGCTAGAGAAGGGAGCAGGAGCCAGACGATGCCATGCTATTTGGGCCATAGGAGAGATTTTGATTTAAATTTTTTTTTAAATTAACGATCACCTGAGGATATGTGTATTGATTTTAGAGAGAAGAGAGGAGAGAAGAGATTTTAAGGAAGAGAGAGACAGAGACAGAGACAGTGACAGAGACATCGATCGGTTGTCCCCTGGACGTGCCCTGATGGATCAAACCGTCTACCTAGGTATGCACTCTGATGGGGAATGAACCTGCAACCTTTTGGTGTATGGGATGATGCTCCAACCGAGCCACCCAGCCAGGGCAAAGAGATTTTGATTTTGATCTGAGAGCATAACATTTGTCATCAGATTTGTTTTTTTTTTTTTTTTTTTGGAGAGACCACGCTAGCAGTGGGTAGAGAAAGAATTGAAGAGGGCAAGACTGACTACACAGGCAGAACATTCAGGAGGGGATAGTGGCTTGGATTGCATAGTAGTGACAATGAAGATGAAGAGAAAGCAGCTACATTCAAGGGGTGTTTGCATTTCTTAGTTTTACAAGAATGACTTCTGCAATAGCTGGTCAGGCATTATGATCGGCTTGTGGATTTCTGGAAGTTCCACATTTTCATTAGCTGGTTGAATTGTAGGTTTATTTTCCAGGACAGTATTAAGTCATCTGAGGATTAGGCTGAACATAATTGTTTTATGGCTAAGGGTATCCCATTGTAATAAATAAAAACCATATATCAGCCTGCCGAGTGCTTGATTTAAGAGTGCATAACTACAGGGAACTTTGCGGAGCCTACAGATTTGGTGACTAAAGAAACGGGACTTTAAACTCTTGCGGCCCCACAAAATGTTCTGGGTCCTATAACCAGCTTGTTTGCTGCAGTTTTGAAAATCCCTTAAACCTGTTTGGGCTCATATTCTCCTGAAATATGTTCTTGAATTGATAAATGGGATGAACAGCCAGGTTAAGATGCTCTGCTGTGCAGTGGAAGCATTCCAGTTGCTGGGGGACAAAGACCCAGGCTGAGCATGCTGTTATTACTGTGGTCCCATGAAAAACCAGCTTTGCAAAATTGAATTTGAACCTGGGAAGCTAGAATGCAATGTGTTAGGGATGTGCACCCAAGGGAAGTCTTATACTGAGCAGCAACTACATAGGATGTTCTATGGATATTCATTAGTCTAAAGATGAGAGTATGAGACTAAAGTTGGGGGACCTGAGATTACATTATGGCTGTAGCTCTGTGTCCTCAAGCCAGTCACTTCTACTCTCTGAGCCTCAGTTAACTCACCAGTAAGGTAAACATGATAAAAATAATACCTGCTGTATTACCTAGCGTGGTACTGAAGATGAAAAGAAATGACATTTGTGAAAGTGCTTTGTAAGAAAAACATGAAGATGCAACAAGAATTGTCATTATTTGCTCCCATCTGCATAGGCAAAATTGTGCCATGGTAAGAAACAGCAACATCTCAGAGCCTTAAAACAAGGTTCATTTTTTGCCCCTGCAATGTCCACTACCAGACTGGCAACTCTCAGTGCATCTGCCTTTTATTCATGTTGATGAAGTAGGTGAGTCTTGCAGCCCTGCCTCTGTAGATCTCGCCTCATTTCCAGGTTCTTCAGCAGTCTTGTTGGCAGTACCATTGTAACACATAGTGGTGTGTTCTCCTCTGTGCCCATTTTCCCTTCTGTAAGAGCACTTGGAGGTTTCACTGGAACATCACCCATTTAATGTTTCACATGGAGCTGGTCCTTCCCTGCCCACAGACATACTTTCAGAAGTTCCCCATCCTTGATTGGCTCTAGGATAGATATGAAACCTACATCTGGCCAGTGCTATTTTTCCCTTGGCCAGAATCACTGGTAGAACAAATTGGCTATGATCCAGGGGGACCCAACAATATTCAACCCAACTATTTTGTTGTAAATATTAGGAAAAATGTATCTTTCTGCAGAGGTTATGAGGCCAAGAAGTTATGTCTGGGATTTCAAGCAGCTAGCTTGCCACCACTAGAGGGGCACCTATCTGACAGTGAACCCAAGAAAGAGAAAAACTTAACTGAGAACTATACAAAGTCACACTCATGGCCATACACTTTGGGTCCCTGTATCAAACCATTTTGAAGATCCAGTATTCTGGACTCCTCAGTTATATATCAACTAATGTGTTTTCTCTCTCTCTCCTCTCTCCCTCCCTCCCTCCCTTAGGGACCTTCCTTCCTTCCTTCCTTCCTTCCTTCCTTCCTTCCTTCCTTCCTTCCTTCCTTCCTTCCTTCCTTCCCCTCTTCTCCTCCTCCCTCCTCTTCCTCCTCCTTTCTCTTTTGAATAAGCCATTTCAAACTGGACATATGTCTCTTATGGTTGAAAAATCCCTGGCTCATACGGTCATTCATCTCCAATGAAAGTGCTGCCAGCCTGGTCAAGGGCCTGGCAGTGCAGGTGGAGACAGGTGCGTAGCTCCCTCATCCCACCCCAGTTCTGATCAGTCACCAGGGAAAATCCAAGGCACAAGAAATCCGTCTGCTTGTTTACTCTCATTTTCTCTTCTAGTATTCTACTAAGTGGTCCATTATCCTTTGTTCAGGAAGACTAGCATCATTACCTAAGGAAACCTAAGGAGATATAGAATTCAGTAGATAAAGCCTGGGTAGGAGAGGATGACTAGGCAGCCTACAGAATGCTAATGAGATGAGCTGCCTGCAGAAGTGCATTTAGTTTAGCTCCATTAGGTGTGCAGGCTGTCGGGGGAGGCTGGAATCTGAAGGAATAACAGGAGTTGGGTGCTGAACCAGGACGGGGAAGACCACCAAGAGTCCCTATACTCCAACACTGGGATACTTTCAACCAAGGCCGAAGTCAGGATGAGACTGGAGCAACCAGGGTGAGGGCTGGACTGAAAGGTGGAAAGTGAGCAACCTCACAAGCAAATAAAGCTGGGGGGCATCATGGACCCCATATGACTGTCACTGTAATAAAGGTGATTACACTTTGCTGATTTTTCAGGGGTAACTTCCTTTAGTAACCACTGAGCTCAAATGATGCAAGCCATAGTGTGAAAAGGAAGTCTATGCATGTACAGGACCCGGCAGAAATGAGGCCTGCTGGAGTGTGATTGGTAGGGTAATAACATGGGTGTAATAATATTATACCCATTGGGTATACTAAGTTTTAATTTGAACATTTCACCTAAATGTCATATGGTGCACTTGAGTGTGATATTTTTATGTTACAGAACTACATGCTTATGATTTTGTAATAAAAATGGGGTGTTACTTGTGTCAGACTCTGTATTAATGATTTTCACGCATGGAGTGTATAACCAAAATGGTGTTTGAAACCCTCTTACCTTCTGACCAATATCTGTGGATATCCCCATGTGGTGAAGATCAAATTATGATAGAAACCAGAGGGAAAATAACTAGTTTTAGGTCCACCTGCAGCCAGAGGCAGGATAACAGAAACAACAGCTAACACTACACAGCGCCTTCTATTCACCAAGTGCTTTTAAGAATTTCACATATACTGGCATATTTAATCCTCACAAAACACTTTCAAGTAGATGTGCTATTATTTCTATGTAAAAATTGATCTCAGAATGATGATGTGACTTGCCCAAGGTTCCCCAGCTAGTTAGTGGCAGAGCCAGGACTCAAACCCAGGCTGTCTCGTTTCAGAGGCCATACCTTTTGCCCCAGATGGCACAATCGAGGTCTTCTCCAGTGTCCCTGGGCCGGAGCAGTAGTTGCTCCTTCCCTAAGGACGACCTTCCCTAACTTTATGAATTACGCTTGTTCACTAAAAAGCAGTCGTATGTAAATAAAACTTGATAAGAAGCACATTCATTCTGCCCTCTCGTCAACCGTTCTGCTTCATTTTTTTCACTTTTCTGAAGTTTCATTCACTAATCTGTAGTCTGAGTTTGCATTGTGTCTCACTGACTGGAATGTTTTTCTTTAGTTCTGTTTTTATTACTGCCCATACTCCTAAACCACTTAGCATTCCTGAATTCACTGAGTCGAGTACCACTAGTCCTATTGAAAAGCAATCTCCTCATATAAAATGCTACCTAGTCTGAGAGTCATTGTCCATGCAGCCCCTGGATCCCTCTGTAAGGGTGACGCTAAAGCCCTTCGGTGGGAGAGCCTGCGGTTCGTCCCTGGTATCGGCAGAGTGTGGGACACCTTCAGCCACCCTCAGGGTAGCTCAGAAGGGTTCTACTTACACAGCTCTCCTTGGGGTCCAGCTTCTTCCTTGAAGTTTTGGCTCTTTGTGGGCAGGGATGGAGTCTTATGGACTTTTATTGCCCGACAATATTCAGTACATACTAGAGCTCTCACTGTAATTTTGAACTTAAAAAGATTTTTTTACAGCACTGACTGGTAGGGCTCAGTGGGTTGGGCATCATCCTGCAATCCGAAAGGTTGCTGGCTGGATTCCTGGTCAGGGCACACGCCTGGGTGGGGGCCAGGTCCCGGGTTGGGGGCGCGTGAGAGGCAACAGATTGATGTTTCTTTCACACATGGATGTTTCTCTCCCTCCCATTCCCTCTCTAAAAATAAATAAAACCTTAAAAAAGATTTCTTCACATGACTTTCATAAGTGTACTGCTTGTTGTGTAAAAGCAATAGATTTTTCTAAAAAAAAAAAACCTAATTCAAAAATGTTTTAGTGAGTATCGACTCCAAAATGTGGTAAAAAATTTTATCCTATTCATCAACTTATCCTATTCTGGACATAATAAATCCTTTTTTATTCTTTCCTTTCAAGCCAAAGATTCCCTCTTGGTTTATTTTCATTTTCAGGAAGTAATTTCTTCTTATGTGCTTTTCTATATTAATAAAAATGAAGAGACTAAATATGGGTTCTATTAAGTACCTTTGGCCTGTCTCCCTCTCAGTAGGCTGAGCTGACCCACCCTGGCAGGAAATGGCTTTCCTGCCTCTGAATTCTTGAAACTTGTTGCCTAAACAATACGGTTGGTTCTGTTCACATGCTGCACTTATTTCCATACTTGCATAATTTTCTCCAAGGAGACAATGTCTTGGACTGGGACTCAGCACAAAGTAGGCACTCACAAAATATTGGCTGTGAAAATAAATGAAGGAGTGGAGCAAAACTTGACAATAATTCTCTGACAGGACATGTTTTAATATGGGGAAGTCCTTCCTAAGAAGCTGAATGAAGAAAGCTTCAGTGACCATGGTTGCAGCACTAACCAGAAAATTTTAGCTTTTTAAGAATCCTGGTTTATTCACCCATCATCAGCACTTGCGGAGTAAAAATGATTTTGAACTTGGTGGAATAATTCTGACTCTGCTTATGGTGTTCATAAAATGAAAGGCTCCTGCCCTGGCCAGTGTGGCTAAGTTAGCTGCGCACCATCCTGCAAAACCAAAGGTAACAGGTTTGATCCCTGGTTGGGGTGCATGTATGGGTTGTAGGTTCGGTCCTGGTTGGGGTGTGTGTGAGAAATGACTGATCAGTCACACTGATGTTTCTCTCTCTTTCTCCCTCTCCTTTCTCTAAAAAATAAACATTTTTTAAAAATGAAATACTCCTGTTTAGTAATATCTTTCATTTCTTATTCTTTTCTCCAAACTTTTGGGTTTCTCTACAAATGTTACTTGAAAAATAACCAGTACATCCGTTACTCCCCTTACAAACTTTGTTGATGCCAGCCTCAAATAGAAATTCTCTAGCTTTAAACTACAGGCTATTCTTCCTTTATATTTCCTCTAAGGCCGTCTCTGTAGAACTAAATGTCACACCATGCAAAGTGATGTAGGGCAGTCGATTTAAGAAGTGTGATGCTTTAAAACTTTGCATCAGTGTTGTGTACAAGTCTGAACACAGGATATGCAGAAAGGGCAACACAATGACTCGCGAATTGAATGTCTTGCTCCTTGACCTGTTTTAACCAAACTTTATTTAATGGAGTTATGAAAAAGAGTAGGAATCAAAACACATGGGGATCACAGAGGCTGTTATGTTTATTGTGCAGGACAGTGATAATCCACTGAGAAATATTTTCAACAAGCAAGCGATTCAAAGTACAATCATAGACAGCAACTCTACATGAAGAACAAAGAATAAAGTTAGAAGACACTCAAAGGAATAGGGAGAAAGTCAACTGCAGTTAAACGTCTTGAAAATTTTCTCCTGCAAACATGCAGAAATGGTAGAAAAGTTAAATGTCCAGTCTTACTTAGCTGAGACCAACAACAGTAAAGAACAGTCCTATAAAATTTATCTCCCACAAAAATAAACTATATATATAAAAATTTTATGATGTTCTTACTGTTCCATTGGCCACAAGCTTTTTTTTTTCAGTATGAAAAATGAGGTATACTGGGGCTTAAGAGGTAGTAGTGTGTTTTGATTGTACAACGTAGAAGACATAAAACAGTAACTTCATCAGAGATGGAAATTGCTCGGTTTCCTAGTTTGGCCAACATGAGTAACCGCGTCAGTTTTATGAGCTGGCCAATGAGGTTTCAAAAAGGCCCCACCAAAGATATGGATTGGGACTTTTATTTTTATGAGCCACTGTTTATTTGCTTATTTAACGCACAGTTAACAGTGATGTTGAGTTTTAATTCTCTCCATAGCTCCTTTGGTGATTCACAACAGTGAGCCATCTGCCAGTCTGAGAGAGGTATGCGGTCTTTGAAGCTACCTCCCTGAAGTGGCTGGAAGAGAGATGGTTTTGAGTTCTGTGTGGCATCAGAACGGGAAGCCACACTGACACATGCCCTCATGACAAACTACCTCCTGGCCCAGTTGATAATACCATGTTAAAAAGTCAGCACACTCACTAGCAGAGAAAAGAATAAAAACTCTACGTAAGAAGCGCTTAAAATAAATCTAGTTGAGACATATTACAAAAATCACATTTGTGTAAAATACATGAAAATCTTTGTCAAGCATTTTCTCATATTCAACTAATCTTAAAAACACATATTTCTGATTGCATCGCAAAAGCCGAGCTTGTTGCACCTCACCTGCAAAGCTTCAAGTTTCTTTGAAGGTTGGCTTTATTTACTCATTTGCAAAAGTATGTAAAAATGTGTTCCTTTCTAGCAAACATCTTTTACAAAAATAGTTTTGACAAGGGGTAGCTGCAGTTTGAACCATGTCAAACTTTGATGAAATTGAAGGCTGCAAGTTACAAGTTTATTCCTTTTGAAGTCTGGAGGTAGGTCTTTGCAAGTCAATCAGTTCATTTCCTTAAACAATTCATTTGAGGTACAAACTTGGAGGGTAATATTTAAACATTACAGTCAAATTTTGTGTGACGTGTAGTGTGATTGAGGAAAAAATCCTTAAGAACTTAGGAGCGACTTGGTTAAAAAACTATTCGACTTAATGTAGAAATCTAGTGGAGAAGCTGAAACAAGTATTTGTAAAATTTTAATTAAAAAAAAAACCGTAGAAAAATACATAGCCATGCTGACACACAGTGAGGAGACCGCTTCTTTAACTGTAGTTTAAGTGTACAAAAAGAACTGAGATTAGCATCACCTACCCATTCAGTTTTTTTCTTGCATTGCTTGTGTATAGCAGCATGTAAAAAGTACTAGACTGTAAATTAATTGTAACATTCAGAGGTAGTATTGAGTAGTGGGGATATATTGCATCTCTGGTTAAAAGTGCAGTTTGAATGAAGAGATGGTGAACTGAAGCCAAAATAAAGCACCTCAGTCAACCATCCTATGTCAAAATGTATTACTTGAAGTAACACATAAGCTTAATTTGAGGTAAGTGGTATTTAGGTCTTTCACGGAAACTGATACACAATGGAGAGAGGGGAGGAGAGAGGGGAAGGGGGAGAGAGACAGAGAGAGAGGAAGATTGCTTTTAAAAAAAATTGTAGCATAACTATAGCAAAAGAAATTTAGATTTCGCTCCTCCTACCTCATAAATCAAGTGAATTCATCATGCATTATTCTTGTACCTTTTCATTAAATTACAAAGAGGATGATTTTACTTGTCCAGGTTCCTTAAATGCTTTGAGGCTGACAAGTGCAATTTATTGCTAAATGGCATTTGGCTCTGTAGGAAGTAGATTCTACCCAGATGATTGTTTTTCCTGAAAATGAGTGTGGCAAGTAAATGTATTCCTCCTACTGATATGTATGGTATCCATAAATATAGGAGTTGCTGATACTTGTTCGCTTACTTCCCTTTTAAAAAAACGAGCATAACCTTTTCTGGTCCATTAGCTGAATGAAAGGATACATCAGCATTTCGTCTCATTTAGAAATAAAAGTTAAAAAATCATCAAGTGTCTACAAGATTATACGAAAAAGAGAGAAATAGTATCTATTCCTATCTTTGGTGTTCTAAACAGAAGCTTGACTATGGCGAGTGGGTGGGTGGCGCTGGAGGCCGACAGTGTTGCACACTGCGCCTTTCCTACGTGAATGCCCAACGTCACAAGTGTGACACGTTTCTGGTTTGTGTGCAGTGCAGTGATTGACTAAACCTGATTCAGAGTTTTTCTCACCCACCCACTCTGGCTTATCAGATCAACAAACTATTAGTAGGTTAAGAAAAAAGAAAACAGTAATTAAAAGTTGCATTGTTAAATTGTGTCCCCTGTGTTTACAGCAGTTTTTCACTAAACCTGGGACTGTGAAGGGATTACAAAGAAGGTGATTAATATAGTCCTTTTTAAGGTTATGTGATTTCTCCCCGACCCCCACCCCTCCCCCGCCCCACCCGCCCCGCCCCCGATGAAAGTGGAAAGACCATGGCAATAGAGAGTAAGTGGTCACTGCAGTGTCTTCTCCCTTCAAAAGATCGAACTGCTGCTGAGGTAGAAATCAAACGTTGGCGCCCCCTAATCCTCTTCCGCAGACTCTTGTGAGGATGTCTCTTCAGTCTCCTCCTGGAACACACAAAGGGCACAAGCATCACGCTGTGTGGGCTGTTCTTACAAACAGTTCAGTGACCTGCTTCCACAGCACATCATACTTGCTTCAAAAGAGGACTAGGACCGTGGGCAAGCCCCTCACTCTCAGGGCTTCTGACAATGCGATTGAGGAATCAAGGTGTTTTTTCCCAGAGCAGTCATCAGCCACTGTTGACTTTAGTCTTGACAGCATGGTAGCTGGTCAGCAAATTCAATTGTTTGCAGTCCAGAGAACGTCAGGCCAATGCAAGCTTACTCACCAATTAAAAGTAGAAAAAGAAATGGGTGCTTTTTTTTCCTAGACAGCATGCCACTCATCAGTTTTAAAAATTGTCATACAAGTAAGAAAAATAAAGTTCAGGAGATCCTTATTTAAGGCATAAATAAACATGTTGTCTAGATATTGGTAACAATAGCTGATACTTTTATGGCGATTACTGGATGCTTTTAGGGACTATCTGCTACTATTCCCATTTTACTGGTGAGAAAATCAAGGCACAGCAAGTCATATACTCAAAGTGACAGGGGGAGTAGGGTGAGGATTTGGGCGGAGCCAGATGGCGCTAGAACTTGTGTGTGACCACGAAACTACTGCCACTGTCAGTGGCAGCATGGGGGCAGAAGGGAGCCCGACCGTAGGCTGCAAGAGCTGACTACTAACTCCCTCTCTAAATTGGCTTCCTTGGTCTTATGTGTATCGAACTGCATTTTAAGACAATGACCAAAGTTTGGCATCACTGCTCAATCTCAGTGCTAAATCCACATCGACCAAATTTAATGCTGGGCTGGACAAGCAGAGAAAATCTAATATATATGTTTTTGCAGGGCCTCCTCTTCATATAAATCTAATTCCTCCTTCTCTTTTCCTTTTTCTGATTCCTTGTGGTTCTGGAATTTATTGGCATTTCTGCACGCTGGCTTGAGCCGCACAGTTCTCCTTCTTTTGCTTATTTTAGAAATGTGCAGTACCTTTCAGGACATGGGTGGTAAAGCGGAGACAATAAACATTTCTGATAAAAGTGTCATTATTGAGAGGATGATTTTTATCAAATGCTGTACACTGTCTCATGGGACAGCATGTGAAAAAGATCTGGGAGAAGAGGTAAACATTGACCCCGGCAGCAAACCGAGCCCCTTTAAGAATGGCCAGCTTAAAACAGCTTATAACAGTCTTCCTACTTTAATAGATTTGATTTTCGACACGGCTTCATTTTGTCTGGGTGGCTAACTGACACAATTTATACCTCTCTTCCTTTCCCAGGTCACTACAGTACACCATTCAGTAACGCATGCCTTAAAGCTTGTCTGCATTATATGACCAAACTCCCATTCATTAGTGTTTGAAACACTTCAGCTGTGAAGGAGCTCCTAAATGCTACCATGTGTGACGCTTTTGCGTAAAAGCAGCAAACGGGAGGGAAAAAAAGCCCACATGACCGGGCACTCACACGAACACACACACACACCTACTACACACACTCACAAACTCTATCCTGGGCTTTAATCACAGGCCACTGCTTACTGCAGACCCTTGGCAAAAGGCTTCAAACATTCTGCCCCCAAAGACTGAGAGCTGTAAATCCTGGGAATAAACACACCTACAAATGAATGGATCACAGCTTAAAAAATATAACCACAGCAGCATCAAGTCATGAGATTTCACACCAGTTTTGTTTAGTCTGCTTTGGGTTATGTGGGAAATGTGGAACGTATGAAGCTACCTCCCCTCTACTCCTAAACCCTGAGCTTCGGGCTTCACATATTTAAGCAGCAGGTTTATACCTCTTGATAGGCAACGGGCCATGACCCTGAGATTCTCTGTGGAGTCCTGGCCACAAAGGAGGATGTTGCGTGATCAAAGCCATGAGCGGACGAAAGAGAGACAAGCCAACGTTCAGCTGCCCTATGACCTTCTCTTTTCACTTAATATTCAAATTCCAGAAAGTCACTAAGCTGTCTGGCAGATACACTCTTCATCTGTCCCCAGATGACTCACTTCTCATGATGACATGAGGTGTGAAACAGGTCACAGCATAAGAGCTGGCAGGTATATCTTATTCCTTCTTCTCATGGTTAATAAATTAATAGAACTCAGTCAAGATGGAAACTCTCCTGGATCTAGCTGTAATCATTCCATTTCTAACTGCTCAATTTTTCTATACTATCTGGAAACCAAAGTACCCTATTTTTCAGACCATAAGATGCACCCAGGTTTTAGAGGAGGAAAATAGGAAAAAAATTTGAAGCAAAAAATGTGGAAAAAATTTAATAACATAAATAACATAATATTTCACCATTGTAAATGTAAACAGAACTCAACAGCAGCATTAACAATCATTATTCCTCCCAAATTTGGGTGGGTGGGTGGGATGGGAGTGCATCTTATAGTCTGAAAAATACGGTGCTTCCGAGTCCGGAAGGAAAACAGAATTTTCAGGCCATGAACTCACAGAGACCTTGTAGTGGATGGAATGTGATCAACTGCCCAAAACATTCCCAGAAACTTTGCTTGATTTGCGCTCTGGAAGCTCCTGATATGTAAGTGGTTTGGTTTATTCAAACCCCTTAGACACAACTCAATTAAAAAGGATGCACCCTCATATCGTTTCCTTAGCAGTTCTTAACACAACACTGATAGTTGTTTTATTAAGGTATCTTTCCACTGACCTTGGGATTCTTCTATTGGTAGTTGTTAGTTATAGTACTGGTATGTAACTAGGATCTCAGAGGGTGGGAGCTCACACTCCATTAAACTTTCGGAGGCAATAAGGCTCTCACATGCTCAAAACAATGGTTTTCTCAAGAGTCTAGTTAGTGCAGAGCGGTCTCTTCTTTGCATAGCCCTGACTGGCCACCCTGCAAAGGACAGCATGACTGCCAAGAGGATGCTGTTGGCAGGGCGTGTGGCACTTCTCACCCCTGAAAACCTCACCTTTCCAGGGACTTGGTTGCTGTGACAAAAGTATGCATGAAATGAGAAGAAAAATCCTTCCTGTTAGGAATGAAGTTGGAAACCCAGCCTCAGCTGCCGGGTCCTGGCTGGCCAGACTTCACAGAAGGCTCTTCTGTGGGGCCAAAAGTGTGGTCCCGGAGATGTAGGGCATAAGGAGCTGGCTCTGGTGCCCCCAAAGAATCATGTTTCCATAGCAGAGTAGTTACTAGGGACCCCTCAGATTCAATCCTGTCCATTCACTTAGAAGACACTGTCAGTTATTGTAGACACCACCTTGCACCTTGAGATGTTTATTTAAATTGCTTCATGTTTGCACATGCAGCCAAAGGCCCTGTGGGCTTGTGTAGCCCCCCAAGAGCAGCTTTGAGGCAATAAGGAGATTGAAATACTGTAGCCAAGAATTATACACATTTCATTAGGGGCTAGTCATCCAGGTGGGAAGGCCAAACAGCAGCAGTCTGGTCAAGAAGACTTAGTCTTGGAATGGGGCTTCGGGAATATAGGATAAAAGGAGTTTTTGAAGTGGAAGTGCACAGTGACATTTTTATGAGCACCAGCTACTAAGGCCTCTAAACACTGCACAGCTCCCAGGCATTCATTCACTTACTTTACAAAGACAACTGAGGCTGCACCGATTGGGGCGAAACATGTGAATTTTTTTGGCAGAAAACTGATGAGAGGGAAGGGAAAGTGGGCAGACTTGGAGAACCATATTTTTATTATGACTATTGGAAAATTGCACTCGCTTTGAAAAAAATGAATGAAATATAAAGGAATTTAATAAGTGTAACTCTTTCATGACTTTGGTTGCTTGGAAAAAACCCCACTACAACTGAGAAATATAGTGTGCACATATCTCCATTGTTTAATTTGGTTCAGCAGAATGCATGTGGCATACATCTTTGGGTACACTTCCACTAAATGATTCCAAAGGAGGAAGAAGACAGTCCATTATCCAATCATATGCCCTAATGCTTGATGGAATTTAAAATGTCTAAGAGTTGAATTCTAGATCTTACCATAAAGACATGGGTAAGGGTGTGTGCTGGAGGAAAGTTCAGTATTTAATGCAAGAGGGGAAGCTCTGGGTTTAATTTTCAGATGCAGACTAACAAGCAGGTTTGCAGTGGAAGGGAGGTCAGTGAATTCTAAAAAGAACCAAGACATGGAAATGCTCTCCCTGCAAACTTGAGGAGTTGCATCACCATAATGCTCCTCTTTGTGTGCAGTAAGGAGTCCATGTTGGCTGTCACATGTCCTTCTTTTTCCCCCTTGATTGCAAAGAATTCTGCAACTCTTACCATAAATGTTGCAGGCTAAAAATACATTTATAATTCAAGTTATCTTGCCAAGAAACCTAAAAATATCTGGTAATCCAGAAAGAGTAGTTATGGTTTTATAACATTCTCCTTTTGTCATCTTAATGTGTTTAATTTCCTAAGGACTTGGAGTGACACATTTAAGAGTGTTTCACATTCATGACTATTTTGAGCCAGTCCCATCCAGAACAGAAATCATGGGCTCTCCTGGTTGGCAGCAATGACCAAAATCCAACCGCCGTTCTGTCTGCAGCTAAGTGACCCGCAAGACCACAGAGCTGAGTTTTCCTATTTCTCTGTCAGATATTTTAACTTCAAATGGATTGGGACTGTTTAACTTAATGGAAAGTGATTACTTCCTCCAACTAGGAAAACTTTATATCAGGGTTTTTAAGAAACATATTAAATGGAACATATATAAACCATGGACTCTGGCAAGTGCAAGGGGTTCTGGTGGAAATACAAGAAGGCAAATACGTTTTTCGAAAGGAGACATAAAAAGCTGGATGTTTATGGCATTCGAACCCTGTCTTTTCCTTACTTTAGCTTTATGTATGTAAAAATATACATGTATCAGGATTATCTTGCATATGTTACCATCATATGAAGTCAGTTACCTTAATGAAGTCAGTTAAGGGTCTTATTGTGGGTTGCTTGAAGTAAAGATGGTTGATCCCAGATATTCCTGACCAGAGCACCAACCGTTAAATTAATGGGTTATCTAACTTGTGTCTTATTCCCACTGTATCAGACTGGTAAGGATAATACCCATCTATCTGCCAAGCAGGGTGTGAGAAAAAAATATGACAATCAAGTGGAAAACTTTGAAAAAAGTACAGTAAAAAGACCTTATAAGACTATAGTGTGGAACTGCAATTATTAATTACAGTTATTCATGTGTGTCTATTTCTTTACCTATGATTCAGCGATAGATATTTTGAGAAAGAAAAAAGCAAACAATTAAACAATGCCTCAAAAAAAACCCCAAACCCAAATAAGACATCTTAGGTTTCAAAAATGCACTTCTGTTTGTCTTCTTTTGCCCTTGGTCTGATTCCATCACTGAAAATATGGCAAACAGAGGTAACATGCATGCCTCTGATACTACTGAGTTCCTTCCTGGAATGAAGGGCTACATAAAAAATATCTCTAGAAGGGATTCACATTTTCCATATAGGGTATAATCATTTTATGTCTCAACAAACTGCAAGTTTCAGGGTCCCGTAAGCCATGATTTCTGAGCATCATGAGCTTAATCAACTTTCCAAGCTGGTTCTAATTCTAACTGAAGGGGCCTCATGTCTAAAGATAGAGCCCAAGGACTTTTGCATGAAGGAAGCACTCAGAAGAAGGCAATTTATTTCAACGTGTCTAAAGTCATCAGGGAATATTTTGTTTTTGTGCAAAGTAGTTGTATAAAATGGTTATGGAGAAGGCTGCTTACTGGTTATATCTGAGGTGTGCTTATTGATGAACAGACTAGGAAAAGCCTTTTCTCTGTGTTTTCTGTGTGTATAAAACTTTGCCCAACTTGCATTTGTTGCCAGGGAACAGGACATTTCTGAATTTTAATCATTACTGTACCAATCATTTGTCATTATCCTAGGACTTTTGAGTAGGATTATGAAAATATCAATAACAATACTAAGTCAACAAGTAATACTTAATGGGCATCTGAGCACTCAGCAATCATTTTCTGAATGTAAAGGAAGTATCTTGGATAAAGCATCGTATTTGTATTCAAACATTAAGGATTTTCTTAGGAAGATCAGTTTTAAAGCCAGTTATTCTTATTCATATTAATTTGGGTCAGCAAGTATGGCTAATAAGAAAGTTTACACATTTAATAAATAATTGTTTTATGTCCAACTTACACCAGAATGCAGAGAAGAAAGAGGCAGGCAGACATTGCTATTTTAATTTTAGTCTAATCTACAGACTTCATCACACCATTAAAAACAATTATACTTTTAAAAACTATACAAGATCTGTCAAGTCCAGAAACAGTAAATTTCCCTTTTGGAGTTTTACATATTGCCTAAATTGAATGATGTTCTTTCACTTCTGTTTGGAAGTGTATGTCATCTCAACAAGACATCCCCAGCCCAGAAACAACTAGATTCATCTTGCCAATATTCCTCCATTACAACTGTTAGCTAAGCTAATTACTTCATATGTTTACAGTTAATAATCATTTTGATATGTTTCCTCTGCCCTACCTCTGTGTTGTTACATCCTTGAGCTACTTTACTGTAAGTGTTAAACGTTGGTTTCTACTTTGCTCTCTTCCTTCCCCCTGACCTTTCCAATGTCAGAGGTCAGGGGGTAAAATCAAAAAGTATTTCCTACACAACATAATAGTACCAATCAGGGTGGACTTTGATATAATTCTTCATGTTTTACTAGTTGGTGCCAAACATTTACTGGCCCACAAAATGTTTTACCAGCTTGAACGAGCATAAGTAGGAAAATAAATCAGTTCTCTTTATGACTTGGGCAGTGTAAATCACTAGGCTCCCTGAGTGAGCAGAAGACCAACTATTTGCTAGTCTGATTTATTATGAACTATTTACTGTGTTGGTCAAGGTGCCATGTAAAAGATGAGTGTTGAAGTGACTATGCTCTCTTCTCTTTCTCCTTCCTCCTTCTTCCTTTGTATGTCTAGACTAAAAGCCCCCAGTAAAAATGCCTTCTTTGAGAACAAGATGCTGACTGCAATTCATCAACTTGCTTGACCCAAAATGAAATCTCTCATTTTGCTCCAAACAATGTTTAGGTTGTCTGAAATATAAACATCCTTAAAACTGCCCTTGAAGTCTCTGTAAAAACATTCAACTTTTTTTTTTGAAGGGGAGAAAAAAAATCCTGATAACCAAGGCTTACTGAGATTTCTCCACGCTGATACTCACCACCTGCAGGAGATGTTACTCGCAGGTAAAAACTCTATTTCGAAACAGATAGCTTTGTTTTCAGTCTTGCAGAATCTGAAAACTTGCCAATTCTCTCATTGGGAAATCTGAAAAGGACTGGGTTTATACCTGTCTTAATTGCTACAGGGGTAGCTTGCCAGGGCTGTGCAACAATGAGGGAATTGGGTGGAAAGGCAGGATAACTGTTGGGATTTTAAAAACCTGTTTTTACTCTTTGGGTGGGGCTCTGGTGAGGAAAAAAAAGTCTGAACTATATAGAAGGACTCACTTCC
Organism: Trachops cirrhosus; assembly: GCA_028533065.1. NCBI lineage: Eukaryota > Metazoa > Chordata > Mammalia > Chiroptera > Phyllostomidae > Trachops > Trachops cirrhosus. Next base: position 55,443,801 of record CM052539.1, on the reverse strand, counting down.
AATCTCAGCTTAAAATCAAGAAACAATAAAATATCTGATAAACCAGGAAAACCTTGATATAAGTCTGAGACGGAGTGAAATGTATTCTTATCAAAATAGAAACTCAAGAAACAAAGCTCCCCCAATCAATGATAATAACCTGATACTTTCCTGGTGTCTTTAGAATAAAAACAACAATGACGACAACAAAACCTACCACAATTTCCCTACTAAAGTTAAGAACGTAAGTCATGGGGCTGAGAATTCAACTGGTTCAAATTGTGAGAAAACTAGGAAATTAGCTAACTTTAATTTATTGCTTATTTTATCACTTTAAGTAAAAATACAGCAGTGATACCTGGTAAGGCTTTGTTTCCACTGGTTTTGGAATTTTTAAAAAAGTTAATGTAAGTATTGAAAAATTTCCCCTTTAAATTTATAAGAGACTAGAACTTTCCCATTAGGATTGTGAGACACACTGGAGGTTTGCAGCTGATGGCACCTGGTGGATTCTCCAAACACCCCCACCCCATTAGGGATTCCATTAAACTTTTATTCTTTCTTAGACACATGCACTTATATACACAAACACAAATGTGTACCTAAACTTTGAGATTTGTCATAATCCCGAATTTATCTCTCAGAGTGAATTTTGTCACTTTGTATCCCAGTTTCAAGAAATGGTATTCTCGCTCTAGCTGGTGTGGCTCAGTGGATTGAGTGCCAGCCTGTGAACCAAAGGGTGGCCAATTCAATTCCAAGTCAGGACACATGCCTGGGTTTGTGGGCCAGGTCCCCAGTAGGGGGCGCGCGAGAGGCAACCACACATTGATGCCTCTCTCGCTTTCTTTCTCCCTCCCTTCCCCTCTCTAAAAATAAATAAATAAGATTTAAAAAAAAAAAGAAGTGGCATTCTTGAAGTTCAGAGGTTTCAGAATTTGATGGATTTATGAGACTTCACAATAGAGCCATTGTAATTCTAGATACATGTGACCTATAGGGAAAGTGATTCTGACTGCTTTAGTCCTAATGATAGGATGTAGCAATTACTATAAAATTTCCCCCTTAGTTAAACATCCTTATTTTAAAGACAAGCAATAAAAACACTTTGCAGTAAAATGGATGGTAATTTTAAACTAATTAGAATTGTTGGAAATGAAAAACCTAGCATCCAAAAATAAGTCAAAACATAACAACACTCCCTGGAATTTATATAATTATGAATCTCTCAAAATGTTCTTGAGAGTAAGGGAAGATGTGTTGTACTATCCCATTTCATAAGTAGATAAATAGGGTACAGAGACATTAATTTGCCCAGTGATGGGGCTAGAAAGCAAAACCTAGGTCTGTGTATACTTCACTGAGCACTTTTCTTTAGATATATAATACTAAATTGTGCTAAAATCTTCACCGCCCCCAAACAAGATCTAAATGTAACCCCTCAAAGTACTGCTGATGAAGAAAGAACATGAGCCTGAGGCAATCCAGACTGCCACAGGGGAAAGCCAACTGGGAGGGTATTTTGAAAGAAACAGATGAAAAAGGAAAAGATTCTTTTGAATGTAGTGTAAAATTTACATTATCCCCCATGAACTTCCATGTAGTCCCTGTGTTTATATAATTCATTGCTGTGTCCTTAGGCAATATAGATTAAGAAGCCCAATGAGCTCATGCTGTTTCTTCTGTTTCTGAGTCTGAACTCTTTTCAAGGGCAGACCTGGAGCAGGGTCTGTGAGACAGCCAGATTGATCAGTGAAGACCAGCCCAATCCATCTGGGGCTCCTTTGATATTCCTGATTGCCTTGGGAAGCAATTTTTGATTTCACTTATATCATTTTGTGGTATATTACTGCCCAAACTACAGTCAGTCTCCACCTGTGATTTATTTGTTTCTGCCTCTCTACTTTTGAACATGTCATCCATCTCATCTGTAAGGTTTTCCTTTCTTTCCCCTGATTTATCTCCATTTTCCCTTTTGCAGCTAAACAACAATAGCAAAATCAAAACTCTTCCAGGAATCGTCCCCTTAGTGACCCCCTTATGGCATTTTGTATCCCCTATATATCTCCTACACATTGACATTCTGTATTTCAAACCTCTTCTCACGTGTGTTCGCTGAGTACCTTCATCCCCGGCTGCCCATTAGAACCTCTCATGGAGTTCATAAAAAATACTGATGTTGGAGGCTCCAGACCAAAGAATCAGAATCCTGGAAGGGCGGTGCCATTGGTGTGTAGGTAAATGTTTAACAAACTGCTCTCCAGGAAAAAAAGTCCTGATTTGTAGTATTTGGTCAATTTCCATGGTATAAATATTTCCAACATAGTTGATTTCAAGCTATCTACTTGACATTGCTGAATGTAGAATATGGAAGAGATACTCACAGTTGGTTCACAAGGGCTAGCTCCAGCACACGCCACATACCACTGAGTGGGGTATACATGTGGGATACATATGCCATGTATTTGGTGATATATAAGTGTATATGGCATATACATGGTGACATTTATAACAGCCATTTAAATATACAAGGTCACACACACACACACACACACACACACACATGCACACACACCCATATACATAGTTTCCCTTATCTGTGGATTTGCTTTCTGAGGTTTCAGTTACCTGCAGTCAACTTTGGCCCAAATATGTTCAATGGAAGATTTCAGAACTAAACAATAAGTTTAAAATAGTGCACTGTTCTGAACAGCATGAGGAAATCTTGAGCTGTCCCACTCTGTCTGCCTGGGACTTGAATCATCCCTTTGTTCAAAACATCCTACACCCCTTTTACTGACTTAGCAGCTGCCTGCACTATCAGATGGTTATCAGAGATCAACCGAGAACACCTACACACAATTTTTATTATAATATATTGTTGTTTAATTCATTATTATTAATCTCTTACTGTGCCTGATACATTAAACTTTATTATGGATATGCATGTATAAGAGGAAACACAGTACAGGTATATATAAGGTTCAACACCATAGCAGTTTCAGGTGCCCACTGGGGGTCTTGTTATGTACCCCGCGGATAAAGGGTAACTACTGTGTATGTATGGTCACTAGGTTATTCTAATATGCAGCCAATGCTAAGAACTTCTGAATTAGATTACACATTTCTCGGATGGACCATGTGTTTGTTTGCCCATCTTCCTTGCAACACCAAGAACAGAAACTGAATCAGTGTTGCTAACAGACCACATGATGTTACTACTAACTTACCCTTTACAGCCTGTGACGCAGCAGTGAACTCTGTAGTATCTTTGACTCAAGGGCACAGAATTATAAACTCACTTTGTCTTGACTTTTTTACTGAAGGGAGAGAGGCGCAATATATTTGGGTAGTCTTACTTATAATGTTAAATTTTTGTTTATATTTAATTTTGTTTAGTATTGTATATAAACATTGAAACGCTGGGTATTTATTTTTAGTGTCTCCTACCACTCTCAGCTTTTAGGTATGGGGGTAGCATGAGAATGATTTTTTTTCCCACACTAACTCTGCTTTTATTCTACGGAAAGCACATGTGTTATTATTTGGATACATATTTCCTGTATGCTCACACATGTTTAGAAGCTTCAATTCTCTTCCAAGCAGCATTAAAAAAAACCCAACATAAACACATAAAATTGTGCGGGTGATCTTTCCCAGGCAAGGTAACGCTGCCCCAAGAGAACAGGGTGCAGGGTACAGTTTCTGAGATCTCTAGGGAAAAGAGCCCAGAGATATTTTAAATTATATGAAAGAGATCTGCGAAGAGCTTGGTAATCCAAGACATTGCTTAATAACTTATTTCAGCCAGTTCTGCACGGCACACCTAGATCTCCAGACCTCCTCCTTAAGCCCAGAGGGGGAGAGCAAGCAGGACATTCTTATACTTTAATAACAACTCTCATACTTGGCAATCACATTAATTTTTCCTTCAGTATTGGTTTCTTCAAGGTACACTTCCTTAATAAATATGATTCTTATGTTTCTATGCATAGAGTACAGTTAGGACAAGGAATTCCAGTCATATGGGACACGAGAAGGGAAGTTGATTCCTCACATTGATGTACCTGAAGACGGCAGAGACTGGCTTAGTCACTGGAGCAAGGCCTGAGAGTGCATCAATCTGCAAAACCAGTGTAACTTAATTTCCCAGTTCCCCAGACTTCCCTGGGGGTGGTTTGGAATCATCTAATGTTATGAAATAATTCAATGAACAGATATGTTTCCAGTCGTGGATCATGAAATATTTTGCAGCTAATAAGTCCCACGTCAAGTCAATGAAATATGGACTGCTGGGTGGGAAGGACAGAGCCTGAGGTTTCAGAACTGGTAAAACACATGATAACATTAGATATATGTTTCCTACACAAGGCACTGGACTAAACTGTTTGCATTTTAAACTTTAATATTTTCTTTGTGCACTTAAGCAAAGGTTTTAATCTTTTAGGGTTTTTAATGACAATCTCTGTGCATTTCTGATTCTTTCTGAAGGCTATAATAAATTGTCAAGAATCCTTCAATGCTGATATAATCAAAACTAGAGAAATACTAATTAAAGGCTTAATTTGTTTTTTTTCCACTTTACTTTTCATATTAATTAGGAAGAAAAGTCATCATGACCATCTCTTACCTGAGCAGGCTTCTTCTGAACAACTTGTTGTGGCTAAAAAGAAAGAAAGAAAGAAAAAAAGAACTGTTATAGTTTTAGAGAAAACATAAATAATGAAAAAAATTAAGTATACACATTTTAAATATAGACATGCATCTGCAAATAGGATGGAAATTTCAAGGTTCAAATGGTTTATTTACTCATGATCTCTATGTGTTAAGAGAATAAAATGCAGGTTGTCTCTATTAAAACAATTCCCAACTGAAATCTGGCATCCATACCAGCTACATCAAAATAAACTTATTTAATTCACTTTTTTTGTTTGAATACCATAAAACTTGAGGATGGAATGGACCTAATTTGTTAATATTTTGCTTTTTTAAAGAGCTTTATTGAGATATAATTCACATACCATAAAACTCACCTGCATACAGTTTATAATTAAAAGGTTTTTAGTATATTCAGAGAATTGTACAATCATCATCACACACTAATCTTAGAATATTTTCACCTCCTTTAAGAGAAACCTGATACCAATAAGCAGTCATTCCCCATTTTTTTTTTTTTTGCCTCCCCACCTGCCCTCTCATCCCTAAGTCACCACTAATCTACTTTCTTTCTCTATAAATTTGCCTATTCTGGACACTTCATGTAGCTGGAACCATGAAATATATGGTATTTTGTGACCTAGTGCCTTTCACCTAGCCCAGTGTTTTCTAGGATCATCCATGTTGCAGTATGTATCAGTAGTTCATTCCTTTATATTGCTGAGTAATATTTCATTGTGTGGATATACTACATTTTGTTTCTCTGTCCATGAGTTGATGAGCATTTGGGTGGTTTCTACCTTTTGTCTATCATGAATAATGCTATGAGGATATGTATATGTAAGTTTTAATGTAGGTGTGTTTTAATTTCCCTTAAATACATATGTATATGAGGGGAGACCCCCCAAAACTGGAATTGTCTTCTGGAGGGCAGGCCCCTTGAAGTATAGGCTTCTCCAGCTAGGTGACTATTCTAGGAACCTATTTGTATCAGTGTACCAGCTGGTGTTTTTGTGAGAGGCTGTTTGGCTTCAGTGAATTTTTTTTGAAGACTCAAAACATTTGATCATTTCATAATAGGTGATTTACGAGCACACCTGTCCACACTGGGCTGAGTGTTCAGCAGTTTTTGACCAAACATGGCATGACCCTGTGCCCCACCCTCCCTATTCACCCCATCTCTCCCAGAGCTACTTTTTTTTTGTTTCCCCAGACGTAAAAGTCCTTAAAGGAAAATGTTTTGCTGATGTGGAAGAAGTGGAAAAAAATGACAGAAACACTAAAAGGCATCAAAATCAATGAGTTCAAAAACTGTATTAAGAAGTGGAAAAAATGTCTCAGTAGGTATATTGCATCAAATGGAGAGTATTTTGAAGGTGACTGAAGTATAAACATGTAAGAATAAATACACAATTTTTTATAAATAAATTGTTTTTGGGGGTGTCCCCCTGTATGTATGTGTGTGTATATATGTGTGTATGTATGCATACATATATGGTATATATATATAATCTATAATATATGTGGAATTTCTGGGTCACACAGCTAAATATGTTACTTTTTGAGGAGTTGCCAGTTTTCCAAAGCAGCTGAACCATTTTAAATTCCTACCAGCAATATATAAGGGTTCCAGTTTCTCTAAAACTTGTTACTGTCTGCCTTTTAAATATTCTACTGGGTGTAAAGTTGAATCTCATTGTTGCTCTGATTTGAATTTCTCTGGCTAATCATGTTGAACATTTTTTCATGTGCATATTGATCATTCATATGTCTTCTTTAAAGAAGTATCTATTCAAATCTTTTGCCCATTTTAAAATTTGTTTTTTCATATTGAGTTGTTAAGAATTCTTTAAAAGTCCTGGATACAAGTCTCATTAGAATATGATTTGCAAATATTTTCTTCCATTTCTGTGGGTGGATTCTATAGATTTACCTATATCTATTTAATTGTCTATGTAGAGCAAAGCTTTCCACTTTTAAGTAAAGCACCCGAGGGAAATTTTCTACCCAGCCTAAATTTTCCAAGAATTAGAGTATTAGAAAAATATTTAAGTTATTCTTTGTATTGTACAAGGTAGATTTGAAGTCCCAGCTTTTTGATGGATTACTTCCAGGACTCACCCTCATGTCTGAATATTATAAGCCTTACCTACTCTTCCTACACACCATTGAAATTTGGATATATAACCAAGCCACTTGGATGCAGACAGTGACATACTTTAATGTTTCAAATGAAAAATATAAAATAAAATTGCCACAGTTCTCTCAAATAACAGAAGTCAGAATAAATTCACTGTATCATGGAAGGGGTAGAGTTCCTATTCATTTTTCTTCCTCTTAGAATTTCTGTGATGTTGCAAAGTCTTATTGCTCCTGTATTAAAGATATAAAATTACCAGTTTTTTAAAGATGAACAAACTAAAAGTAAAGTAAATGGCAAAATGCTTGTGTTCACCGAAAAAAAGTTTCTTCCCAGTGCCTTTAAATCATAGTAGAGATGACATCATAAATGCCCTCGATGTGAGATGATGTTTTCTCCAGGAGGAGTCAAACCAAGGACGATGAGGGCTTCTTGCCTTTTCAGTTTCAAAGGTGTGTGCTAAGAGAAAAGTGTTCATTGTAAAAGAGTCCTTTGTCAGAACAGGCCACTCTTCCTTCTCTTTTTTTTTCCTGCCAATTACACCTGCACATTCACTCCTAAACTCTTTCAAATCCACACACATTCTTGCAGGCTGACTGGTTCCTGCTGCTCAGAAGCCCCCTCCTTTTTTGGCTGAGCATGGTGCAGTCATGTGACTCCTGCCTGCACACTGTGGAGCTCAATGAAATCCTCTGCAAGGGCTGCCAGCTCACCCAATTTTCCATGAATGAGGTCCTGACACTTCAATGAGGGGAAAGACAATGTCTGAACCGCTCCCAGCCCTGGCTCCCGGCCGAGTCCGTGTCACAGAACTTCTACCAGCCACCCTCCCTTCCACACAGCACTTCATACTTTTCAGACCACCAAACAAACAGACCCTTGAATACTTTCAGTGCTGGCTGGGGTGATGGCATGTTTCCCCAGTCTCTGGCACCCACTGGCTCCGGATTGTGCCAAGAAAGTTTTTTGTTGTTGTTATTTTGTTTTGTTTTTATTTTTTATGAATGGCTTTGGGAGAAAATGGAGACAGGAGCACAACACTACTACCATTCATGAAAAGGGAAAGGAAACAAGTGGCTGTCTGGGAATTTTTTGGGACAGCCAGCAAACAGCAACATTTATCTTCCCTGGGGCTTCTCCTGGCTTGGAACTAAATGTTGATACCTAGGGTTCGTGTCATTAAAAACATGGTTGATCACCATAAGAACCAAAAAAAATCAACTATGCATCGTAATCTTTAGTGTGCTTAGCAGTATATTTTGCTGCCCATTAATAAATGAGCAATACTTTGTACATGCATTTCCCATATAAAAGTTTAAAATCCTTTCCCTTTTTAACATCTGCCTGTTTGTGAATGGAAGGATCCAGGCCTTAAAATTTCCACTTGCTCACAGGGAAACTAAGACACAGGGAATTTAAATAATTTCCCTAGGACTATTTTCTAAATCCAAGTCTTCTAATTTCTTAATTCTCTAAATAATGACCAGAGGAAACCCATTCTTATCCTTTAAAAAAAATGTCAAACCTGACCCAATCCAGGAGGACAGCTATGGTCATAGCCGGTCTTGATTTCCACCTCTAGATTCTCCCTCTCCACGGGGGGTCTCTCAGGGTTCCTTACTGCCACTACAGCCGGGGAAGCCCTGGCTTCCTCAGGGGAACCCAGCTCTAATTCTCCGAGGCTGCTCACAAAAAGTGAACCCTAGGGACAAGAGTTAGGCCCACATGATCCAGCTGCTCCCCCTTGGAGATTCTTCCTTAGTTACCAATTAGTTGTAGAGAGTCTGAGGATATCCCTTTTAAAGATGTTGATTTCATAACAACGACGCTACGGAAGCAGCAAAGCCCTCCATGTTGCTTATTTACACAATTCTGAAGGTTGTTTCTAATAAGTTTGTGTGCATGTTTAAGTACAGTCTGGGCACTTTGTTGACTTGGCATACAAAACTCACAATGCATTGAGATTTTGAGTTCCTCATGTTAAGAGACTGTTAGATCTTTTAGAAGCTTGTAATGAAAATCTGTCATTCCACTGTGGCACTTAAATTTTTAAAATACAATCAGTGAAAGAGGGTTTCATCCCAGAATAAAAATCATCAACAACAAAGAACCTTGATGAAATGTTTTGGATTAATATAATATTCAAATAAAACTGAGGAGAACTAACAGACCTCACCAATTACATGTAGATTAAGAAGGGCCCTATCAAACCACATGGTTCTGAGCAGGTTGATCCTTAACTAAATTAAAATATAATCATTTTTAAAATTTTTGTTCAGTTACAGTTGTCTGCCTTTTTCCCTACTGCTCATCCCAACCCCATCCCCTCCCATTGTCCATGCCCATGAGTCCTCTATTTGTGTTCCTTTGCTTGACCTTTCCCTTCCTCATTGTCCCCCTCCCCCATCCCCTCTGGTCACTGTCAGTTTGTTCTTTATTTCCAAGTCTCTGGTTCTATTTTGCTCATTTGTTTGATTTGTTGATTAGGTTCTACTTATAGGTGAGATCATATGGTATTTGTCACTGCCTGGCTTAGTTCACTTAGCATAATGCTCTCCAGTTCCATCCAAGCTGTCTCAAAGAGTTCCTTCTTTCTTTCTGCTGTGTAATATTCCATTATATAAATGTATCACAACCCTAGTACACTGTTGGCAGAAATGCAGACTGGTGCAGCCACTGTGGAAAACAGTATGGAATTTCCTCAGTAAGCTAAAGATGGAACTGCCTTTCCATCCAGTGGTCCTGCTGCTGGGTCTGTACCCTAAGAATCCCGAATCACCAATTCAAAAGAACCTATGTACCCCAATGTACATAGCAGAGTTATTTAAAATATAATCTTTAAGCAAATAAATATTATTGGCTTTAAATAGCTTAGGACACCGCATGCAAGAAAGTGCAAAGGATACAAAAAAATAAAGAACATCATTTTTGGATTTCTGAGACCATAGAACAAACCAGTATCTCTCCAAATGAAAGGAAAAACGTTACTGCATTTTTAATGACCACAGAGTATTTTGGTTTTTCAGATTTTGTACAAAGACATTTGTTCAGGAAGTGGTCTGCCACTGCATCTACTTCAGAGTAAGTAAGGGGTTCCCTGTCCCTTCTCAGAATTCACCCTATGGTTCCTGGGAGTCTAGGTATTTTAAAGCTGATACTTAGACAGCTAAGCCACCCCTTCTAGAAGAAATTGAAAGAAAATCTTTCATAACAAAGGACCTAGACGTTATTAGTTCATTGTACTACTAATCTCAACATTAAATGAAAAGAGGCTTGAATTGGACTTGCCAACTTAATTTTTTTAAAAACGAGGTACAATGTGTAGTAAAGTGAGGATGATCATTATGCAAAGGGTCTTAAGTTGACCTTTGAAAGAAAACAGCCCTTCATTTGGATCTTTGTTCTCAGCAGAAGTTTAATCTAATTATATCCTTCTCTTGCAGTTTTGCTCACTTTGTTTTAAAGTCATCAGACCGTCGTTGAATCAAGAAGTACTTCTGTTTCCTGGCCCAATTGTTTTTCATGCTAGTTGTTCTTCATTCTCATAGCAGTATAAGGCAAGGCAGATCCCTTAGCTAATTACTAAAGAAGAATTTTAAAACCCTCATTTTTTTTGTGAGACATGAAAGGCCCAAATTTGTTAGCCAAATAAATAACATCTTACAAGATAAGCTCAGTTATTTAAAACTAAATGTGTTAGCAAACTAAAAATATTTGCTCAAGAGATACTTGTTTTTAAACTTCCAAAGCAGTCCCTTATGCCTAAGTCAGCACGCTGAAATAGTGAGGCTTTTATGATTATGTTTATCCACACAAGTGCGAACAGCTTCATCTTCTGCCTGAACTGATTGATGAATGTCTCTCCACCATTTGAAGAGAATTTCAATAAATAAATTGACTTATTGCTCAATTACCTCCACTGCTCTCTGGCCAGATTGATTAGTTATTTGTAGCAAAAAGTATCAAACAAATTGAGTAAGTAGACACAGCTCAGATCAGACAGTAAATGTCTAGCCTCTGTGTAAACACTCCGTACTCGGCCATGAACCAGAAAGGCCAGCAGCAGCTTCATGTCTGTGGTGTGCACGATGACAGTTCTTTTTGAACAATATCCTTTTGACTCTTTGTCCCAAGTAGTTTAAAGGCTCAAAAGGTGATCTTTCTCTCTGTGTATAACCATTCACCAAGATTCACTTTCATTTATGTGCTGAAAACTATCATTTTTCACTTTCTGAAGATTCACAGTGCTGTTCCTGAATATATTTTCTTTGTCTATGACATTAACCCAACTAGAGGGAGATTACCATCATCAAGAATGGAAATTTTTTCCTGCTTTTTGTGAAATGACCTATTCAACACACTTATTCATGGCATTCTGGATTTATAGTTTTAAAGTTTCAATATTCTAGAATGTCAAGATTTATATTTGGGTTGCTTTAATAAGTGAATTTTATGTTCTATAAGATTTGAACCACTTTTTTTAAATGCATAAGAACCTCTTCCTCTTCTTTTCTAAAACAGATCTTATGCGGAAGCCTACAATAGGAAGCAGACAAAATGGTACTTCTGATTGGAATGCTGATGCTCCAACACATTCCTTGCCCCCCACCCCCGATTCCCCTCAATGAAACATCAAGAGGTCCAGGGAAGGTCAAGTAAAAGCTTCTGATCTCTAGATGCAAATCCTCCATTGCACTTGGGTCTCCCCAGAGTAGCCTCTTCATAGCATTCATTCAGTGTGACATACTGTTAGACTAAACCATATGAACTTGAATTTTTGTCAGTCAAAACCAGTCAAATAGTGATAATTTCATATGGTTTAACCTAATAGCTTTGGCCTAATAGAATCAAGGTAAGGTGATGGTTCTTTCTAATTCAACTATGTCATTTTTATAATTTGTTATTAGATTATGTTAGCCAACAGATGATTGTACCTTCTGTGTACTCAGATCCTGCTGACAATTATGCCCTCGGTTTTTTCCTTTACACTTTTTCTTCCAAAGGATGCCAGACACTGTGGTGAAAGGTAGGATTTGCCCATATCAGGCATGATGTTCCATCCAGTTTTTCATTTATTCTGTCGCCTTTCTTAAGAACGTCATGGCTATCTTTGTGACCAGCTAACTTCTCATACCTACTCCTATCCCTTCTGAACTTTCCCTCTTCACTGAAACTGAATGGTTGGAATAATCTGCCTACAATAATTCTTAATGGCTATTCAAGGAAGCTTTAGAATTAAAATGGTGGCTTCTAACTCAACTGAGAATAAATAGTCAACTCTCAGTCACTGACTCCAATACAGGGGAACTGAGTTCAGGATATTCTCTAATACCAAGTGCTCAAAAAGTTATTACATTTACCTAAGAAATGTTTTTGGTAGTTAGAGAGGAAGGTGTATCTGAAGTTTAAAGCATTTATTTCAGATCAAATGTTGGTGCAACAACGTGAGTATGAGACTCAGTTGTAGCCATACAAATCCCATCCCTTTTGCATGGCTCACTCTCACTGGTCTGGAACCTGTTTAATAGCTTCATCAACTGAGAACAACACTGTCCCCTCATGGTGGAAGGCCTGGGTAAAGAAGAGAAACCATCCTCCATGAGTAACTAGTGGCAATTTCCCTCCAGCTTAGAAAAAGCCTGAGTTGGATCATAACTTGTATTTCTGGTGCCTCCTGTGTGTACTCAGCGATGACTGTGTAATGTGTGTATACATGTCGCCCTGGATGGTTACAATTTGACAGTAACATCTGGCCCTTACCATGTAAAGGAGATTTTGTAGTTCTTTGTAAAAAGTCTCCTAAGAAGTGATAAATCTATGGGGAGTTTTGGCAAAATCCCTAGAACTTCTGATTGGTTTTGGGAGAAAGGTGAGGTGTTCTTTATTTTCTACTCTACTTGGCTTTAATCTTAGACTTTAATGCAAAAGACAAAAGTAAGCATCATTTCAAAAGTATTCATTGGCTTATTAGAGCAAAGTGCCTTCACTGAGGCTGGCCTCATTTCATCTGTTCAAGAATGAGGGCGGTTACAATCTGCCCCAGTCAGTGATGGTTAACACCAGGCTGCGTGTGTACGGCAGCAAGCCATGTGAAAGCAGTTCTTGCGACAACAGATTTGGGGTCAACAATTTGGAGTCTTTCCCTTCCCTCAGGTGCCTTTCATACACCTTTGCAATGAAAGGGAAAGATCAATGAGGAATCCTTTAAAATCTTAGTGTCTTGATTAGTTTCAAAAGCCAAACTTCTTATAATCTGACCTGACAGTGCATAGAAGTCTGATAACTGATAAACTGTATATCAGACTGGTACTAGGTATAAAAAATGAGTAAGAAATGTTTCTGGGTCTCAAGAAGCCTGGAGTCAAATGTGGGAGACAAATGAGGAAAGAGATATTATGTGCAATTATATATATGTACAATTTCAGATCAATTTTTTCCACATTCAATGTAATCTCTTATGTCAAAGGTAATCCTTAGAGTAGATAGGCATGATTGGGAAATACAGAGAATAACCATAGGCAAGAAGACATGCCTATTGTCCATCTAATAGGGAAAATGAGAGAGTAAAGTTCATTGAAGGAAAAAAACACAGGAAGAAATCTGAAGACTTGATGTAGAGGAAAAGTATCACTTCTTCCCTATCACACAAAAAATACAGGTAGTAAAAAAATTTTCTTTATTTTCATTTTAGAAAGTTAAAGATTATGATTGTTTTTTTAGAAATCAGAAAACAAAGCCAAGGAAAAAAGATGCAGCTATGGGGGTGATGATGTCAAAACCATGGCTAGTTTTAAAATGATACTTCGATGTGCTCCGAAGTTCCTGCATTCACAAGGCACTTTTATTTTGTGGAAGGTGACTGTACTTCGGGGACATAAAGCATGCTGAAAAGTGAGCAGTCACACATAGGTCGGGACAGAGAAATACACAGTCTCATGAGTTGGCTTTCTGTCTCAATTTTTATGGTTTCCCAAGATTTGGGGAAACTTTCACCCTTAGGCAAAGAAGCTGAATGAAACTGTAACATAAATGTTACTTCATAGAACAAAATCAGTCTGTTTCACTCCTGTTTCTTTATCCTACAAGTTTTCAAACAGAAACACTACCTATTTTTTTAAGGCTCAAATTACTTATTCTCAACCTATTTCTTTTTCTCGGAGCGTAGCTACTCGCCCAGCTCGTTCCTTTCATGTGTGCACACGTGGCTGCCAGCATCAGAGTGAAAGGAGGAAACACGTAAAACACCGCGCTGCCTGGTTTCGACAGAGCAAATGCACGTGCACAGTGGGCTAAGTTGCAACTTTAGCTAAGGTCAGCTTTAGCCAGACCGAATAACTAATGTTCAAAGTAGATGAAAGTAGACATCTATGAGATAATGAAAATGAAATTATATACTATTGGGGATAAGCAATAATTAATACTCCAAATTTGTTGGTGATATAAGTGAAAGCCCACTTAAGACATACATCTTCTTAATATTAGACCTATTATTTATTAAATTGGATTTGGACTTGAACTACATACACACAATTTTCACATAATATTTATATCTTTTTTGGTGTATTTGCCCATATGATTATGATAGACATAATGTGATTTTAAAAGTAGTTCTAATTAGTTTTATTTTGATAAAAGAGATTTAAAATACTTAAAAAATTTCTTTAGCTCTAAGAACATTCATTTGGGCCTAAGACTAAAACATTTAAAAACGGCTTTACAAAATGATTTGAGGATCCAGTCTTTCCCAGCAGTTCTAACAGTTACACATGGAACTGAATTTAAAAAGCTGAAACATTGTTTTAAGCATTTCCTTTCCTTAAGGAAAGAGTCAGTGAATTTATTTGTAATCTCTTACGTTCTCAAGGACTACAAAAATATAGTTTATGGGTTGAGAGCTCTGTGATAGGTAACTGAGTCATATCTCTCCAAGAACCCTAACTTAGCAGTATTTTCTTGGCACCAGTGTCAGACTGACTTTAGCTGTTGAGTTGTTTTCCTTGGAGGAAGTTTAATGTTCAATCCGAGAAATGTTAACTGTTCCCGAACATTAGTTTACATCCTCTAACTTTTTCAACAGTTGTAGAAGTGAGTTCTCTTTTTCTCACATCCTCATACTTCCAGAGAAGACTTCCTTCCTGCACCTTCCCTCAAGCTCTTCTTGGGATTAATGTCCCTTTCTGCAGAGTCCATAAATAAAATGTCTCCATTCCTTCTTCAGAAAACCAAGCATTTCATTCAGCTTGTCTCCAAAATCTCTATTTCAAACTCAAGTGGAGTTTCAGGCAACGCACTGAACTACCTAAGTTGGCTAACTGCTCTGAAAATTGATGTTTCTGAGCTGACACACTGTTATCTTAAAAACCACTTATCTTTGTTTAGGCTTTCCAGAAACGTCTCTCTGAACTCTGCTTCATTATCCTATCTACTGAATCAAACATGATTTAATTACAATTCAGGATAAGATGATACAAGTCTTTATTTTATGCATACAGTTGTCTCCACTCATGCATGAGGGGATAGTTCAAGACCCACAGTAGATGCCTGAAACGGCAGATACTGAATCTTATATATACTATGATTTTTTCTATACATACCTGCGATCAAATTTAATTTATACATAAGACATGATAAGGGATTAATAACAATATCTAATAATAAAATAGAATAATTATAATAATGTATTGTAATGAAAGTTATGTAGATACGGTCTCTCCCTCCTGTCTCTGAAACTGATCTGAAAATCCAGACGGCTACTGAGTAGCAACTGGGCAGGGAGTGTACACAGCACGGGCATTCGGGACAACGGGGTGATTCATGTCCCAGGCAGCATGGCGTGGAAGAGAATGAGATTTCATCATGCTACTCAGAACAGCATACAATTTAAAACTCATAATTTATTTCTGGAGTTTTTCATTTAATATTTTTGAACTGTGATTGAGTTTGGGTAACTGAAACCGTGGAAAATAGGGGCCACTGTATACTGATTGTACAATAATACAGCAATATAAAGTTTACAAAGTGATTTAATGCACACTGTCTGGTTTACCGCACTACAGCCACTGAAGGAAGTGTTGCCATTCAGATTTGCACGTGAAGAAGCAAAATGCTCAAGACGGTGAATGACTTGTGGAAGATTACAAGGCCAGTGTGTGCGGAAGCCACAACTTCCACCCGGGGCATCTGGCACTACAGCTTTTGCCATTTCCACGACAGCCCACTGCTCTGCAATTGCTTATTCTGTGCTTATGTCCTTATAAAATATCCGAGCTCTGTGATCCGCCTTCCCTCATCCATAAAAATAGCACCTGTAAAAAATAATAAAAATCTAGCTTTCTAGGATTAGGATTTCACCAAGAAGAAAAATGACTAAATAAGAAAAACTTCATAAAATGTAACAGCCTTAAAGATCTTAGTTCAAAAGAATGTTTCTAATACATTTAAAGGAGTAATCAGTCTTAGAAAACTCTTTTGATAAATAACAACTTTGCTCTGAAATACATTTTCTTGACAAAAAGTTCAAGATGCCTTAGGAATATAAATAGCATCTTGTGTCTCACTTTCTATAAAAGTAGAAATCTTATCCTGCTATTCTTATCTTTGTATTATGTATTTTCCTTCATCCTTTTATTTCTTTTATTTTCTTCAAAAAGTCTATGGGAAAAAGTCAAGGCAAGGCTGTGAAGGCTGATGAATCTCAAGTATTTCACCAAAGAAAACTTTCGTGATAAATGGTAATGAATTATTTTTGCTTTTTCCCTTCCTCTTGTTTAGCACTTATCCTAATGTGCAACCCTGTTAAAAATGTTAGCTATAAATTCTGTGGGGTCTACAACATAGGAGTATATGGACACAGTTTCTGTATCTGTGTTGTTTAGAATCTCATGTGTTATATACATATACATACAACACATGAGATTCTAAAGTCTGTGAGCAAAATGTGAGGAAGCAAAGAGATGCCTGCTTCCCACACGGGCTCCTCATCTACATCACCAGACATCATCCCTTCCCCTTCCCTGCAGCTTTCTACGCAGGAAATCTGTAGGTCTCTTGCTTTTAATCCCTTGTTCTGTATGGTGGCTGCATTCACTGCCTGTTGCTTTGGTGATATTTCCCATCTTTGGAATATGGCTACCATTATACTTACTTTTTACCAATGACGTATGTAAATACACAGTGCCATACAGATGGAGTCATTTATTTAAGCCTTTACATATATGTATAATATTTATATATATTTACATTGAGGCACAATGACTAGTCAAAGCTATCGACGCCAACCACTTCATGCTCCAACCTCACAGGAGCTGTGCCCACAGACCCCGAGTGCACTGTGCCACGAGTGGAAAATTCCCAGGCAGATTCTTCACAGACAGGGCAGTTGCCCACCCACCTGACTCAGCCGCTAACACCAGTCCTGTCTTCCGCGTAGAGTAAATTTTCAAAAGAGTTTTGGACTAGCTTTTAAACATTCTCATTGCCTGGAAGAAGTCCTTTTCCTCTGCTAGCTCTGCTTCCTCAAGTGGTAGTGATACTCTTTCATCGACCTCATAAAAGGGTGTTGGTTGGACATGCAGATTCCTGGCTCCACTCCTAGATTCAGGAGGGACCCTGTAACCTGCCTTAAAAATAAACAGCGGGCCCTGAGGTGGCACTCTGAGAAGCAGTGTCGTGAGAAAACAGTGCTTACACACCCAAATTCTTCCCTCCAAGGTGGCAGTTGACATGAGAGAGCTACTTTCCTTGGAGGTCCAAAAGTGGAGAGATGAAAATGAGTGAGAAAGCATATTAAATATGACTTTATTTCCTTATAGTTCCTGCAGATCAGTGTATATGGGGATGGGGTGGGCATTCAACAGATTTATAAAAATGTATATAACAAATTCTGATGAATCTCCAATATCCCAAAGAAAATCTCCCTTTGTGTGCTTTTGGGTACAATAGGGAACCCCAACTCAAACGGACTCAATAAGGATATAATTTACCTAACATAACAAAAAGCCTGGAGATGATGCACCTCCAGAATTGGTTAATTCAGCAGCTTAAATTCAGTTGGTTAAATCTTCAGGGCTTCAGATGATTTCTATCTTTCTACTCTGCCATCTTAGTTTTACTCTCAGTTTATCTCCCTCAGAGTCACAGAATGAGGACGGCCATTCCTGGCGGCACCTCCAGGAATGTCAATGTCCAGAAGGAGAGATGGTCTCTTTCTGTGGTCCCAAGGAGACTGCCTGCTCTCTTCCACAGGCCAGACCTGCCCTACAAGGGGAGAGGGGCTGCCTCTAAGAACTGAGATGTACCCCTTGCTAAGCAAGGGTCATTTTCTGTGAATAAAGGAAGATGGGGACACATGTAGAAGAGCAACCACTTTGGCTTTGAGTATTTTATTATTCCCTGAGCTGGTCTGTCTTTGAGAGCTGGTAAGAAGTGCCCTCTTAACTCTGAAATCAGCTGCACAAGATTTTTCTTTGCATAGTTTGTCCTGCGCTAGTACATAAAGCTTTTGTTTCTATCACGCTGTTCAGAGGAGGTGGAAGAAGAGGCCTTTTTGTAGAATGAACACATTTCTGTTTTATAGTTATTATGGAGATGATGTTGGTGGTTTTCGCTTGCCTAGTCTGTTTGGAATTTTCCGCTAGTAAACCTAGATTTGAGTTCATTTCATTGTGGGCAGAAGGGTGTAGCTGTTCACGACAGCTAGAGGATGAGTATGCCATGCTGCCTAAAACCCAGCTATAACTCCAAAAGGTCGTGTCCAAAAGAAATGCCAGGGATGGGTGGAAAATAATTTACATGAACTTCTGCTCACATATTGGAAGTCCACTAAATGTCTACTGACTTTTAATGGGAGTCACTT
Organism: Trachops cirrhosus; assembly: GCA_028533065.1. Classification (NCBI taxonomy): domain Eukaryota; kingdom Metazoa; phylum Chordata; class Mammalia; order Chiroptera; family Phyllostomidae; genus Trachops; species Trachops cirrhosus. Next base: position 55,425,172 of record CM052539.1, on the reverse strand, counting down.
GGAGTTCGGCTTGCCTAAACTGAATCAAATAGCAGAACCTGAGGGTGTGTCTGGGGCCTTCACTGCCAGGTAATAACTACTGTCTTGGTTTTACGCTGCCCTTCCGATCCCTGTCACTTCAGCAGGGGAGTGTCCCTGCTCTGAGAACGAGCTGTCTATTCAGATAAGACGCTTGTCTGTATATGCAGTGGGATTCAAGTCTTGGCTCTAGATGATACATGTTTTGGTATGTCTGGGCTTATTGCCAGATACGTGTAGGTATCTGATCTTAGGAGGGCCTGTGGGTGGAAGTAGTTTTTTTTTTTTAACTTTTTTTTAATAAAGGAAGGATGTTTGTAAGGTGCTATCTTTGATTGCAGTTGCTGTTTCCAGGATATGGAAGTTGCTTTGGAATACTACAGAGGCAGCTTTTTGGCCTTGAGGAAATTCTCCCCCAAGGAACTCAGTGTAGATGGTAAGGGTGAAGGTGACATCTTAATACCTGCAGAGTTTCATTTCCTACACCTATAAGGAAAGGAAGTTTGAGATAATGGTGAAGAACAGGGCTTTGGAGCCAGAAAGGCCTCTGAAATCAGGTTTCAACAAAATATGCACAAGTTATGTGACTTGGTAGTAATTTAAAGCTCAATTTCTTTATTTGTATAATGTGGGTACTTCATGGGATTGTTGGGGTGATTAAAAATAATGAATGCCTCTAAAATACATGGCACAACTGTTGACTATAAGAACTTATTAAACATTATTTAATAGCACTAAGGAGGGTGGCGGTGTATTTTGTAATAGTAATAGCAGTAATAGAAGTTACAGTAATAGTACTAAGAGCGGCAGCAGAAATAGCAGCAGCAGTAGTAGCAGTGGTAACAGTAGCAATAGTAAAGGTAGTGGTAATAGCAGGAACAGTAGTAGTAGCAATAGCAGCAATAGTAACAATAACAGCAGCAATGTCTGCAGTAGTAGTAACCACGGGAGTAGTCATTGCAGTAGTGTGGTAACGGTGGTAATGGTAACAGCAGCAGCAGCAGCAGCATTCCTCGTTGTTTATGACTGGCATTGTTTATTATCAAACAATTGAGTGTCATTCTGGTGAACGATTACCACACTTCCTGCAAAAGATCCCCCCTCTCTGACCCACCAATGCATCACTTAAAGCCTTGCCATTTCTGTGGCCTTCCAGATTCCAGTTTCGGCTGCACAGGCATGTGCATGGCAACGAGAACAGGGTGTTTTGGGTGCTTTGTTCACCTAGCTTACACAGCACAATGGCAATTTCCTTAGTATTGTGTGATGGTGTGATGTAGAGTTCATAGGCATAGACTTCACAAAGATGTTATCTAGCCTGATTTCCTTCATTCAGCTCTAGCCTGGCTATTTAAAGCACTTGATTTGTGGATAGGGATGTCCTCCCTGCACATTCTTGTGAGGTCAAAAAAAAAAAAGAGAGACAGAGAGAAGGAAAAGAAACAAAAGATTTACAGAGAGCAAAAAAACACACACATTCATAACATTAACAAGGCACCATTACTTAATGGTAGAACAGCTTAATAACAGTGGCTTGCAAACTGTGTCTGATCCACAGATCCCATCTATTGAATAGTCCGGCCATGTGAACATTAAAGCTACACATGTTAGGCAAGTATGAGGAGTCCTTGTAGCTTTTTTTCATAATATTCCTGTACTATGGTGCTGCATCAAGCATGCAGCACCTAAAGCGCTTAACTGAAACCCTGCGAGACTTCACAGCTTAAAGTACTTCCCTTGTTCTCTGATCTTCAAAACACCCTGTGCTGCTGGGAAAGGGAACCAGGCTTTAACAAACCAGGCTTTGACAGAATGTACTATTGTCAGGGATTTATTTTTTTAAAAGCCTATATATCATTAAATTGAATTAATGACTATCAGTTAGATTGTAGGATTTAAAAAAAACACTATTTTCTTCAAAAAAAAGACCTCTTTCCAAAAATAACTTTCAGGAAGTTATGAAATTAGTGTTTCAATAAAAGCAATTTAAAAACTTCTTCTAAGTTATTTGTTGCTTGCAAACTACCTCTGGGATGCTTAGCTGTTAAAAGTGAAGAGATACACTTTTCTTTAAGATAACAGCAGTTAAGTATTTATATTATGGTGTCTTTATGCTATAAAGAGCATGTATAACACACAGCAATTATGCAAATATTTTTGTCGAAGAGGTTTTATTTAGTCAACACATTTTTGAGTAGCTTCTTCGAGCTGAGAGCATTAACAGACTGATCTTGAACACCATTGAGTAGTCATCCAGTAACAGATCACATTCGACTACAAGTTTACTGCTTAGCAACACTGCTAATGGTTCTAATAATTGATAATACTCTTTGTATAAATATAATTAAAAAATTGAGCTAAATTTCCAACCGATAATTTGATATCAATAAAGCTAATGTGAAAGCTTGGATATCTGAACAATATAATTTTTCCAATGTTTCTCTCAAAAGATGCAACAATGTCAGTATCTTCAGGATGCTAAGCCATCCACACTATAAGTTCCCTTCTCCTGGGAGGCAATAAAGCCAATATTAGCTGTGGTGACAAGGGTAGAAGAAGGAGGAAAGAAGAAATTTTGGTTTCTACTCAGTTTAGAAGCTGTCTTTCCATCTTGGCTGGAACCAGTAACTTGCTCTTTGGCTTTCTCTGGTCTAAGGAGTGAGAGGAATCACTCCTTCTTTCTCTTGCTCTCAAATCCCTCCAAATCCTGCAGGGTAACACCTGCCTGACTGCCAGAGAAATGCCCAAGACAGTCTCTGAATGCCTCTATGGATGCTTGCCACTCACTCAAGGCCTTCATGGAAAAGATGAGGAAGCCAGGAGACAATGGCATGAATAAAGAACAGGATCTCAAGGTAGAGTGTTTACATTCCCAGTCCCTCAGCCTATTTTGTAGATCACTCTCAACTTGTGAACTCTCATTCATACACACGAAGGTAAGCATCAGAACAAGAACTTCTCAGTTCTGCTCATCACTATGGGATGCTGCCCTCCAATGGTTTTTATGGAGAAAACAGAGGCATGATGAATGTTGATTTGGCAGAAAACATGAGGACAAATTTTGCATCCTCCAGTTATAGCCACAATACATCAGGTAGTAAAATCACAGGTACATAAGTGCACAAGTGGGCTAGGGCTGAAAAGGAACCATACCATGTCCATGAACTGCAGTACTCCTCAAATGAAAAGGCAAAAGATCAAAGCATAAAAAGATGCCACTGTTATTCAAGAATACAGTCATTGCTATACAAAAGTGGAAAGAGTGAGCACAGGAAATGCCACTGGACTGATGCAACACTGATTTGTCTACCTTGTGTTGTATTTGAAGTTCCACTGTTGAAAATTTGTATAAATTTTTGATTACTCAGACTGTGTGGAATGGTATCTCACAATGTACCCATCTGGGAACTAGAACACTTACACCATTATCTCTTCAAGTGTCTCTTCCCAAAGAGATGTGAGAATTCCCTTACATCTGACGGCTACTTGTCCAGACAACATACAAACAAAAGCGAACATTTTCTGAGGAATTCAAATGGTTGGTGGAGACTTGCATATCTTACAAGAGAGAGAAAATGCCATTGTGAACTGAGGCAGGAAGGAGGGAAGATATGTTTGATATGAAAGTTCAGAAAAGATTTCTGTGGCTGCTTGTGAGAACTCATTTCTGTTCATACTCCATGCCCAAGACCATTTTCTAATGTGGGTCAATCATGTCCCTCTAGGAATAAGCAGATTAGGAACAGGTTTCCTCTTCTTAGAGATGGTAGTCAAAATTTGGTGATTAGAAAATATTCCTCCCTGGTCGAGTGGCTGTCTCATACACTAAAATGTTGTGGGTTCAATCCCCAGTCTGGGCATGGGGGTAGGCAGCCAATTGATCTTTCTCTCTCTCTCACTCTCTCCCCTGTCCCCTTCCGCACTCTCTAAAATCAATAAAAATCCTGGGGTGAGGATTAAAAAAAAAGAAAATATTGTCACTTTTCTTATTGCTTACAGAGTACAAGCTAATATTAAAAAGGATAAAGATATTTTTGATGGTTAGTCCCCACCATCTTCTGTATTTATTCTTTCAGTAAACAATCATTTCAGAACAACAGACTAACCTGTGAACTGGCTACTTGAGGAAGCAGGACATAGTTTTGGAATTTTTTTTATCTCTTTGCATTAATTACCTCTGATTCACTGTATGGACCGTTCAGTATATAAAATGTTATTACAAATGGATTTCATGAGAAATTCCATCTATTCTGCAGACTTTATTGAGATTGTTCAGATGGCATAAATGAAAGGGGAACTCTCCTGCTCTGCTTACACTTAAAGGACAAATATTAAGGGAAGTTACATTTAAAAAAAGGTTAAGGCTGGTGTGTCCAGTCAGGTGTATGTCATCTTCTGATAAAGGTGACAATAATAAAAATGACAAGCTTTCATAGGGCTCTGCAAAGATTTTTTTCTATATCACCATGTTTATGAGGACAGACAGGAGACTGAGGCTCCCCAATGTTACCCAAGGAGCTAATAATGGATGAAGCAGACATCCAAACCTATGTTTGTCTATTCCCAATGCCACACTTTCCCTCCACGTTATGCTGAATAGGAGTGAAATGATGATGAAGTATTTGTCCAAATGCAATTAATTCATCCCCCCAAATATCCTAGCCCAAATCCTCAAAGTGGTGAGGAATGTGCCTCTGTCACAGCCCCAGCATAAGCCAGTGTACGTGGGTCAGAGGCACAGAGAGCCAACCTGGGAGTTGGTGTCCGTCATGTACGCCCTGGATGCCAAAACTGTGGGTGTCCTGAATGGCAGCAGTGAGAAAAAGTTCATGGGCTGGTGTTGCCATCACTGTAGTTTTTGAGAAACCAAGGAAACCATTTGGGAAGAGGGTGGCATTAGGTTTTGACTTGAACATGCATTTTGCAGACAGTGGCCTTGTCACATGCCCAGAGAGTCTTACAGCTTCACAGTTTTCTTTCGATTTCATAAGCAAGTGGTCAAGGACCAAAAAGGCACTCTCATGTTCAGAGTACTTTTCAAGGACAGACAGGGCACTGCTGGCCTGCTGCTGATGAGCACATTCACCCCTGCATTCCACACTATTTATGTCCATATAGCTCTACCTATACTTTCAGCTAGCACTGTGCCTAGTCCTGTATCCAAACTCACTGAGCTTGTTTACCCATTCATTTCTTCAACATACATTCTCTGAGTGCATTCTCTCATGTGGTAAGCACCCAAGAAACGAGAAAAGAAGAAAGGATTAAAGAATATGATCTTTGCCACTTGCCAAATCTAGGGATGCTCATGCCAAGGACTTAACGTCATCAAGAAACACATAAAGTTTCATTCAGTGCATTTATAAATGTAGTTAGAGACACATGAACCACACACAAGTAATATTTTCACATACAACATTATCCAAATTTAAAGTTAAAATTTGAAGATGTTAGTATTCAACTGTGTGGAAAACTAGTATTTTCAACATTAGCTAAACTTTCCCCATATCTGAGTTTGAACCCAGCTCTCATGTCCCCTTTCTTCTGGGAAGAAGATGTGAGATATTAAATGTGAACCTTAAGTAAAATAAAAGTATTTTGCTTTGTACATCTATGGATAAAAATGTAGACTTTTTTACACTTGAAAACCTAGACTTGAAGCCAAATTTGTGCTAAACAACAATTAAAAAATGAAGATAACTATTTAACGTAATCAATAGTTTAAACTAAGTCCAGTTTAAATTACTCAAACAATTCAATTTCTTGGACTTGGTCTATATTTTAGCCTTCCATTGGTCGTGACCATCTGACCCCTTGCAAAGGATAGGTCTGCACCAGCACAATTTTTAGAGATAAAAGAATATGGATGCCTAGTCAGCAATTAGTATACTAAAAATACTGTGTATGTTTGTAAATATAGAGCTTCAGATATACACAACACACACACACACTTGTACACGCACACATAAGTGCTTATATCTATAAACTTTGTTAGCTCCTAAGCTTCATTTTTGTTGCCCTTGATAAATACAGAAGTTATAATCATAGAAAGAGCTTTTATAGGACTAAGAATTTCTTAAGCCTTTCAACATTGGATCGCTTTACATGGTTGTGAGATGATGGTTTTGAGAGGAAGTAAAAGAGGAAATTCCAAAATGTGAATGGTATTTAAACCTCTTAAATTTTTTCTTCAAAGGAAGAGAAAAAGAATAAAAATTATGTTTTCTTTATTCAACAAGATGGCACGCAGAAGGGCTGTTGCGCAGAAAAGTAACTAAAAAGAATACAAAGACCAGTGACTTGAGTCCCTTTCATGAAATATGTGAGTTAAAAAAAATCCAATAACCATAAAACAAGTTTTTCTTTGATGCTGAACAAAAAACAAGCTTGAAATTTAGTGCTGCTGAGCAAATGAATAAAAAATACAGATGTCTTTACCTTCAGCTCAACTCGGATTTGCCATCTGAACAGTCCCATGCTTAACTCTTTGTACAACTCACTAAATATATCAAAGCACCAGTTAACGGCAAAGGTTTAAAGGAAAACTTTAAAATACATAGATAGGTTTGTTTCTATTTTTTCCTCTCTCTCCTAATGAATTAGGAAATCCGGCTGTGCATACTCCATTTCCTTGTCTTCTATAAATTACAAACCCCAGGGTAACACATAAAAGTAAAATGTGTTACGTCTTTTCCTGGTGTAGTACTCCATTCTAACTTTTCAAATTAACTAAGATATTGATTGTTTTACTTAAAATGTAGGATGATCTTGATACTATTTTAATTTTCCAAAGTCATCTCATAATACCAGTTTCTCCAAAGGTCAAAAACAATATATTAAGGAAATACCACCTGCTACTTAGAGCTTCCACAGGAAATTTGCATTTCCAACTTCGCAATGCATTATTTGGGGGAGGAAATGACAGCCTACTTCATTATCCTGAAGCACGGCATCCCAACAGCTCCAAATAATCAGAGAAAAAGAAAGAAGGCCAGTGTCCATTTTCCCACTGATGTTTTATGGAAATAAAAATTCAGTAGAAGACAAAAAGCATGCATTGAAAGACAACAGCCTCACTAGAGTGGGGCTAGTTCCAAAGAGGGGCAGCATGGGCCCTGGGCACATTTTTCAATCTTTTGTAAACAGTCCCCGTAGGATTAAGGTGCTGGTCATGGCCGTGCCCTTTAACTGCCCTCCAAGATTGAGAGAGAGAGAGAGCACATGGAGACAGCCTTTCCAAAGTTCAACAGACCTTTTCTACAGTGTTATTTACAAACTAAACAAGGTCGAAGATAGATTACTTCCTACTGTCCAGCTCACAGGAAAGAAGCATTATGCTCAGGTATAGTATACATGTTAGAGAACAAAGGAGCTGCTGAAAGCATGTCCTCTTATAAGCATTCAGCTATATTGGATTTATACTTTATACAATATACTTTATTCTGAAAATCCCTGTTGATTCAACTTTTTTGAGTGTATCATCTATCTTCTTCCCTCTCGTTCTTTCCCATCTTTCCTGGATTTTCTTTCTCCACAGTTCTTAATACTAAATACATAAGAAAAACCTGCTGTTCCCTGCCACGTATCTCATACTTAGTGTGTATGGTAGTTACAGCAACCTATGAAATTAATTTTGTGAATCAGTGATTTCATCTGGCTAAGGGCAAACAACTAGTTTAATCAATTGTTTTTCCTCCTTGAGTTGACTGACTATCCTCTTTAAAGGACAGAGGTGTTTTTCCATTGAATTTTACTTAAAATTGAGTGGAAATGGGTGTTGGCTGAAGCACTTGGTGTCAGGTACTTGAAGAACTGATGTCAGGTTTATTTTGTTCCCTACCTGTGTAAGTTGGCTGTGTAAATATGCATCTCTTCAGGAAAGATCAAGCTGGTAAGGCTTTTCAAATTTTTTTAAACAAGGGTGAGTTACAGGTCTTTAAAATTAACAACTTTCATTTTCATCCAAATTTTGTGGTCATGATGCACTATAGCTAGTAAAACAAAACACTGCTTTAAAAATTAAATGTGTCAAATATTCAACCCTGAAATACAAGAGTTAAAAACAGGAGGCAGTTTGGCTATTGAGAGACATGGTCCAACAAGCAGGTCAAAGGACGCCAGCATTTGTCTTGGAAGCCGCTCTGGGAGCAGAGAAACGTGGAATTTGTCTATACAATATCCAAATATCTACATAAAAACTTGGTCAATTTCATGAATGTTTTGTTTCAGATTTCAACAGTTTGATTGTGCACTGACCAAGTTAAAAATGGTAAAAAGACTGGAAAAAAGAAATCCCAAAGTAAGTGAAAAAGAATTGGATTGTTTAGTTTGAAGAAAGCGAGAATGCTGGTGACTGAAGAGCTGTCCTGGGGATATAATTACATATATAATGATATCACTAACTACATATCATGATTCTGACTTCAAACCCATTTCCTGCTTTTACTCAGCTGTAAGATCTCGGGCAAGTGTTTCAAACTCTCCAGCTTTCCGTCCCTTAATTTTGAATGGAGATCACTAATTTCACCATTCCATAAAACACCAAGAGCTGTTGGTCTTTGCCTTCTTCAAAACTGAAATAATTACCAATTTTGTCTACAACCCGGCCACTTAAAAGTACAGGATTGTTTTTTCCAGTGTGGTTTATATATTTGGTAATAAAAAGGAACACACAATAGAGGTAGAATAAGAAATCAAAAGACAAACTACCTGTGGTAAAGCAGCAATCTATCTTTTCAGAAAGTTGTGATCTCATCCTAGAGACTGATGTGATCACAGATTATAGCTCATCATATTAAATTTTAGCAAACACTCTTGCTTTTCCTACCATTAAGGGAAATCCCTACAAGTATAGCAATTAAGAGGCACCTGTGTTCATCCTGATCTGAGAGAAAAGGGACCATTTTGTAAAAACAACCCAGGGCTGGAACTCAGGCTGGTTGAAAAATGGTGTGAAGTTGTACTTTTAAAAGGAGTAATAAAACCTCCTATGTTTCTAAAGACGGCCATAAAATACAGCAATTCCTCCTTCTGATGCAAAAGGAACATCCAAGGCCTTCGCCTGGGAGTCCACAATGGCACACTCCCACTAGTTACACTTCAGCAGAAAACGACTCTGCCTATTTCACAGTTAACAATGATCGGCCTGGCCGTGTGAAGATGAAGTGCAAGAACACTTATTTTTTCTTTCCTTGAATGAACACTGGAGTGCTTCTGGAATTAGAGTTTTGATTTTTCTCACCATATCCCTCCCCCAGAGCAGAGTGTGAGTTGGGAGGAAGCTGAAGGAGCCTCCAGCAGAATGTTTCATGTGACAATGGGGGTGTTTCAGAGCTTCCTGCTGCTGGTGGTAATCCTGCTAACCTTTCCTCTGTAGTCTTTGCAGTTAAGGAGACTGTAAACCAGCGTCTGCTTTGATTGAATGCAGGTTCAAAGGGCAAAAGAAAACAATAGTTATTTCATGATTAAGTGCCCTTTCTTATTGCTAAATACTGAAGATGTTTTATTTTAATATTTAAATCAATGTACATGCAGGATGCGAACTGTATTCGGGTTGAATCAGAACTTTATCACACTGTTGTGGTTAGCAGGGGGTGGGGGTGATTGCTACTATTATTTTAAAAACTCAAATTTGTGAACTAGCCTTGAAAAATTCCCCTCCACCACCCCTACATGCCTCACAGGAATTTAATTCTATAGAGACAAAGTTAAACACATAATCTGTAAAACTATTGAGAAGTAAACTTCTTGTTCCACAGTAACCAAAGTAGTTGCCACATACAGATAAATCTTCACCCTGAGCAGGAAACCCCACACTGTTTTGAAAACAATTCCTAGACTTTGCTGATGTTGAACCTGACTGAATGCTCAAACCACAGGTCCCCTCACTGTTCTTGCTCTCACTTACTGATTTTAGGGGCAGAGTTGACACTTCTCAAAAACCAGCAGATTCCTTAATAAATAGTGCAACTTAATGAAGATTTTTATTGTCTTGGGTTGGTATGCTTGAAAACAGAAGGTTTAATTTATTTTTCTCTAAGTAGGTGTGTAATGAGAATAGATGCTGTGTTGATAAGAGATCCATGGGAGTTAGTAATATATTAGCCTTGTAATTTCTTCCCAAAATAGACCTAATGGAAAGAGGATGCATAATATACCCCTTCTCAAAGGAAGCATTCCCTAATACAACAGAAGCAGTCATTCTAAAAACAGCTTTATGGCTCTTCAGTCAATAGCTCTATTTTCTCCCCTTTCACAACTTCCTTCCTTCTACTATGTAAGAACGAAGGTATGTGAGGGCACACACACATTCACATCTCAGCTCTTAGCACACACAACAGAAAATGCCAAGATTGGATTCTCCTTCCATTGAACATTCAGTCATTATTTGATTTGATTTAACCTGAGTACTTTATGGTGCTTAATTTCATTTTTCCAGCAAATCTGATGGTGAAGAACCATTATTTGGCCTTCGGTTACATTCAGTTCAGGAAGCAATTACTAAGTGCCCTGCTTTGTGGCCCTGTATTAGACACAAAGACAAACAAGAGACAGTGTTCACGAAACAGGGTGAGCTGCAAGCAGGATGAGTCCCTGAAGATAATGATGGCCTGAGGAGCAGCCGGAACTCTGGCGTCCAGACTGCTCACTTTGAATCCTAATCACACACCTAAACTGCAAGTCAGGCTCCTTTCCAAGGTCTCAGAAATGAATGTCCTTGCTGTCCCTATAATGTTTTCCTTAACTGTATCTCCCAAGCTAGAAGAACATTTCCTCTTGCACAGGGCCAACCATGTCCTTGTTAGGACAGAAACAATCCAAAATTTGAGTTGGCTGTCAACTTTTTCAAATTTGGAAGAGGTTTCCCCTTGAGTGAAAAAAAATGTATCAGTGGTGGTTGGATTCTCAGGCTGGGTGACAAAAACCTATAACCTAACATGTAGCGCATTTATAACAGAAATTATAGAGAAATACTTTTGAGCTATTCACAGTTAATTAAAATCATTAAACAAAAATTTGCAAGAAACATTTTACAAATTCATCTTGGAATTTGACATTTGAGAAATACCAGGGTTTAATAAAAGACGGTGGATGGAAACTTTTAAGAAGGGTCTGAATAGGAGCTTCTGGGCATTTTCAAGGGCTGGAGATTAATGGCATTCTTTCTTTATTCTATTAAATTTTACCTCAAAACATATGGTTTCTCTCCTCTCTGATATGTATTTCCAGGACCACTCTAGCAATATGACCAAATGGTAGATAAAAGTGGCGTAGAAGAAAATCATAAGACTTGTTCTGCAAGCACTGGAAAGGGTGGGAAGAAGGAAAAGGGAAGTAAATTGGTATTTGTGTGCATGAGAATACACTTGAAACCATTATCTTGAGGGGATGCAGCGTCAGGAAGAACCTCTGAGCCCCATAACACTCTTTAGTCCACAGCAAAATACCCTCTTCCAAAGACCTCATAGCTACCACTATCTTGAGTGACTTCTGAGGTGTATGTGTGTGTTGTAGGAGGCTGAGCCAAGACAAAAGGAAATTGTGATTTGTAATCCCGAGGTATTTACAAAATTTGAGTGCCTGTCCTATATCCAATTTATAGCCCAGAAATTAACATACTGAAGAAGTCAGAGACTACCCTCAGGCAGAGCAAAAAGAGCAATGGGATTAGAAGCAGGTCAGATGAAGGTATACTACAGTACATTTTTACTTAACTTAGTAGGTTCACTTAAAAACTAGCTTCCATACATGAAGGGGAATGGCACATGGGTGAAGCTTCCACTGCCCCAAATAAACCAAGACAAAATAGATATTAATTACAACAAAAGAAATTTCAGTTAGTATTAGGAAGTATCCTTCCCAAGGCAGGCTGGGTATAAGTTTACTCAGGGCATAAAAGTTTAGTCCCTGGCTGGTATGGCTCAGTGGATTGAGTGCTGGCCAGGTCCCCAGTAAGGGGCGTGTGAGAGGCAACCACACATTGCTCTTTCTCTCCCTCCCTTGCCCTCTCTCTAAAAATAAGTAAATAAAATCTTTAAAAAACAAAGTTCAGCATGTCTTATCAGATAAACTCTAGAGCTCCCATTTGAAGCCATAAAATGGCACCCATATCAGCATCCCAACATACTGTTCTGGGCTTCCACTGAGTATAGGAACCTACAGGAACTTGAAGTATTCAGTAAGCAAGGGAGGGAGTCTGATCTGCAGCATCATGATGTACATTGTTCCATCCAGTGCTTGTGCTGGCAAGGGGAGCCCACTACTGTTTCAGCTTATTCCCGGAAAGCGGGAACTGACAGTGGCCTGCATGGAATACAGGGAAGGCCACATTGGGTGACAAGTGTTCCTTCATCAAAGAATCCTCCACTGTATGCTCCCACCCCCAGTCTTCAGAACACCGATTTATGGCAATGGTATGAACAGAGCTGCTCTGTTCTGAGGGTAAGAAAGGACCCAGAATCTTGTCCTCTTGTTCCCTGAGGAGCATTGTTCTAAGTACAGACACAGGGCTTTTTACGCTTCTCTTTTACTCAGCTGGGCCCACATTTACCGATTAAATCCACTAGAAGAGAAAGTGATCCTTCTCTGGGGCATGTGCATTAGGAGCAGCAGCAGTTTCACCTTGTTTCCAGTCGGCAACACCAAGGAAATGGTCAGACAGACAGTTCCCAAGGCCACGTGGTTAGTAGTAGGAGAACTGGATCTAAAATACACATTTTAAATAAATCGTTTACGTTTTCCTTGTCTTTTTTCCTTTGCTCTATAATTTCCTATTATATTTTAGTAGTCCCTTGATGATTTTGAGGATTTGGCAAACCCCCAAATCCACAGTTTCTAAATTTGGGGATCCAGGAAACATTTTGCTCAGGTTTGGAGATTTCTCCTGCAGTGATTACTATCTAGAGGCAAATGTTTCCTGTGCATATCCTCTGACCAAGGTTAACTCTCTCTCTGACTTGTACCAAGGATTTGTCTCTTACTTGATGACTATTTTCACAAAGAAACTAAGGCAATTGTTTAGTCTCTTCAAGAGAGTTACTACATAAACTCCAATTAGGAAACAAGGAGGGCACATTGGCATGTGACCAATGGTAAAGTGTTGGCTCACTTCATTCACAAACTAAATGACTCTCCTGAACACCAGCTTCTGGGAGCCAGGATTCAGTTCCATGCCTGAGAAAAATGACAAACTACTAAATGTCATGGACCTCAGGGTCCATCTCTGGTCACCGAAAACTCAAGGTTGCCTGAGGTCTATTGTGTTCTTTCTATACAGCCTCAATTCTCTTCTGGATTGATATAAAACAAGAAAATACTAAATAAGGCCACTCATACACAGACAGCAGATGTGAATACCACCTGGTGAAATTTTTGGTTTTATGATACTTTGTCATTTAAATACATATTCTACCACCTATTTGGTTCTGTGGCACATCCTTCAGTGGTGTTGATGAATTCACAGACATTTTAATTTTCGACAGTTTATTGGCAAGTAGTAGAACCTGCCACACATTTCCACACTGTTCTCGTCTTCCCAGATTTTGGGAAATGGCAGATTTACATAAGAGCTATTTTATTTGCCTTTGAAATAATATTCAGTTTCTGTTGCTTGCATTCTATTTCATCTGTAAAGGCCTGCCCTGGAAATACTAGTCCTTATTAAATAAAATATCTCCTAGATAGTCAATGTATTTGCTTGCTTCTATATTAACTGACTATAGGGACCTGCCTTCTGCAATCATGCTTATAGATCCTCTACAGCACTAACCCATTTTTAAGAAAATGAGACAAAAGTGGAAAGAGAAAAGTTGATCAGCATGTATATGGTTTTCCATTAGGACCACTGCCATCTTTTTATTAGATATCTTGCCTAATTCACTTTAGCTTTCTTTGGCCCGGAGCTCATGGCCCACTGCTGTGCTTTCATTAGCGGGACTGTCTGACGTATCGTTTAACAAGCACGCCAAAATGCCTAACCTACAGGTCTATATGAATAATGGAGACCAGCTATTGTTCTTCGCAGGGCGCCAGTCTATATTTTTATGGTGCTTCCCATCTTCCATGTTGGGAATGTGCAAATCTATATTGTATCGTGTACCCGAAGAGATGTGCTGTAATACCTGTGAGGTCTGATCAATGTTCTTATCTGATATTTGTCCTTTTTCTGTGGGAAAGTCCTCAGAGATGAAACAAGACCGACTGGACCTCCCTTTCCTTTTTCATCCTGCTGAGAGATTTACCAGAGCAGGACCCCTTCCCTCCTGCAGAAACCTTTTTTTTTTTAAATCTAGAGGTAATTTGAAACGTGTGGTCAACCCGCTGGTATCTCTTGCTCGACAGTATCATTAACATCACTTCTAAAAATAGAAACTACCACCAGGAAATAGATGCAAACAACCCTTATACATTTAATGAAATAAGCAACACCATTGCCTTTTTCATCTATGTCCTCACTGCCCTTATAGAAGCATTTGTGGCGACAACATGACCGAGTCACATGCGGATGTCATTCATGAGGTTATCTGCAGAGTCTCCAGCCTCCTGATATTTGTCAACACTTTCAGGGTGATCTCCACTAGTTTGAGGAAAATGTGTTCAGTTTTTAAATCATAAGAAGTTGAAAATTACATTTTTGACATTTCCAAAGCCATCTTTTTGTTTTCAGATCATTAGTTATGAAAATAGAACAAACACAGCATAAGCAAGAGAAGCATATTTCATATCTTTTAGGCCCGTTTCTTCATTTTGCTAAGATTAGGAAGGATGTTTGTATAGCTGGCTCTGAAGGAAATTTGACAAGCAATGCATGTAGACAGAGGTAGGGCTTTGAGTAAATTATTTAGAAAATCCAAGTTGAAAAGCCCCCTCTGAGTGGAGAAGGGATGTTTTGGTTTGATTTATCAAAACTGAACATTATCCCTACTAAATTTCTGGATATTTAGATGGAAGAGTACTGTCTGTCTTTGCCAAGAAGCATGAAGTTCCACTAGAGGGACAAAATGAATATTTAAGAAGTGGCTAGAGATTCAAGCAAATTAATGGCCAAACTTTAAATGTTTAGGTTGTTTACCTCTCTGACTTCACACTCCAGGAAATCCCTGGCTTTCTTTGCTCTCTACTTCTGTCTCCTCTCTTCCCAGGCTGGGCCTTCTCCTTTTTCTGCTCAACTCCTTGCATCCTTTCTAACTGTTTTAACTGTCAGGTCTATTAAGGATATTTATAGTTACTGTTCAGTACTATGCTTTATCTTCTCTCTCCTGGGAAAAAAATCATGATTACTTATATCTGCTTATTTGACTGGTTCATTTGCTCATTCACTCACTGATTCATTCATTAAACAAATGTTGCCTTACAAGGCACTGTGCTAGGCAATGTGGAGGAACAAGATGACCAGACCTAGATTCTGTCCCACTTTAGCCTCTTTCTCTGCTGTGCTCGCTTTTGTTCACTGCTTTTCTGAGAGCCATCAAACACTGCAGCTCTTTACTGAACTTTTTAGCAGCTTCCCGGTTCTGGGCTGCCTTCCACAAAGCAATGTGCTTCCCCACATCCTCAAGGCCTCATTGGCATGGGACTTAGGCCATGGGAAATCTCACCTGCTTTTTCCTTTCTTCTTTGACTCCTCCCCCTTCCCTCCAGGCAGCATCACTTAGTGTCCCCAGGGCTCAGGGTAGAGGGCCTTGCTCCTCTTTTCCTTGCCTACTCACTTCCTTAGTGTACCCACATGGATTCAATTAGCACCTATGCCCAGATGAGCCCCAGATCCCTATCTCCTGCCCTAACCTTTTGCCCTCACTTCAGTCACATATTTTAATGCCCATAAAATATATAGACTTGATATTTTACTGCCATCTAAAGTAAACATGTCAAAGCCAGATTTTATTATCTCTCCCCCAAAGCCGCCTCTGCCGCCTACCTCCCCAGGAGCAGCAGAAATGCTCATCCTAGTGCCCCAGGTCCTCAGGTCTGCCCTCTTCCTTCAACCAAGCCCTGCTTGCTCTTTATCTTCATTATTTCCTGAGAGCCAAACTTTTCCCCAGCCAAAGGACTATTCCAGATATTAAATATCTCAAAGTAATATATATATATATGTGTGTGTGTGTGTATATATATACATATATATGTATATATATATATATACACTCAAAGAAGTAATAAACAGGAAAGCTTTCTTGGGGTACCCTGCACATCCTAAAACAGATCGGGAATGGTTCCTGTCACATGGCTTCTAATGATTTATAGAGCGTGAAAGAAATGATTCAAGCTGGAGCCATATGAATATTTATTAGCTTTTCCTATTTACTTAACTCCATAGTTGTTCTATTGTTATGTTCCCAAGGAGGCTCTGGCCTAACAGACACATTAGAAATGAAGAAAATAACAAGGCAAACTTATAATGGCATTCCAACGATATCCATTATTGAGACTTCACTGCTGTCCAGTACATCAGGATGTCAGGAAGTTTCGCCTCTGGGTGATCTTCCAGTTTCTCATTTCTTAATTTCATGCCTTTTTACACAAACTTTTCTTGTATTAAAGTATTCTTCTACCTCCTTCAGACAAATTTAAGCTTAACTACAGTCTCTGGACATGAGAACCAGCTGGCTGAGCCTTACAACACCATCGCTCACCAGAACTGACTTGGTTGAGCTTTGGAAAACCTAATTGTTCACTGCACCCCCAGTATTGTCATATGTGGGATTTGCCCAAAGTGTGAGGGTGTTTAAAGGATCTTCTTGCCTGCTAAGGACGAGAACGTCCATGGTACTCCTCTTACAATCTCTGAACTCTCACTTCCTATTAAAGTTAGTGTGTGGATTGTCTAATCTTCTGGCAATCCCTCTCCCTTCCTCTCCCATTACCTCAGGGTTTAAGCAATTTAAATACTTATTAACATCATCTCCAGAGGAAAAGTAGAGGGAAGGGGAAGCAACACTGGAATGAATTAATCATATAGATTTTGCCAATTTGCTTTCACAAGAATCTGTTAATACAATGTTGAAAATTTTAGGAAAATCTGTTTGGCCTAAACTGTTTAGCCTGAAGTTAAAATAAAAAGAGTAACTCCACACAAAATATAAGTCAAGGCAAGTATTCAAAGGTGCATGTAAAGAAACAGCTAGAATAAGTAGAAATAATAGGAGCAAATCTGAAGCAGAGAATAAAATGTTATTTATAAATTATATAGGGGGTGACAGGTACAGAAAAAGGAGAAGGCCAATGGAATGAGAAAGGAAGGTTGATAATAGATGACACCAAAGAGACAAAGACAAGGAATACTTTTTGAGCATCTATTTTGTGAAATTAAACCACATTAAAAGGAAACACTGTGGCTCTCCAAAAAGGTTAATGCCCTGCAGGATGTCTGAAGTTCAGCCAACTCTCTATTTCCCTGCTGTCCTCCTGCACCTGCTGAAGAGTGGTGGCTTTCTCTAATTTGCACTAAGGTGCCACAGGGGGCAGCAGTGAGACTGCACCCAGGATTCCTCTAGAACTGAGGAGGAAACATAGGAATGAGTAACTCAGTATTTTGAAATGATCTGAAGGACATCTGATAGGTCCTATATTGGACACAGTCACAGCTAAAACCACATAGAGATAACTTGGGAAATTCCTCAGTGTGCAAATAAGGTTAAGAGCTATCCTGGACTGCTCCAATGCCAATTAAATGACTTCTCAGAGCTGGTTCTTGGAAGTAACTTGTTCCTGTGGACATAATGTCAGCAGTGTATGGAAATGGCACGGATACCACAGAAGAGCTCCAGTACAATGGAGGGGGAGGCATGTTTGGGGGATGAGTAAGCAGGATTATTTACAATTCTTAACAATGTGTTCAGTTCCAGGTTCCACAGCCAGTAGGAAACAGTGGCCTGATAGAGAGTCACAAAGAGAGGGAGGGGGGAAGAAAACTAACATTGATCAGACCATTGGTTACATACCAGGAACATTATATGCATCACCAATTCTGACAAGGACCCAGTGAGACAGGACCCGTTAACCCCACCTGACAGATGAGGAAACTGCAGTTCAGAGAAGTTAGGCACTCAGACTGAGGTCAAACAGCTAGTGTGTCCCACTGCTCAGATTCAAACCCAGGTATAACTACGAAGCCCATATTCTTTCAATTACACCACGCTGCTTATTGAAGGGCTGAACAATAGGCCTGATGAGAAAAAGCTAAAGGGAGAGCTATAACTCATTCTTGACAAAAAAGACTGAAAAGTGACATAATGTTTTTGAAGTACTGTCGAGGAAGGACAAACCTAAAGGATGGTAACCAGCTGTTTTAGAAACTTGTTCTGAAGAAACCAGAATAGGAAATGGGCTTCAACTGCAACATGAAGGAAAGCTTCCTTACCGGAGGGATTGCATGTACTGGAGTGAGTGGCTGAGGAACACTGTGGAATCTTCTTCCTGTGCAGAAGTTAAGACAAATGACCTCCATAAGGGGATGAAAAGTGGAATTTGTTTAAAACGGTGGGAACTACTTAAGGGGTTGCCTGGAGTGAAAGAAAATAAAAAAGAAAAGCTACCGCAGAATGGCATGCTACAAAATGGCACAAAGCAGCAGCATGAATGGAGGAGCAGGAGTGCTGGATGGGGACAGAAATATAAAACAAGAGGATCCTGATTATAAATAATTAATGCAACCACTGTGTTTTAATGTATCATGTAACTATCTTTGTGGAACAAAGTCCTACTGCATCTCTTTCTCTGAAAGTATATTCAAGCAATATGGACTTTTATCCAAATGGAAGAATTCAAGTGTGCTCCTGCCTCATAGCAGGAATATACAAGGGCTAAAGGACCATTAGGGGCTTTTGTAATCCTCCAAGCAGCTTATGTTTTAACTTTGTATTTGTATAGATTTCAAAGTAATATGAATTAAAATATAATGCTCCATTTAATTCTCATATTGCCCTATATACTGGGCATTATCTTCCTACAACAATTTACATTTTAGAGTTATGAAAACTGGGGCTCAGGGAGACTAAGGGACTTATCCAGTTAATAACTGACAGAGCTAAGACTTAACATTAAGTCCTTGAACAAATCCCAAATCCAGGATTCTTTCCAGAATCTTAACCTGCATGTCAAACACTTTCTGAGAGTTGGCTACCTGTCCATCATACCTCAGACTGTTCCCTTAACTTCACTGTGAATCAGCTACAAAGTCTAGAAACTGTTTGCAAGGGTGGAAAAGAATTGCTAAATATAAGTGGTAACTCAGAGTAAGAGAATATGAAAAAAAAATCCCAACTATCTAAAACACACGTGTCCCTCCACAGAAATGTTGATGAGACTAGTTGTATGATGGTTGTGGGCAGTGGGAGACAATGTCTAAATGCTTTTGACCTTTATGTTGTTGAAGCTCACTATGAAGACTGCACTCAGAACATTCTTTCTTTCATTTGTTTATTCATTCATTTATTCAAACTTAAAAATGAGTGAGGTCACAACTTTTTGTCTATTTTTGCAGCACTGAAAAATTTTAAAGTTGTGGATCCTACAGAAAAATAAATGCCAAAATATAAAAATTAACAAGTTCATTTTAATATTTAAAAAAGTTTTAATTATTCAGCTTACTAGGATAGCATGCATCCATGTAAGGAAATATTTTAACATTTATAATTTACCTTAAGACCCATTCTGGGAAATTGGGTAAGGATTGCAACTACTGGGTATTTTGCAATTGTAAAGAGAACATAAGCAGAAAAACTAATATAAATAAAATATAGTTATATATAGTAAGTGCTAAAGAAGCTACAGTGTCTAAGTCAGGGAGCACCAGAAAAACCCTGATGCTCCAGAGATTCCATGTGATATATTATCTCTAAGTGTAGATACTCCTAGATCTATTGAGAACAGAATTTAGTATAGAAATGGTACCATAATAGCCTCATTCCTGTTTGGACATGCTTATAAAATAATTTCAAGCCCCAAATTGTTTATAAACATAGAGCTCAATGTGGTAAGTCCCAACATTGGAAATTTCATAATACTGAACCTTCACCATGGTGTGGTATCATTTCTGCACAAGCACCCTGATCTTTGAGGGGACAGGGGATGGCTACAGTGCAAGGGATCCCACTGACAGAAGTATGACAAATATGGACAAGAGTCTCAACTGAGATTGTTTGATATCATGGGAATTCAAGTGGCCGGTGTTTATTAGGAGATGTGGCTTTAGGGATAATCCATGTTAGTAGAACCAGCCATGCTAAAGGAATAGGAGAAATCGACAACTTAGAGCACATGACCCAGCCCTGCTTCCTGCATCCCAATCTTGCTGTCATCACACAGCTTTCCTTGGAGCTCTGCCAAGCAATGTGCCAGCAGAGAAGCTGCTCCGTTGAGCAGAGGATGTGGACGCTAACTACCCTGTCACCTGCTTCCGGGGAAAGCTGAAAGCACATTAAGGTTTTTAGAAGCCTGATCCTCCAAACAACAAGCCCTATTATTAAGTTATGCCTTTTATCTAAAACTAACCTTAAAGTCAAGTGAAGAGATAGCATGTCTGCTATCCCAACCTTTGAAAATCTGTTTTCCTAACAACAAAACCAATTCTTTCCCAGACACAACAGGCAAGCACAGTGGCGTCTTCTACTAGCTTATACTTTTCAGCTTGCTTATGTAAGTTATTGAAGTATTCCAAGTGATTTGGATATACAGGGTTTTGTTTGGAAATATAAGAGTTGAGTTTCTGTTAGATGTATATCAGTTTTTAGAAGCAGAAAATATCCCTTGTACTTCTGAAGCCTTACTTCTTAATGTGATTGCTCACAAGGATCTTGATAATTGTTGCAATCTTTGGGGGCTCCAATGCTAAAAGGAATAAACTTGAGTGGGCCTGGGGACAACGGAAGGCTAAAAATCAGGTCTCCTACCTACTGATGTTTAGTGACTACTAATTGCTACTTCTTAGTCTATACAGTTAAGAAATCCAAGAGTTGAATTCAGGCCTTTGAATTCAGTCAACCCTTAGAACAAAGGGGGACTTAGCCTTTTTTAAGAAAAAAGGAAGTGTGTAAGAAAGCAAAAGAAAACCATAGGGGTGTGTGTTTCAGTTTAATTTGGACAGTGCTTTAACAACTAAAAAAAATTATTTTAAAAAGAAAATAAAGAGGAAAAAACTATAAAAAGTGGCCCAGGATCCAATATCCAAAGTTTATACATGAAGATATCCATGGCAAATCAGGGAACACTGAAGGGAGACAGAAATGCATTCAGGAGCAAAGAAAAAAGAGTAAGGTCTCATGTAGAATTATACTATATGTGTTTATATATTCATGGGTAAAGTCATATAACATCTTACTCAATATGTAAAACTGGGACAATCTAACAGGGGTGAGGCTTGGGTAAAATGTAGACTTTTAAAGTAAGAGATAAAAGTTTTAACACAGTGCTTCACTAAGTGGTAACTATTGTTCATGATTGTAAGATTTGTCTTTCAGAGAATATTTGGATTATTGGACAAAAAAAAAAAAGATTCCAAGAAAGTATTTGTTCCTGGTGATGGGAACCTACTTTATGAGGATGATTAGACAATGACTGAATTAAAAGACTGATTAGCAGCCCCTTCTTTCTACTGGAGCAGGGAAAGGAACATTTTTTCAGCTGTGGACTGAGCATAACTGAATATAAGATTCATCAGAACCACAAAGAGGGAAGGTGGTAAGAGCTTACTTTTATTGTTTTGGTCTTGACTCCTCTAGTCTCCTTCCTTCTCTCCCTATCTGTTTCACTCTCTCCTTCCTTCCCTCCTCTCTATCTCTTTTCCAATATATTCTCTTTTGTAGACATTCAACACCCAAGATGATATGTATGCTACAATCTTATACCCTAAGACCACAAGGGCCACAGGGGCTGACCACAGGGCATCAGGGATGTCAGCTGGGAAAAGTGAGTCACTTAAGGTGTGACTACATGTGGGAGGCTGGAGCTCTCAATCTGAATACCTGAGCTGGTATGTGTTTCTGCTACATGTTACAAGTCTCTCATCTTGGTCTTATACCAGCAGGGTATAAAATTGTGTTCAGTGGATTTAAAACATGAGATTTATGTCTCCATATTCCTGCCCATGGATATCATATTCCTTCATTAATGTTTATACAGACAGAACAAAGGTGAGACATCGGGTTTGAGCATGATGATCTGGTTAAATTAGGTCAAAGCCCCCTATTTTTCCTCATTATTCTTTTCTGTGGGGGTGAGGGAAGATCTGTTTCTAAACAGACTTATTCAGATAATGGCATCTCTTTCCCACATCACCATAGACACACAAAGCCTTCACACCACTAGCTTTAGGTAGTTTTCATTCTCAGGTCAGCTTAAAAGAATAACTAGATTTTTAAATTTATCTTCCACATGAATGCAAAATTCAAAATATGCCTGTAAAAAGATTAAACAGAAATTAGGCATGCTAAATATCCCATATTACAGGAACAAACTGAAGGTTTTTTTAAAAAGCAATCCGTAGTTTAAATTTCCTGCCTACAGGGCATGCTACACCTTGCATCCTCTTAAATTCCACAGGTAATATAATTTATTTTAAATGGGACAGGTCCCAGCAGAAATTTGTACTGGTGCCAGGAAAACAATTACTTTGATGTGCTCTTTTGAAAGTATTACAGCTGCCAGGTACAGGGTTTACATGCAGACAAACAGTAGAAGATTTAGAAGTATATTCTGCTATTAAAATTATTAAATTGCTAACAGGTAATTGTTGAGTAAAATACACAGACAAAACTAATCTATTTACTTGTTTTTTTAAAAAATAATCAACAGTGAAAAAATAAGAGAAATTAAAGTCAGACAGTCTAACAGTTTGCTACGCTACAGTTTCCTAGAAAAGAAAGCAAAACAAATCTTCTGCCAGCAGATATGTTCAGAACTAATCTTTTTTTAACATAATGGCAGGATACATGTTGTAAAGGCAATTACAGTGGCATTCAGGTGGGGCCGAAGTACATCACTATTACAGTTCTGTAGCACACAGCCTTTTGGTGTAGTTTTACCATGTTATAGGAAGTCTCCAACCTACACAAGAGTTGGGTTCCAAAAGTCTGTTTGTAAATTGACTGTCTAGAAACCAGAATAAACTTTCTTATTGAAATTATGATGGTTAAAAACAGAAGCATTTATTAGATTCCCATTAGATGCCATAAAAGTTCCTTTTATGCCATTAGATGCCATCAAGTCAGAGACAGATGCATAATCAAATAAGTACAGTGCGATGACCTTGTGCCTTCAGAGAGATGCTACAGATTAATGAAGAGAGGAATATCTGACTCTGCTTCTCAGTAACAACTGTGGCCAGATTTACCTCATATTGAGAATGTAAAGAGGGAAAGAATAAAGAGAAAGAGAAAGGAAAAGAAAGGAGGAGGGATCTGGAGAAGGGAAATATAGAGAAGACAGTGAACAAGACTTTAATGAGATGCAAAAAGGTCTAGAGAAACACATTGGAATGTGTGAGTAAGAAATTGCACAAAATAGAAGAATAGACAGACTGAAGAAAGCTACAATGTATGTAAGAGATTTTCCATGTTGGGACTAATGGCTCCTGTCTCATGCCTGTGCCTGTTTCTGAGGGGGAAGAGGAAGCCTGTACCATATATGGGCTGTCCTTTGTAGTATGTAATGTCTGTTACAAAGTCCAGTACGAGTAATCCAGGGTGCCTTTTATACTGTAGTATAACGCACCATAAAAATAAGGTAAGCTCCTGCAAATTTATACCAAATCTCAGGCAATTTTTTGGTTCACTTGTCTAATCTGGCCTTTCCCACCACAAATATTTAGTTTCCTCTAAATGTCTAATTGGTAGATTCTATAGATATTGCTATGGTCTGAATACATGTTTCCCCCACCTCCAAGTTCATTTGAAATCCTTACCCCCAGAGTGATGGTATTAGGAGGTGGGGCCTTTGGGAGATAGGAGTCAGAGCCCTCATAAATGGGATTAGTACCTTATAAAAGAGAACCCAGAGAGCTTGTTTCCCCCTCTGCCGTGTCAAGATACAACAGGCAGTCTGCAGCTTGGAAGAGAGCCTTCACCCATCTGTGCTGTTGCTCTGACCTCGGATTTCCAGTCTCTAGAAGTGTGAGAAATAAATCTCTGTTAATTGTAAGCTCCCTAGTCTGTGGTACTGCATTACAGCAGATCAAACAAAGAAGACAGGAATAGTGTCGATTTTATGTAAAGGAGTATAAATTGAATAATTTAGTGTAAAGAGACAGACAGCCAAGCTATCTTTGCAAAGACTGGAAAGCAGTGGTAGAAGGTGAAATAGATTACCAAATGGAACTTAATTTGCAGTAGTAGTTGATACCACCCACTAGTAGTAGAAGTGGTAGGACTGGAAATTATGTTGGAAGCACAATTACATCATTATTGTCTAGTGCAGCTACTTAATCCCACATCTACCACATCCCAGAATCACTCAGCCACAAAAGGATTGTTACCTAGAAACATCCTTACTAGAAAAATTAAACACTTGTCCAGTAATTTCCCGTGCAATTTAATGTGCAATTTCCCTAAATGTTGGCTTGCGTACCTTCTAAGTGGCCACTCCATCTTTCTGCTCCCTATTCCCAAATTGCTGTCATCAATGAAAAATCCCCCAAAGAATAGACCTACCAGGTGCTTCCAAAGAGGGACATAGGTACGTTTTTAAATTTCTCCATCATTTTAGGTGACCTCTTAACTTAGGACGAATGCACAGGGTTCCACCTGAGTACTTAATCCTCTTTATTAAGTTAACAGTTCACATATTTGGTCGCCACTTGTCTTAAGCTCAGGGACTGCCCATTCACCTTTGGAACAAGGTGCTAACCTTGCACAGCTTTGACACATTTGTATATGATCAGTAACTGTGGATGAAACCCAGTTTAACAAGGTCTTGATCGTTAATGTTGGTAGCAATGACATATTTGATATTGAGCCACTAGAATAACTATTAAGGCTCAAACAGCTCCTGAGGGTATAATACCTTATAATCATGTCTTTTTGTCTTCAAAAAACTTCTAATCTAAACAAAAAATAACAAAAGAAAATTCAAAATCCTTACTCCTATAAGACTTAATGTTCAGCATAATTTTTAACCTCTTTCATTTTGATGCTCTTCTCTGATATTCCTGCTCTTTTCTTCTTCACCCCTCTAACCAACTCTAATCAGAGTGACAAAAATATCCCCAAAATACATTCTATGAGCTGAACCAACTCATTTCCAAATTCTAAGCATTAATGGTGGGGAATGCTATAGGGACAAAACCACACACCATCGAGACTTCTTCTTAGCTTTCCCCATCTAATGTCACAGAACCCACTAATGAACACAAAGTATATAACCACTGTTCAATAGTGTTCAATAGTAATGAACACTAGTATATAAGCACTAGTGACTGCTGCTGTGCAACTGCACACCCACTTCTGTAGGAATCAACCTTCAAGGACTCACATAAAATGGCAACCAATCTGTAGGCCTATAAGATGCTATGACCAGAGGCACTGACCTCTCCCCCTCCCAGTGACCCCATACAGTCCCCCTCACCTCTCTCATAAGACTTCCAAAGGAATTCCCCCTCCAGCCCATGTTACATGTGACCTCATGGCAACTTCCTGACATGAGTTTCGCTGCAGGCTGATTCTAAAGGTTCAGGCACTATAAAAACAGGTTTATTAGATGCAAAAGAGAATCAGGACTTCAAAGACTCTTACTCTGTCAAATTAAATTAACATGGAACAGCAACTAAGCTATGGTTGGTATTCATAGCATCAGCTCTTTGGTAAGGCTCTGGCTGGTTTTTAATGCAGCTTGTTCACTGTTTTAAGTGAACGAATGCCAATCTATCTGGTTACTTAGAAGAGTATTTAATGACATGGGAAATGCTCACAATATATTGTAAAGTGTAGAAAGCCAAACGGAAATCATATGTAAAGTATAAGCCAAATTTTCCAAGATAGGTGCTTAGAAAATTATATTTATAATTTATAGTATAATTATATTCAATTTTTAAAAAAATGTACTTCATTCATGTATTAAAGAATTAAATCAAAATATTAGTGCTGACTTCCTCTGGATGGTAGGATGAAGGGAACACTTTTACTTTATTTCTTGTACTTTTATAAATTTTCCAAAATGGCTAAAGAGAATATTCTTTAATAATCAGAAAAAGAACATGTGTTTTTAAGGAAAATATATTTTTAAAGGAAAATACTCCTATGTAAGTAGAAACTTGCAAAAAATTATGTGCGTGAACAGAGACAAGCATTTTTGTGCACGCTATAGGCAATGTGCAGCCATTTTCACAGTGAGTGGAGTGGAGGGTTTATATTTTTATATTTCTGTTTAATAGAGGCAATGTCCAATACAGAGCAGGTTTCGATATGAGGTATTTTATTTACTTTTCATTTATTTTTCATTGTATTCCTCAACCCCTTAAGAAACTGTAGTTGAACAACCAGAGTTTTAGAATAGTAGTAATATATTTTTTGTGGAAGAAGAATCAGTTTCAAAATCTAGTGGGAAGCATGATAAAGATTTAAACAATCAGGCAAGCTGAAGCATATGATGTAGAACAATATTCAATAAATTTTGTTTTACAAAAATAGCAATTTCATTTTGTTTAACTGAATATATCAATATCACAAATTATATATAATACTACTGATTTTAGTATTTATCCTTATTCCCTTGTCATAGGTATGCATTTTGGTGATAAAGTCCATTTGGTGTACCTACTCCCAAAATAATCAGAAAGTCAAGCCTCTGAGAAAAAAGAAAATTTGTACATGCATTTCAAAGTCTGACATAAAAGATTTTCTATTTATCTTCAAGTTTTTGAACTTTTTAAATGCTGTTTCACTTCACAATTCACCTAATCAAAGGCAAACTTGGGAGGCAGTTTAATTCCTTAAAATATCAAAATAATTGTTTGAATTAATTAATAGATAACATCCTTTACGATCATCGGAGCAACCAACTGGGGATATCAAAACCGTTCTGGTCCTGGTTGGTGTGGCTCAGCTGGTTGGAGTGTTATTCCATAGACCAAAAGGTTGAGGGTTTGATTCCTGGTCACAACACATACCCAGGTTGCAGGTTTGATCCCTGGTTGGGGTGCATGTGAGAGGGCAGCCAGTCGATGTTTCTCTCTCTCTATCCTTCTCCCTTTCTCTCTTTCTAAAGGCAATGAAAAAATGTCCTTGGGTGAAGGCAAAAAAAAAAACCCCACCCATTCTGTATGTACCTTGCTTCATTCATTTATAAAAGGAAATACTTTACCTATAGATTGCAACAAAAATAGGTTAAGAAACAATTGCTAAGCAATTGGGGGTGGGGTGGCTTGCACTGTTATCCTGATTCTGGATGTTTTCCATTGTGGAAAAAATAGGATATACCATAACTACATCTTGAAAGAGACTGCCTGATAATTGTACAGTGTTTGATATTAGAATTTTAAAATAAATTGCTCAACTTGAAATTATTAGACAAATTTATAATGTAGAAGCAGAATAGTAACTTCAATACTTTGACCACTCAGCAGATTGCTTGAGCCCAAGAACAACACTGGGTGGGATCAGTAAATCCAGACACCAACCGTCCTAGCTTCTCAAACTGTGAATTCTATGACCTTGGACAAATCTCCCAAACCTCCCTGGCCTGGCATCCTCTGGAAAATGAAGCAAATGATTCATATGTTGAGTTAAGTGGTGCTTTTTAAATTACTCTACAAATTCAAGATACTATAATCACTACTCATGATAATAACTATATGATGTGTTTGGTTTTGTTATTTCCTATTACTGGCAAACATAATTCCACTTCCTCCTCCTCTTTATTTCCCCCAGGAAATCAACCTGCTCCAGGCAGTTATCATGAATGTGAACTTGTTAGTGTTGAGGGTTGTTTCATTCCAGCAACAAAAATGAATGTTTCTGTTATCTGCTAATTGTCCATAGAAGCCCATATCTCACCAATCAGGTAACAAGCAGACCTGACATAAGTATGGGTTCTGTGATTTAATCCAAATTAATTTTCAAGATGAAGGAGCACTGCCCTTGGAATGCAAATAGCCTCTCCTCAGCCCACCGAAGCAGCGTTTGACAGGGCTGTCAGAAACATTGTACTAACATTTGACTAAGTAAATATTCACTGTGACACTTGGAACCCTTAATATCCGATGCTTGTACAGTGGCTCTGGCTGACTGGGGACTTTGCTCTGCCCCGACCACCCTGTGATGTCAGTCTGCTTGGTCTGCACTTGTGGCTACAGTCTTTTCAGTTTTCCCCAAAGGTGCTTTCCCCCACAGATCACTTTACTGTGCATTTGGGCATTTCTCCAAAGTTTCCTAATAGACTGAAATTTATATTACCTCAAAATGATGCATTAAATAAACCGATTAACTTTTTTAAATCCCGTTTTTCCCTTCATTTTCTAGTGCACATTGGCCATTCATATATTTAACTTTGCAGCATGATTTTTCAGGTGCTACTGTAGTCAAGTGTCCCAAGTTTCAGTCTTTTTTCTTTTTTTTTTTTTACCAGCAAAGCCACAAGTTCCAGATTGTGTGTTTTGTGGAAAACACATATCTAAGTAAGCCCTTGACCAAGTTACCTCAGGTTCCAGTGCTTTTTAAAGTAAATATTCATTATTGGACCAATATTTATAAATAATATATTCTATCTTCCTTCTTTTCTATCTCACTTCAGCTCATTTTATTTTCTTTCTAATTACAGCACCTGTTTGATATGACCATCTTACTCTACACGATTGAGATATCAAATACCCATAAGTAGCACATTGCCTTTTTACATGGGATGAGAGGAAAGTGAGGAAGTTGGAATTACGTTCCTTAGGCTGTGCTGTGAGTTTAATAACTAAATCCTATGGCACGAATGGCTCAAAAACTCAGTTGTAGCAGAGATAACCAACAAGATCACAGTATGAGTCTTCCTTCTGAAAATAAAAGATGGACTAAAACACCCTGTTGTCTGTTCCATTCCCCGCTTTCTGGACAGCTGTTTTCTCATCCTGAGTTATCTACCACCGAAACAGATCGGGTCATCCAGAAGTCACTTGGTTTTGTTCTCATACTTTTTGGAAAAGCATTTCCCCAGACTCAGTGTGTGTTCTGTAATGATGTACAAAAGAATATAATTTTTATTTGTTTTACTTCACTTTATAGGGGCTATTGGGGGTAAAAGTCTTTTCAGAAAAGACAGCAAATTTTTGAATCAGAAAGACCTGAACTCAAATCCCACCTCCATTACTTATTACCAAAATGATTCTCAATTTTGTATAAATTTCTCATTTTTGTGTAAAAACAGAGATAGTAAAACCTAGCTCAGAGTTCTTTAAAAGGTCAGTTTTGAGAAACGTGGTTGGTACAAAGTGTAGCACATAGCTGATGTTCAACATTGTTGGTTCAGTACTAACATCTCAGAGAAAACAAAGTCAGATTATCATCAACCTTCACGAATATATGCCAGTTCTCCTTAAGAAACTGAGATTGGTTCTTGAATTTTACTACTTATTTGGAATGGGAAAAGCCATCTTTAAAGCGAGATGATCCATATTGTGAACAAACATTTGAACTTGACCTGGAAAACAGACAGCAAGTCTTACTTATCTCTGTGTGGAGTAAAAGTTTGGCACATAGATGGTTCCCACAAAATAAACTGAGTTTTTTTTTAGTAAGTTAATCAACACCATCATTTTTTATTATACTTGAAACATACTTCTATAGGTCTAACATTAAAGACTTCATTTTCTGATATACTTTAGTATATGCCAGTATAAGTACTTCAATTAGATTTTCAAAAAACAGATTAATAGTGACAGCTTTTCTTTCTTAGGTGTGTGTGTGTGTGTGTGTGTGTGTGACCTTTCATGCTGTTTGACAAGTTCTGCTGGTATCCTTGGAATAAAGACTTAAAAATAGGACTCAACAGAATTTTATGGATTCAGGTCATAGGGTTTCCTTTGTCTTCTATTATCTAGTAAATGATCAACACCAGGCTCTTTTTTCAACACCACGTGAAAAAAAAGTGTATACAAACAATGCATACAAAGTGCAAACAATGTCAAATAATAATAAATATACAACATTCTTTGTAAACTCAAAACATCTGTAACTTCCATTTGACTTTCTCTTTTTTGCAAAATTCAGTTATTTATAATTCCATCACCAAATTATAGTGTAAAAAAATCAGACAACAAATCGCTGCTTCATTTTTATTCAATTCAGCAAAAAATAGGTCATTAAGAAATGAGTACAGTACCAACATGAACATGGGCTGATATTTTCTTTTATATTAACAAGACCAAAGTGAAACAATGAAGTCAAAACTTCACTCATTCATCAGTAATGTCAGTGACTTCTTTGCTGAATTGGATAATAGTTTTTGAACACTCCAAGAATATTTCCTCAATTTTTTTGTTCTATCTATAAGGTAAAGGCTACAAACATAGCATTCTTAGGTTTAACCTGAATTTTTACAATGTCCTCAGTAACTTTCTTATGTCTGGACAATCATCAAAACAATATGTCAAGCCCTACTTGTAGCATTTGCCAATTTTTGTGGCATATATGCCCCTCCCACCATGGTCGATTCCAAGCCGCCGATGTGTCATCAGCGAACAAAGAGTTGCAAACAGAGGCACAATGGCACACATATTCTATTTTCTCCAGACAGATATAATGAACATAAGATTCAAGAGCATAAATAATAGTAAAATCTAGGAAACTAATTTGGAAATGATTAGCTTTGTTTTTACCAAGTTAATTGTAAACTTATATACTTTAATTTTTAATAATTGCTATTTAACAACCAGCTCACAAAAATTCTGAAAATGTAATAATCCACTTCAAATTGTCCTCTAAACACCACAAAATCTCTTTTAATAATGCTGGCTAGTCTGGGCCTATCTAGCTTTATCTATAAACAGGGGAATTTAGTGAATCTTCATAAATGACTAGAGCTTCTGCTACAAAAATTGGGCTACTTTTGCTCTTAGTCATTGTCTGGGTTGTGTTTTCGAGAAGAGGAACCATGAAATTCTTGCTGAGGTCTCTGCACCCTGCTCAGTGCATTTCTCACTGTCCGCAGACCTGGTCAGCCTCCTCTGACAGAGCTGGTTCTTGACCAGCAGCTAGCCTGTGCTCATGGTAGAAAACTTTACTGTGTTTGTCCAGTTCTCCCTGAACTGTGCACCAGATTCCAGTCTGATAAGCTCTGCTCTCCGGCACTCAGCTATGTTCTGAACTAGGAACTGATTCTGCTTAGGTTGGGAACACCCCGGAAAGGAACCTGGTAAAGAAGAGCCCAACTATATGCCCTGGGGCGTGAGAACAAAAAATGAGTCCTCAGAACAGTGGTGTGGGAAACGCTCAGCCATTTAATAACTTAAGACCTAGTATTTTCATAACAAAGTCTCATCATACAGAAATTTAGATTGTAGTAAGGCCCTACTCCAGAATGTGGAGACTGATAATTCCTGTCTTTTCTCTCTAACTTGACAGGTAGCTATGACTAAATTAATCCAAGGGGACATCAACTCAAACAAATCATTTTTATTGTTAACTGAGTAAATATAACCCAACTAACTACTAGTAATTAGCAAAATAATCTATATTGCATAAACAAAATAATCTAAAAGAGTGAAGTAGTTATCCTGTAAGTCAGGGTTTTGGAAAATATGAAAATATTCAGTGCATGAGACAAAAGGATTTCCCCCTCATTTTATTTTATTATTTATGTATTATTTTATTAAATTGCCCACATAGCTGCCTTCGTGTCTGATGCTGTGAGAAGTAGAACAGCCCAAGCATTAGGAAACTAATTAAGTAGGTGGTAAAAGTGTTGATAGGTAAAATGAGACAGTGCATTTCATGGTGGAACTAGAAATTTCAGCTTCCTTAAGATGCACTGGGATGTTTGTAAATTAAAATAAAAACTATCCGGAGAGAAATATTAATTCTTATCATAAAAGTAACACAATCTGGAAAATTGCTTCCTTTCTCAGGATAGAAAATCCTAAAGGGTACAGAACATAGCAAATGTCTAGAATATAGGGAAGAGTCTAGAGTAAATTAGGCTGTTCCTCAATTGGCATTCAAAAACTTGGCCAGAATGCTTCTCACTCATAGATAAACTTGATTCAGTATCTTGTTTCTCTCTCCTAAAACCTTTTGCAATTCAGAAAATATCTTCAGATTATCACATCATAAGGCAGATTTTTCCAAAGTGTGTATGTCCCGTGATGATAAGTAAGAAAGCCAATGAAATAATGGAATGAATTTGGAAGTAGGGCAAAGTACGATCTGAAAGCATTATGGGGGGGGCAGAGACAGGTTAAATGTATGTACTATAGTGAATAAATAAACACTGAAAAGCATTTGGCCCCAAATGTGCCATAAAAGCACAAGCTATGAAATATAAGGATATTTGGAAACAGTTGGAAACTCTTCCGTTTTCATTTGGTTTGAAGTGTCACATAATCAGACAAGGGGTGGAATAGGAAGAACATAGCCATTGCAATTTCCCTATTGTAGTTGGAGTCTGGCTCCATTACTCTCTAACAGTACAACCTCCCTGAGCCTCAGTTTCCTCATCTGCAGAATGGGAATAATCATAACAGAATTTTGCAGTGTTCCTCAGAGGATTAAGGACAATGTGAGCCAAGTGCTTGAGATAGTTGGGGTTAGATGTTTAATTGCTATCACTGAGATCATGGTAGATATAAATAAAATTTAGTCCTGAAAGGATGTCAAATATATTGAATAACCATATATATGAAACACAGGAATATTACATAACAGATATTTTAAAACTTTCTTAATGAAGCCTTCTTTATAGAAAAATAATGATGCCTAGGTAGCACCTTTCTGGGCCTGGGGGAATGGGGCTTTGCAGGAAACACCAGCCACTGCAGGTTTCCCTTGAGACTGGGAAGCTCTCCACCCTCTAGAGTCGTATAAGTCATTGAAAAGATCTGAACACTGGTTGATGATTTACAATGGATCACGGCGAACTGATTATAACAAACAGCACTAATCACAAACAAAAACTGAAAGAAACTTAATAAAACACAGCTCTGTCAAACATAATGATTTCCTACATGTTGTGCTGACTGTCAAACTTTTTCCCCACCTGAATGATAGTACTTGCATATTTAAAAATTTACTCAGGTAGGCATCTTTGGGGACTATTAAACAGTATCACCACATCTTAGCTAGAAAGCAGCCTGGTATCGTCATATTAGGTTTGTTACCCAATAGGGAATGAAGCTCCTACTGAAACACCCATGTTAAACCAGGTCACATCAGAATTTAAATAAAGAATGAACATCAGTGACTCCTGGACACATGAAACCACTGTGATAGCCTTCTCTATGGATGAATCATTTAACTTTCCTATTCCATTTTGTCCTTTTCTCTGCCCTCACCCCTGTATTAAGATGGAAAATAAGAAAATAAGTGGAGACTAAGTAGAATAGCTCTATTCAGATGTCTAACACTCAACCTACTCCCAAGTTACAGCACAAAGATTTCCATTTATTTATTTTATTTTAATTTTAAAATTCTCATCCAATGATATGTTCATTGATTTGAGAGAGAGAGGAAAGTGGGGAGAGAGAAAGAGGAGAGAGAGAGAGAGAGAGAAACATTGATCAGTTGCCTTCCATAGGCACCCCAACCAAGGATCAAACCCACAACCTAGGTATGTGCCCTGACTGGGAATTGAACCCGCAATCTTTTGGTGTATGGGACGATGCCCCAACCAACTGAGCTACCTGACCAAGGCCAAGATTTGCACCTACAATAAGATATTTTTCCTTCACTTATCCTTGAAACTTATAAAATGATGTAGCTAACACAACTGCCTAGTCTCTAGTTTTTATGAGTTTCTTCCCATCCAAAAATGGTGTCATGTCACCTAAGATACTTCTAAGCTGTACTTCTTATTTTGCTATTGCAGCGATCAGGTTCTGACTAACCAATTCTACATTCTGCTCAGAAGCAATCAGGAAACAACAGTGACTGAAGCTGCCCCATCAAGCCTGACACCGGCGACACAGATGCACCAGGTGGAGCAGCCACATGAAGTCGCGTTCTTATGTTGAATGTCTGTTCCTGCAGACTCATTCATCCCAACTACCAGATTTTTTGGTAATTAAATGCCAGCATGTAAGAAAACTTCTTCATACAGTGTTGTTCCTCCAATGTTTCATCAATTAGGAAAACCCTGCAGTCTGCGCAACTACTATAGATCAGTTTATAGAATCATCTTAGTTTCAACAAAGGCCTGCAATTGGCCACTGACTTTCGAACAGTTGCCAAGGTCAGAAGATCTGCTTCTAGAAATGACCATGCTGTACACACACAGTATTGTACATTCATAACAAGAAAGGAGAGGAAAAGCCTCAGAGGAAGAAGGAAAAAACAGAAGGAGAAAGAAAAAGAGAGAGAAAGCACTACACCTCCGACAGCAGCAGCTTTGTGACCCCACTGGTAACATTACCCAGTTTTGTTTATCATGAAAAGATCCCATTAATGTCTCAGCCCCATCAAACGGCAGACCAAGTTTATGAATGGCACCTATCAGAGCCCAGGGTAAATCCAATGATTAGAGGGAATTCGCCAAAGGGCCTTTGTAGCTGAGAAAAATGCCTACTCCAGAGAGGAATGCAGAAAATTCCTGGGAGCACAGGCCCTCCTTTGTTGGCAGTCTGGCGGTATTCTGGAGCAAATAAAGGGACAAAAATGGGATCTTAGATGCAATGAACATTTGAAGAAAATGTTTTTCAAAGACCTCCTTGAAACAGTCCTTTAAAAAAAACCCAAAAGCTATTACTCTGATAAAGATAAACTACAGAACTTTTACCCAAATCAGCATTTCATAGTATTGCATAACCTTGGAGATTCTCAATAGGAATATAGTTTTAGTTAGATCTCCTTTGTCCTGCTAGGTTTCCTGGTTAAATATTAAACCAGAGTTAAAACTTTACAGATAAGAAAAAACACACACATTCACTTACCTCAAGTGTACTGAAAAACCATTTAGCATACCATAACAGCATCAGTCAAGGCAATAGGTTAGCATATAACACTGAATTGAGTATATTAACCAAACTCAGACCAGAGCAGAGCATAAAGAGTATGCTGAACTCTCATCATTATTAAACCATGCATCCAACCTAAAGGAAAGCAAATTTGTCAAACAGACTAAATAGGATGCAGAAGGGAAGGGAAGGCATAGAGACTCCAGACATCAGTAAGCGTTGTTCTCACCTCTTCTGTACGCAAGAAAAGTATTTGTTTACAGAGACCCCCTACCTAAAAAATGGCAGAAAGAACATGCCTCGTATTGTTTTAACATGCTATAGCCTGGGTCTACCAGTGCACACAAAAGGAATGCTAGGCCTCCTCTACTTCTTTTAGTATGTTTTCCTGGAGAAAACAGAATTGTTCAGTTTCATTTGGAGAAAAGCAGCTGACATGATAGAATGTGAATCAGAATCTTAAGCCTTAGGTACACTGGTCAGGCATTTTGTACATCTGAATTTCTCATTTTTCTAAAAAGGTGCCCCACCCCTTCCTAAGGCCCAAACAATTTTAATGACTTTTCTGCCCAATGTGCCCCTAAGTGTAATACCTTTCCTCATAAATCTTGTTACAGACTTATTTTATGTTCCATTTTAATGTCTGCTGGGTTGAGGGAGGAGCAAAGTAATAATCATGTAATTCTAGTTGAAGGTTTTCCTCCCTTCTCTCCTGGGCTGAAATCTAATAAAATATTATTTATTTGCATCTTTGGAGAGCTATCCACTAACATTTTTCAAAACTGAAGTAAAGTAGTTGCAGAGGTGGTATCTTTATTGCTTTGCAAATGTTGTTCCCTTTATTATTTGTTTTAAATGCTATTTTACTGATACCAGCAGATTTATATTACAGTGCTGCATTAGGATATTATTTGGGGGATACACAACAAATGTAAACCTCTGGATTGCGCTTCTCCATGCTCACTTCTGCTTGCCATGTAAACACATAAAACACTTCTCCTAGACGTCCTTTCCAAATAATTGAGCATGTATAATTGTGGGGTTATGGCATCACTGTTTATGACCAGCCCTGCCCTTTCTAAGAGTTATTTCAATAAGTTTCTACCTTGGGGTGTGCTTCTATAAAACGTATACATCTGTGCACCAAAAGGGAGAGGTCAATTTTACTTTTGCATCATTAAATATATAGTTTTGCGAACACTAATAAATACAATACTTTTCAACATATTATGATGGCTTGAAAAACAATTGACATACTTTACTGAGGCATTTTGCAAATTTTCTCTTTTGTCTGGACTGAAAAAGTTTTATTATTACAGTTCTTATGCATAAAATGCATAGTTTTGCCAATGTAAAAAAAAAGACCCATTTGAAAGAAATGTTCAGAGCAGAAATAAATTTAAGCATGGAAAAAAATAAATGTTCTCAGTGACCCTGATTCAGGATTCCCTATAAATGGAGTGTACCTCTCTACCACTGTCGAGTTCTCTGAAATCTTGCCAAATGCATAAATCCTGGAAACATCTTCTAAAAGATAAGAATGAGCTTGCAAAATAGATCATCAAAGAAATATGCAGTGCCTATAAAATAAACCACACACATACACACACAATTTTCATTTACCAGATCCGCTTTCAAAAATATAACAGATGGTAGAGTTTTAAAACTAAGTTTTTCAAACTGAAATTTGATTTTCTATTTAAACCAGAATCCTTAGCATGTTAAAGAGAACATGCAGTGGATATAATACAAACACCAGGAGCACAAAACCATGCTCATGTTAAGGGAGCTAAAGAAAGAGGGGAAAAAATCAATAAAAACCATGAATTCAAAAACATGACACTAAGTTTTAGCTATGCAACTTTTTACTCACCCATATCATTTCTCTGTAGGACTACCATCTAAAAAAAAGAGTGAATTAAAAACACCATCACAAACATTCTCCTTCAGCTAGTGGCACATTTGGATGCACAAAGCAAAAATGAGCACAATGAGGAAACGGCCATTCTGTGTAGACTGGACTCTAAGTAGAGGCAGAAAGTCAGAGATCAGTCTTGCTTCTTCTCCTCTTAGAAGACTCAAACTGTTCTGACATCTTTGATTTTTATCCCCGTGCCCCCCAAATTAGATGAATTAAACAGAATGTCACTTAGTTGCTTACAACAGCTCTGGTTTACTATAGCTCTCATTTAGCTTTGTGTCAGCAGGGGCTCTCAGGCCAGCTATGAACCATGAAGGTGGAGGCCACACAGAAGAGGTTTCTAACCAACCCATGCTCTGGAACACTACAATGTTCACTAAGGATGAACATCTCAAAGAAGGAGGTGGTTGCAAAAACAAGTTAAGTTCTGCATCCATTTAGAAATACTCATATGCAAAACCTCTAAGTGGACTCAAGGCTACTCTTTATTTTTTTTAAAGATTTTGTTTATTTATTTTTAAAGAGGGGGAAGGGAGGGAGAGAGGGAGAGAAACATCAATGTGCAAAAGAAACATCGATCTGCTGCCTTTCCTACGTGCCTCAACTACAGATCGAACCCACAACTCAGGCGAACACCCTGACTGGGAATCAACGTAGTGACCCTGCTCTTTGCAGTGTGACGCCCAACCCATGGAGCCACACTAGTCAGGGAAGGCTACTCTTTTCTTTCTCACATTTTAAATGTGTGCTGTCTGGAAGGAAAGCAAATCACACTGAGGATATAAAACCTGTAACAAAATTGGTTATTTGTTCTTTTCTAATGCATCTGTTTGGCCCCTACCCATATAATGTTGAATTCTGAAGTGCCCTGTCATGGAAGATCTTGTCCTGAGACTAAGCGTCTTGGACCTCAGTTGTGGCCACACCAACATGAAAAGACAGCAGATGTCACTATGAACAAAATGGGTCTCGCAGTGGCCCGTAAAGGTCCTCCTGTGCTAACAGCAGTTACAGAGCTGAGCCACTTCAACCCTCCTTGTGCAAGACCGCGTCGCCCCTTCTACAGGAAATGGGGGCTGAGTTAGTGGGGCATGACTATACTAGGAATCTGTGACTGTGGAGCAGTGCAGCCATCAGTATAAATCTGTCATAGACACACTCGCAGAGGAAGAGGGACTTCCATACACTGCAGTCTGTACACTTTTTGATGCAGATACAGATTTATGGCACACGGGAAACTGAGAGCCTTTGAGCCAAAGGGGCCCTGTGAATCAAGGCCATTTTGTAGGTTTCCGCCGCTCCAAAGAGCTACACATTTATAATTGTGCTTGAAGTCAGCCCCCTTCCAGCCCCAGGAGGCAGCACCATTTGGTTAAAATAAAACTGAGGACTTTTCCCAACAGCTGGTCAGCTCCAGTTTTAAGTTTTAACAACAGGATGAATGGATTGAGGGGCTGTTGAAGGGATCAAAAAGCATTATGCCAGACTTGGAGAGACCCTTCCCTGACTCCACTGTTCCCATGGATTGGATTCATTCAGAGATGACGAACGCACTTTGAAGAGTTCCCTTGCATTGTTCACCCAGCACAGATGACTCTTTCACCAAGATACTTAAAAATGACCTAAATGAAACTTTGAGGAAATGTCTAAAATGATTTCAGACAAGAAAAGACAAAAAAAAAGAGTCAGCTAAAAGTCAATTAAATACTGGCCCAGAGTTGGTGTTAATTAATTGAAAACAATTTCAAAGTATCCCTAATAGAAGACTTCCTCCATGCAGCCAGTATCTGATTCAGTGAGTGACTCAAGCAATAAAATCATGGTTGGGATGACTCTCGTGGTGCTGGCTGGCCAAGTTCAATATTTTCCCTATGAGGCATGCCTGTACTATAAAAAGAATGTGATGTTTGAAAATGAGTGTCTCTGCTCTCTGTGTGCTGGCATTAAAAGCCTCTCCTAGCCCTCCTGCCACATTTGGAGAGTACAGTATGAATCACAGTCATGTGGCGAGCACCTCCTTGCCAAATTCTTTCATGCTGCTACCATGGTGCTTTCCCTCTCAGGCTTCTGCCAGCAGCCTCTGTCCCCCGGCCAAGACCATCAGTGTGAGCAAGCATTGGTGGTCAGGCAGAGCTCTCTGCTCCACATTCACCAACACGGAAACAAGGAGGCACATTATCATAAAGTTGTAATCGCTGAATTGACTGAGTGGGCAGGAGAAGAGTAAAAGACGGCTGAGAGATGAAGCAGAGAGGCTGGAGAGAAGGGATGAGACATACGAAACAGGGACTACTACATTTGGAGAGTAGCCTCTGTGCCAGTCATGGGGCTGGCTCCTTAAATTCATGCTCCTGAGCAAGGATCCCTGATATTATGGGTGAGGAAACTGAGATCCATTTTAGTGAAGTGGCTTGTTTCACTACATAGCTTAAGCTGGAACCCAACCCAGTGTCCCTGTCCCTTCCCACTCTTTACCCTGCCACCTCTGATTCTGCCCTCAAACTTAGAGAAGACAGAAACTGCTCTTTTGCTGTTTTCAGCTCTTTAATATTTAAGCCACCCTATCCCCTAAATGCACATACTGCCACTTTCGACAAGACATGTTTACTCAAATATTTGTCCACCAGATTAACTTCCTTAGGACCCACCTTCCACAGTCATGACCACAGAAGCCACCCCAAGCCTAACAGTCATCCCCAAATGCTGTTTGGGTCAGAAAGGGAACTGTGAGAGTGTATGGAGACAAATACCATTGCAGTTCAACACCGTGAATCACTGCCAGTGGAACCACTCAAGGTTTATCCCCTGCTTACATCTGCATTTCCTTTGTGTTCATTTACTGCTGTGGGTAACTACAGATTAATCGACTTGCCAGTTTTCTGGCTTAGTCTCCCATAAGCGTAGCATGATCTGGACCCTGCGAGGCAGAAATGGATCATGAAATCAGGAAACTCCCTGGAATTACAATGCTTGTTTATCCCAGTATTGTAAATTGCCTGTTAGACATAAGGGTTTGGAATCAAAACAGTGTGGGAGGGGCTAAGTTTCTATGCTGCACAAAAAAGACAACTTGTTCCAATGGGTGGGAAGAAGAAGATATAGAAGAAGAGGTAAAGGAAGGACTTCTGGTCTGCCTGAAAGTGGGGTGGGGGCGAGGAATGTAGATTTTCATGACACATATAGTTGACTTGAGTCAGTAGAGTAATATGGCTGTCAAAAAAAAGAAAGCAGCATAGAACTATAGTATTCAGAATAATACTAGGTGATGGTCTCACTCTTCTTTGTATTGATCAAATCACAAGAATCTATCAATGAAAGATTAAGTCCATCATTTACAAATATGGATTGTGCAGCTATTACATCTCACACACTGTGCTAAGGGCTCAACATACAGAGATACATAAAACCAGGTCTCTACCCTGTTGGAATTGAATACAGTTGGACAAAACAACGTTTTAAGTGCTACACTTAAACAGTGGCCTATACTTTGTAACTACACAACTTTGCCGTATAACGCTTGTCAAGATTTGGGCAACTCTCACCTTAGAGTTTTTGCTGATAAAACTAGGCGAGAGGGATTTGTAAGATTCTTTGCGACTTCACTACTCTGTGAGTTGGTGATATTGTTGCTGTATGGATCCACATCTGTAACAACTATGGAGGAAATGAAGGTGGGTCAGAATTAGCAGGAAAAAAGCTTGAATTTTCTTTAGTGAAGAAGGCAGAAGAATTTTGCGGTGGTCTGCGATATAAATGGGTCTAGGGTACAGAAAGAAAGAAGTAGTCAAATATAATATCTCTGAAGCTCACCTGCCCTGCCTGGCTCTACTACTTATTAATTAGCTGTTGAATTCTCCAGCAGATTACTTTTTGATTTGTACATTGGTTTCTTCATCAGTAAAATGGGGATGATACTAGTACTACCTCACTGAGATACTATGAGAAAGAAATGAGATAATCCTCATAACAACCCTGACATGTACTTTCCATGACCTAAATCACTTTCAAACTAAGATTTCTCAACAGCTACCCATCTTCCTCTTTTAAGTCATACCCTGAATCATTCACCATTCTCCAAAGCTAGAATACTCTGTCCCACTTTTTGCTGGCCTTGTGTACTGGGTTTTCAGTTAGCATTCTTGTAACGGAAACTGTCTAGAGTACTCGCCTGTTTTCATGTGTGATATATAGTTATTTACTATATACATATTTACCTTATATCTACTATAACAGGTTGTCTGGAGATCTGTGGTACACCTGAGCACCCTAGATTTAATGGTCAAATCTCTTGTTGGGACAATAGAAGGAACAAATGCCAGATAACAAAGGCACCTTGTTATGAGCTGAGGATTGTTTGAAATCCTTTTCTTTCTTGAAACTTGAAGGAAAAAAATGGTGATACTGTATTAATTAGAATAAGTCTTATAAAACCCAAATGAAAGAAGTCCTAAAAATCTAGCTGGATAACAGAGTTTTTATGTGACTAGGGTAATAAAAAAGTTTAGGAAATTAAAATGAGAATAATTAATATTTCTTTTTCTTATTATTTTAAGTCCTCACTCAAGGATATATATTAATTTCAGATATATATATATCTGAAATAAATATATCTGAAATATATATATATATATATATATATATATATATATATATATATATATAGAGAGAGAGAGAGAGAGAGAGAGAGAGAGAGAGAGAGACATTAATCAGATGCCTCTTGCACACACACCCCAGCCAGGAATTGAACCCCCAGCCTAGGTATGTCTCCTGACCAGAAATTGAACCCACAACCATTTGGTGTATGAGAATGCTCCAACTAACTGACCCACCAAGCCAGAGCTTAATATGTCTTTTAAGAAATGTTTAATACTTTGGATGTTTTGGTGTCAATTTGAGTAGGGTGACAGTAAAATTCAAAAGTACAGTAAAACAAGGTATCAAGCTTTTTGTCCTTGCTAGTGTGTACATGGAATGCAGCTCACTACTGGTAGAAACAGCACAGGCTCTGAAGTTAGACAAGCATCTCTAAAAGGAGCTGATGGCCCCTGAGCCATCTTCATTGTAAGAGTTAAGTGATATAATCTCATCAAAATGCCTGGCACACCAGATGCTCCATACATACTGGTGAATGAATCAATGAGTCAATGGCGTACATTAAGTTTTATTCAAAGGTTTCTTTTAAAGAAAATATCTGTGCCTCCTTAACTCACAAACTACATCCTATGACCCCAACTGTTAAGGAAAAGGGCATTAATAACCTCAGGAAAACACACCTATGTAAGGTGTGTGTAGGTATGTATTTCCATGTGTTTGTGTAAGTGAGGGAGATCAAGAGGAAACTTTAAAAACCTAGTGGGTGATTTAGAAGGCACATAATGCCTTAGGGCAAGAGGCAAGGAAGTACAGTTAGAATAATAAACTCAGAACTAGTTTTTGTTTTTTTTTAAAAGCTGATCTATGGCAGGCTATGTTGATTACAATTATCTTCCTACAGAGGTCTTAGCGATCAAAAAATGTTTACTGTTAAGTTTTCTTAACTATAAAAATTAAGATCTATCACCTTCTAAAATTTTTTAGAATTTTGCAGACTTTAAGTATAAAATGATTTTTTAAAATACTCTCCCATATGATATTTTCCTGGAATATCCACTTTAAAAAGAAGAGTCAAGTTAAGATTTTCACTGCCTGCATCAAACTGGCTATAGAGCAAGTCATCAAACTTCCGTCTTTGAAATGCTGGCCAAAATTACACTGATCGCAGCAGAGGCCATTTGTGTAATGAGCTCTTTATAGAAAAGGCATCATTTAAATTGCCAAATAAATAGTGAGGTAATTGGCCTACAGTTCTGGGCCACAAGGAGCATGCATTACTTTCTAAAAGAGCTCCAACTCATTAAAAATCTCCAGA
Source organism: Trachops cirrhosus (assembly GCA_028533065.1). Taxonomy (NCBI): domain Eukaryota; kingdom Metazoa; phylum Chordata; class Mammalia; order Chiroptera; family Phyllostomidae; genus Trachops; species Trachops cirrhosus. The sequence goes on along the minus strand of CM052539.1, from coordinate 55,382,254 downwards.
ATTTCATAATCCAATCTATAGTTCAAGAGAGTCTTGCTTACTTATTACTACTTATGAAGGGGTGGTGGAGGAAGCCCATGAATGTAAGAGGAAATGAGGAATTCAATGGACTGTGCCTTCAAATAGCAAAAGTGTGTTGAAGATAAGGCAGAGAGTGAAAGTGACCACTGCCAGTTGGCTCTTGGCTGGCATACTGAAAAGCTTTGTCTGAAAATTTCTCTTGAATTCAATGGCATGCCCTGGTTGATTTATGCCTCCTTCCTGGAACACCTCTGTGTTGTCTTTGGATCATTATCCTTCTCAGGAATTCCTTGCAAGAAGGATGGATCAGAAGAAGCTCCTCACCAGGAGGAGACAAAAGAACTAAGGGTGCTAGAGAATCTTTAACCTTAAGTGAACTGTCAGCTTGAAAGCATTTTGAGAACAGCGCACTTTAAATTCCACTCGGCATCCCAATCTCTTAACATTCACACTCCCTTTAGACAATAACTATTTTTAAAGAATGGTGAAAATAGAGCAAAAAATATATATGTAAGCCAAGTTTAAGAAGTCTGATTTAGTTATCTACCTTTAAACAAAGACATTTTCATAGCATATTTGATATCATCAAATCAAATTTTAAAATAATTTTAAATATGTGACTCTCAGATCATAGTCATTAGCTATAAAAATCTTTTCATATCATTGTTGTGATTATTTTCATTTGAACCAAGAAATGTGAGAGACAGGGCCTGCCTTGACATTATTTTTTGAAAAGAAAATTGGTTTGAGATATTTGGAGCGTGCTATAGTAAGGTGCATGAACGATCCTGTTCCCTCAAAACAAATTATTTTCCAGCATGTTATTTATTCCCAGGGACTGCACACAGTCCCGATGACATCAGCAGGGCCACTAGTGCACAAGAAAATAAGCAAATGAAACACACATTGGCTCATGTGGCAAATCACTGGGTTTACCGAATGGAAAAGAACAAAAACGGGGAGGGAAAACATTTTGTTTTCAATCTACAAGGATATTAATAAAACTCAAACACAGCATTCTGTGGCTACATTTCCCAGGAAGAAGAGTCTCTTCTGGCCAAAAGAACATAACAACAAACTCTTGTATCTGAGAAATTTGTATCTCGTGATGTCATTTACCATGACTAGGGCTGGAAACATGTTTCTCTGAAACTCAGACGCTAAGAAAGAAAAAAACTTGAGGACAAATTCTACCCAAAATAATCTGCAGTTCTGAATAAATCAAGCTGATGAGGGTAATTTGACCCATTATATATTACAACTTAAAACCACAAGCTCCTCTAGACAAAATTCTAAAGAAAAAATTAACAGTAAATCACTACTTATTGTAGTGCCAAAAAGAGGATGAAATAGAAGGTGAAAATTTCTTTAAAAAGACTTCCTATGCAAATGTAATTTATAGACACCAGAGAGAAATGAAAATAACAAAGATTATAACGTTGAATATTAATTCCAAATAGAATCAGTTGGAAGGCTTAATATGATTTAAAACATATTGGGCACAACTGTAAGAAAATTCCAGTTTGGAAATCATCAGTGATTAACAGTATCAATTAACACTTGGATAGGACTTACTATGTGCGAGGCACAATTGGCAGCATTTTATATACCGTATTTTTGGACTATAAGACGCACCCCGCGTGCCACCCCCCCACCGCCCCGATTTGGGAGGAATAATGGTTGTTAATGCTGCTGTTGAATTCTGTTTACATTTACATTGGTGAAATATTATGTTATTTATGTTATTAAATATTTTACCACATTTTTTGCTTCAACTTTTTTTTTTCTATTTTCTTCCTCTAAAACCTAGGTATGTCTTATGGTCCAAAAAAAATGCGGTAATTAACTCATTGAATGCTCTCAACAACCCATTATATGGTAATAATATGATGATTCCACTCCCATTCCCATTCTATAGCTGAGGTAGCTTAACTCCATAGAGATTAAGAAATGTGTACAAGGTCACTCTGGTAGTGATTATCAGCACATATTAATCTAGATGAGGATAACTAACAAAATGTTGATGATATTAATAAATATTGAGAACTTAGAAGTACCTGTCTATTAAGTCATGAAAATTTTGATAAAGACATTTCACTTAGTAAAGTAATAATGCTGACCTACTTGGACTGCTTACCTTGGGGACACAAATTATACAGGGCTGGGCAAGACTAGGTTTACAGTTGTTTGCATGGAAAATAATACAATAATTAACAAATAATAATACAGGAATAAACTGTTTTGTCTATTCACAACTGTAAACCTACATTTGCCTCACCTTGCATGCATAAATTCACAACCTTCCTTAGAAACAGAGTTAAGGCCAACACAAATAAAGTTTAAATTTTGCCTTTGACAACAAAAGATACACTTGTGCACTAATACTGATCAATGATTATCAACTAAGCAGCTACAATTTGGTAAAAACATTAATTTTTACCAATGGTTACTGGGCATGCATATATGTCAAAACATCACATGAAATTACTTTTCCCAGTTTTTAATCCCTTCCTGAATTCTCTAACTTAAATGATACATACATATGAAAAAGACAACTGGCTCT
>CM052539.1:55282911-55379170 GCA_028533065.1 Trachops cirrhosus | reverse complement strand
AGTAGAATTTATTTGGAGAGCAGGATTGCTTATTACAAACTGTGCTTCCTTCTGGGAATATTTAGAATTTTGGAAGAAGTAAGTTTGGCAATAATACCTTCCAGCCTTTATTTACAGGGGAGAAAACAGTGACCCACAGAGATTAAATTCAGGTTAGGATTAACATTAAGCAGGAAGCAGGCCATAGCCTCGTGGCCAAGAGCATAGGAGCATTTAGCTGGGTGACTTTGGGCAAGTTATTTAGCTTTTCTCTGACTCATTTTCCTCACGTTAAGCAGGAAATATTTCGTGGGTGGTTGTCTAAGTTTAGAGAAATACCCAATATGAGAGTACTCTGCACAAGACTTGATACCCAGTGAGGGCTCAGCAAATGGTCATTGTTATTGTATCATCTTTACTAAATGATTCATTACTGTCCGAACTGGATGTGAAGCACTTTTGGATAAGTGTTATTGGAAACTGGTTCCTTATCTCTTTCATATACCTGGGCCTAAGGGGGAAAAATTATATATCATTAGTGTTTACCCAAACGTGATGCAATTCACCACCTCCTCCATTCTTTTACCTCCAGAACAAACTTTCAGCCTTTTAGGAAGTGTTTTCCAATAGAATATAACTTCGAAGCTGAACACATTTAAACTCTCGGTCAAGGAGGGTTCAGAACGCGCTTTCACAAAGGGGATAAACAGACTCAGGAAGTCTGAACAGCAACAATTCCCCAGATCACATTACCCGCTTCCTCGTTATTCCAGTCAGTCTCTTCCTGAGAGGAGGAGGAATGCCTACTGTTCGATTAAATCTTTCAATAACAGAACTAAACAAAATCACATATTCAACCTGTGAAAAGCAGCCCTGTTTGGAAAAAAAAATTTGCTAATAACTCAGGTGTTTATGAACAATTCCCTACCTTTTCTGCTTCACTTGCATCACAAATCTTCATTCAAATGAGACAGGTCAACACTTTAAGGGCTGCCTAAGTGCCAGGCCTTGTGCCAAGTTCTTCATTTACACTTTCCCATTTAATTCTCACAACAGCCCTTAAAGGGAGGAGGGTATTATTCTCATCCCCATTTTACAGATGAGATAACTGAGGCTGGGGAAGAGTATGTTGTCCAGGGCTACATCATGAACAGTAGAACTACTAAAATAAATAGCCCACAGGGCCACTGCTCAGATACGGCATATCCCATCTTTGAGAGGATGCAGCCCCTCTCGAAGTTCCCTTCCAGCATGCAGCTCCTAGGCTGCCATGGCTGCTGCAGGCGGCTCCTTTGTTTCCATGCTCAGCTGCTCTGGCTGGCCTCCCGGGGCTCTGCCCTGTTTTGTTTTTGCTGCTGGACCTACTACAGACACACTCCTGGCAGCACAGCCCAGAGCAGAGCCGAGGCTTCCTCTTTCGCTCAGTTCCTGGCCGCTTTAGTAAGAACAGAAAAGGTGGGCAGGGGCCAACTGGCAGAAGCCACAGAAATAGCAGCGTATGATTCTCAGAGGAACAGCGGAAAGGTCTGCACGCAGGACCCAGCCGTCTGCCGAGCTCTTTCATTGACTAAGGTTGCTTTTGGCATGCGCAGACACAAGGGGTTTCCACGCTTATTTCCCTCCAGTCAGAGCAGACAGCCTTGGTGATAGACAATTCCGAGGCAGGCCAGCAACTGGCTGTCCAGGGACAGGAGATGGAGACATTCAACTGCCACATGGGAACCCCACCACCTGAATCTCTCAACGCATTCTGCAGCCTGGAACCTCCTTGGGGACCTACCAAGGGCTCAGGCCACCTCTGAGCACAGGGGGAAAAGGTGTGCAGTTCACAGATGTGTAAGCAACAGTGACCCAGCCATCCCAGCACACGCGTGACAGGCGGGTTCCCAGATTAGCAGGCTTGCTTCATCAGCATGCTGCTCTCATTAGCAACGGCCGGGAGGGGAACATGTGCCACCGGGTCTGCAGGGAGCTGGGCAGCCAGTGAGTCAGGCTCTGTCCTTCAGCACAGTTTCTCCTCTCCCTGCCATTCTCTCTAGCTCTCTCTGGGTCTAGGACGGCATTCAAGGCCAGGTCAGTTCCAGTCAGAGCTGGATTTCTCCACTCGTTAGTAGCACACACGGGGATTTGTCAGAGTGGCTTTTTGTTTTGTTTTGTTTTGTTTTCCCTACTATTAAGCAAAATGGCTTCATGATCCTTTAAGTGTTTTTAGCCAAGTTCTATTTACACGTCCTGGCCAGCAAACACATGATTGACCCAAAGATGTCACAGGAGTGGGGGGAGAAGAAAGCAGATGCTACATCTGAAAAAATGCTGATGCTGTTTCATTCAAGAAACACAAACAGTTGAGCTGTCAAAGGACAACTGTCTCTTGGGCTGACACCACATACAACTCTCAGACTCTGGAGACTCAGGGAGACAAGGAGCTGCTGAGGTAGGGGCACATATGCAAACAGTCCTGTTCCTGGCTCCTTCTCTTCCTTCCACTCTCTCCACTGCAGGCGCAGAGCTTTAGGCTAGCAGGATGCCCACGGCATCTGATACATGGGAATGGAGGTAAGCTGTCAGTTCACTGCACCACAGTGAGACACGTAAAACATGATGTCTCCCTCCCAGTTTACACTCCACCCAGAAAACAAGCTGCCTGGGCATCACAGAAAGGAAATTTGAAGCCTTTCCCTAAAAGATATTTTAATATCTATTGTGTGGTTTTGTGAGATAGAATCATGTTAGAAAATCGAGGAGATTTTTGTATCTTTTACCCCATGATAAGGATAGATAGAACCATTTCTCAAAAATCTACCTAATGACCTACCATAAAGTTAAACAGATCCTGATTTATCAGTGAGTTTTTTTAAAAGTCAAAGAAACCTAAAACTCAAGACCCAGACTCTTGGAAAAAGGACCTCTTCACCGAAGAGAAATCCTTCAATATTAAAATAAGCGTTTACCAGGAGGTAACAGCGAGGTCTTGGCTACATATAGTCTGATTCTCAGGCAAAATATACTACAACACAAATAGTAACCTTCAATTTCTAACTCTCACCCCTCCACACTGCCTCGCTATGCAACTTTAAGCAAGTCTTATCTTCTCTGCGTGTATATTTTGTTATCTTTATTATGAAAGGACTGTGCTAGGGATTTCTAATTTCTTATCTAGTTCTAAAGTGAAATATTTGTTTAACAAAAGAATCTATTAATACAGTCAATGGCAGTTTTTATTTTAATCTTTACATGCTACACAGCACAAAAATATCTCACTGCCATAACCTCTGAGAGAAATGTTCCTGCAAAATTTTCCTCGCTTTTCTTAGTAAAAAAACATGGCCCAGGCTCTGTGAGTGAGGCAATGCCAGGGACACAGAATGGGGTAAAAGTTTCATTTACTTGCTTTCAACTGAAATGCTTTGAAAGTGCCAGGATTTCCCCCATCAGCCTCTAATAGTATCTCCAGTGATCGAGAGTTTGTGTTGAAGGTTTGTGAATGGATTTCAGAGTGTGCAAGTGGCACCTCCCATCGTTAGCTGTCCACATTTTTTTATAACCACTTGCATACTTTTGGTCAACCACTGTAAAATAAACAGCCTTTCCCAAATGTTTTTGTTTTCTTTGACAGTACAGCAATAACTCACTTGGAATGCTGTAGAATAGAATAGCACTTTAATGCTGTCGTAAGGCTAGCTTTTTATGATTTCTATTCATCAAGTTGTTTTTCCAGTTAAAAGATGCCAGACTGAAAAGCACATAAAACACTTTGGAGACGTGTTACACTTCTATCTGCGCTCCCTATCCCTTCAAAAAATACATATATGTATGATACATGTATGACCACACATGCACACGTGCATATGTATTCCCTCTATATACATATATTAAAAGTAATACTCGCCTACAGTGTCTGCTGGTTTTCTTTTGTACTTGTACTTGTTTCATACTTGAGAAGTAGGTACAGTTTCATGGTCATGAAAATGGAGATGTCAATTAATATTTATTCCTGCCTAGAAAAATTTGTTTTTTTTAAATGTCCTAACACACTCACCACTTACATTAAATCTTTTCTTCTCCATTCATGCACATACTATGGAGTAAGTTTAGAGAAAAAAATACATCATCAAAAGAGCTTTATTTCCTTGTGGGGAGGGGATGGGGGATTATTATCTCATATTATTCTATTATCTAGAATAAAATATCTAAGTGTCAAAAGTGGAATGATGAAAATTGACCAGGGAAGCTACACAGTCTCTGACCTTTACATAGGATTTCTTTATATAGGACATTTGAAGTAAGAAGTTGGAGATTGGGCACTGTTTCATTTCAGCTTAACCATCTTCCCCTCAAAGAAACCTGTCTCTAGGCTGCACAACACAGCCCTTCACCTGGGATCTATAACCGGCAGAAATAAGCCCCGTGTTGAGTTGAACTGCACAGGCCCGGAGTTTATCAGCTGCACCATCTCACCTGCATTCCTTGCAAATGACTGCAGCTGGGGAAGCCTGCCTGGCTTTGGGCTCCTCCAGCAGAGAGCAGTGAAACACTGTCAATAAACTTAATTCTGGAGACCAGAGTAGCCTCCAAGCCCAGAAAAAGGCAAAGGCAGAACTGGTAGGCTCATCAGAGTTGCAAAATATGGGGAAAACTGGGCTTGTAGATTTTAAAAACTGCATATGTGTTAGAAGTTTGATGCCAGTATTGACAGCATTGCATATTGGGGCATTGAAATGTTGTCAAAATGGCACTTTATAGCAAGACAGATGTCAGAAAAGAAAATGCACATGCTTTTGCAAAACAAGTTTCTTATTTTAATCATGCAACTGCTGTATTATTATACATTTATTAGGTCACTTTCCTTTGCATTCAGCATTATCACAATGTCAGCTCTTGAAGCCCACTCTCAGGCCACCTACCTTGGCAGTTCTTCAAGCACCCTCCTTGTTTGCAGCGTAGTAACTGCTTGGGAAATCAAGTGCGAAAGCAGCTTATTCATATGCATTCTATAGGAACCCTGGTTGCAGAAAGCCATTTTAAGAAGCTTGAAAATGGCTTCCATGGCTCCAGTTCAAAATGAGGTTTATCGTGGGGATGTGTGAATGTCACATTCAGGTGAAATGATTTATGTCATTACACATGAACTTGTTAACAGTATAACACAAAAATGCAAAAACTCCCTGGACACCCAGCCCTTGGCTGATGTGCGAATGGGTTATTCTCCATGCAATTAACAAAACTGATGACAAAGAATATTAGTGAAAGAAATAGACTGTTTTTAAACAAAACATATATTTTCACACAGGAAGTATGAGCATTTATAATCTTATGTGGTACCATATGATCTGACCTGTTAATTTTCTTAGATGACAAGCAGTTTCACAAACAAACGCACAGACACAGTCAACAGTATGGTGGTTACCAGGGCGGGGTGGTGAGAGGAGGTTGAACAGGGCAAGGCTGTTGAATACATGCTGTACTGGAAGGAGACTAGACTTTGGAGGGTGAGCACTCAATGCAATACACAGATGATGTATAATAGCATTGTACATGCGAAACTTATATACCATTCCCAACCAATGTCACCCCAATACATTTAATTAGAAAAAGGAGTTTCATTATTTTTTTCTGAAGCAAAGACATCAGAGATATTCTAAAGACAGCTAAGAAAAACAGGCAGATCATTCATTTGCTCCACTGAAGTGAAAGATAATACCCTACGTACACATCACACAGACTTTTAACTAGTGGCTTGATGAGCTCTCATTCCAAAACTTGGCTGTCTTCAAGGGCTGGGCTCAGATGCCAGCCTCTGAGTGCAGGCTGCCAAAAGACTGAGTGAGGCACGGGGCACTACACATTAAAGGGGAGAGGTCAGCATGGCGCCATGCCCGAGAAGCACGCTGTACAAAGGATGAACTTCGAAAAGACGGGCTCACATCAAAAGTCACCGCATGTTTTACATTCCCCCAGTGACCAGGGTCATTTTACTTTCCACTGGAATCTCCTCTCAGCCATTCTATCTCCCATTTCTTGAAGGAAAACTCCATCCTTTCCTCCTCCCGAAGGCCCTCTCCACACACAGTGCCAACACCTCGCAACCAGAAAACTACTTCCAGAGGACAAATAAAGCTGCAGCTGGCACACCTGATGGCAGGCGTCCCTGAGGAAGGCAGCCGATGCAAGGGCTGCGTTGCTTGGGAAAGTGCAGCCCTGCCGCTCCATGTCAACATTCCACTCCCTCCGCCTTTCCCAAGGTCTCAGTGAGAAAACCTTTCTTTTCTTTCCCCTTTTTTTGTTCTTATCAGTTCAAACAAGAACAATGAATTCCTCAAACCCTGCAAGAATGTGACAAGGTGTCAACAAAGCCAACCAGGAAGGTGATGTATGGCCCATGGGCTGCAGCTCCCATAAATCACTTCACAAACCAGAGTTGCAAAGAATGGGCCCTGCAACCTGAGCCCAGAATGCCAGCTCTCTGCACCCTCAAACTGATGCACCCCACACCCACCCTCACTCAATTGCACCTGTCACCCTCCCACCAACTGACTGGCCTGTTCAAGGATTAGGTTCTTTTCCTTCTGTGACAAATACTGCTCACAGTGGAGTACAATATAATTCACATGCTTTAGGGATGTGTGTTGACAAGGCTTTGTTGAAGGCTGTCTGGAAAGTTCTACTCGAAACACTAATTTCAATGGGTTATAAATAGCAAAAGTATTTGTTCTTAGGTCAAAATTTGATTTAGAAAGTTTGAGCTTAAGTACTGAAATGATTTTATGGTTTTCAAAAATCGAAGGCAAGAAATTGTTTTGTCTGTTTTATAAATGATACCAAGAGAAACTGAGAATTACCAATTTGGAATTCCTTTCTGGGTTCCTAGGATGTGGCTTTCTTGAAAGAAAAGTTGGATATATAGTTGTATACATACTAAAATTTGGAGAGGAATGGGAGCAGTTAACATTGTCTTATGCAAAGTAACTTATTGGCAAATGTAGAAATACCAAATAAGGATTTTCCATCACTGTTTTAATATATCTAATTGATTTATACTTTACAGCATGATTTGGGCATGAGTACAAAGTATAAACTCCTAGTGCGAAAACTCCTGAAAATATTTAATTACAAATGAGTGACTAAATTTGCAGCAGTTTTGAATCCATTCTGTGAAAAACACGATACAGAACTTCTATTTTTTTTCAAGAAGTGTCTTAAATACATATTTAACTAACAGACTAGAACAGCCAAGTAAATCATTTATAAACATGCCTTCATATGACAGACTGAACTGTAACTACTACATTCTTATATAACAAGTTCAGAAGGAAAAGAAAGAACTTCCAAAGAAACCATTTTATTGAAAGTCAGAGAAAAATACAAAAGAGAATAAACTCACCAGTGCCCATGCTAATGGAGACCAGGGCCAGCCTAGTTGAATGCAGGTTCATTTCTTCCTCCAACTACTTTTTTTAAAATCAAAGATTCTAAAAATAGCTAGGGTAGCAGAAATGAGCTCATTATCTACAACTAACCTTGCTCATTCTCTTATGATGGTAAAAATAATTCAAAGAGAAGACAAATTTAATAAGAAAGTAACATCTGCCAAAGTGGTAGTTCAAATTCATAGGAAGGTTACTTCTTCCTGAAATTTATCGTATTTTTTCATTACTGTTTAGTTTTCTTATACTCCCTCACCCCATAATCACCACACTGTTGTCCATGTCCATGAGTCCTTTTTCCTTTTGGCTCAATCTGTCCACCCCTAACTTCTACCCCCTTGGCTATGGTATTAAAAATAAAAACTAAATATATAAAAATCTGAATAAAGAATTATTTGCAGTATGATCTTTGAAATAATAATCTAAAGTTGTTATAAATGACAAGTTCTTCTAGTGCATGTAAATTGGTCAACTCTGAATAATACCATCTACTCATTTAAGACACAGCTATTCAATGAACTAAAGTACATCTGGTATTGCTGCCAATAAGTCAACTGAAGAAAGTATGTACTGGGCTACTGCCAAGGTATCTTCTAAGATGAGTAAACATTCGATTTGTGACTACTTTTTAAGAATTACCTATTGTATTAATTCTATTTAAATATAAACACTTCTTTTATTTTTACACGTATGTTATTTTGAAAAACACAAAACTCACCATGGCCATAGCATCAAGAAACATGATAATTGTACAAGAAAATGCCTGGGGGAATAGAAACTATCTGGTTGAATAAAGGGAGAAGAGAACACAAAGTAAGTACATGCAGATTTGTGAGATTCTAATTTTCTTGCACTGGAAAAACCTATAGAAGGAGCTACACCTGCTTCAAAATGTGACTCTATTTTCCTGAGATGGAGCTCCAAACTGGAAAAGACAAAAAGAAGAGGACATCAGAGACAACTGTTTAAAATCTTCTGATGTTTTTAAGCAAACTTGTGAAAATAGTATCATACATATATACAGAAAAACAGATGAATTGGAACCATGATAATCCATTCTTTTGTAAAAAAAAAAAGATATATTGCTAAGCTTTAAGGAAGTTCTGTGGGTAAACCTTGGCAGTCTGGTGTATATTATAAACAGACACAAAGAACAATGAGGCACAGGTCATCTGTACTCCACTACAATAAAGCTAGAGAAACATCTGGAATCACCTACACCTCCTTCTGAAAAATACTCTAAAACAACTTCTAGAAGGACCCACATCTTTAGATGGCTTCCTTCTTACTGGAAATGTAGGCTTTGTTGTAGGAAAGCAATTTGTTTCTATTCAAAGAAGATGGTTAAAATTTCTTGAGTACCTGACTCAGATCATAGAGTTTTATCCATATTTTTACCCAATGGGTTTCAGCAACACTGGCAAAGCCTTCAACTAAGCAACAGATTTTACATAGCTTTAAGTTATACACATTTTAATATATTTATTACTTATACATTTTGTATATTTTTATTATTTATATTATATATTCATTTTGACTTTAAATTTAAAAAAATAAAAATAAGCTTTATCTTCACAGGTAATAAATAAAATCTAGGAAAGTATTAAACATAAATTCTCACTCGTATTCACAGCTTGTTGGTGTCAATAAATATAGACCAAGATCTAACTCCATTTTAATGCACAGAGGTAAGAGAGAACAATTGAAAAATTGCTACAAATGGGCCGCTGTTCCATTGCCACTTCATTCATTCAGCAAATACTTACTGAACCCCAGTGTGTGTTCAAACACTTTAGTATGGTAAAGAGAGGTACAAAATGGAATCTCACTTATGATCTGCTATAATTGGCATACCTCACAATGCCTTATATTGTTACTCATCTTCTTGTGCTTGTGATTTTTTAATTCTATAATGCATGGATTTTATGTTAAACTCCATGGGTGTCCTGCTTAGTCCCTGTCTTTATTGTTGGCCTTAAAATGATAATTTTCTGAGGATGAATATTTAAAACAATAGAGAGAGTGATATGGTAATAGTCACATTAAAATACATATACTTTAATGTATATAAGTATACACTACACATATATAAGTTCATTATAAGACACTGACTCCCTTCCAATATGGGAAATTAAACTTTACCTCTAATATATGCCACTCAGAAACAGGGACATTTGGAAGTCTCTTCTCTACCACTCTATTAAAATAAATACTATACCTCCCAGATCTGACTTCATGAGTGACTATTTGTAGCCACATACCCTTGGCCTAAATACAATATCAAGAGAAGAGAATAAAACTTTTCTGCCGATAGTATCCCTACTGGGCGTTCCCAGCACCATCCATTGGTAACATGCCTTGTGATGGAACCTAGGGGGCTCCTGGTGTCGGTACAGGCATATAGCTGGGACACATCCATTCCTTGGATATTTTTGCTAAGATAAAAACTGAGCTTGCACTGAAAATACAAAGAGGAAAAAGACATCGTCTGCTGTGTCAAAAACATGTCAACAATTACAGGACACTAGGAAATGTGCTCTCCTCGAGGGTTTTGCAAACTCCTGTGATGACAAAGAGAAGGAGGGACTAGTTTTGGGAGGGGGTACCATATCTTAACTGGGGCTTGGGAGAAGTATTGAGATTTGTACAGATGGAGATACAGGTAAAGAATATGGCAATGAGAGCAGAGGTGTGTAGGTGTTAGAAAAACTGGTCTTTCTACACTCATGAAGTAAAGACTACAACTGACAAATGATAGCAGGCAAGGCCTAATGTTATAACAACATAAGAAACTTGGACTTTACTGTTTCAGTAATTGGTTGGCAATGAAGGCTTTTGGCAGGAGAGTGATACAGTTTCTGTCTTGTACATAGCACTTGCTGTAATATTGGGGGTGGTCAAAGAAAGACGACTAGACACAATAGAGAAAATAGCAGGAGACTCATGCAAATAGTTCAGAAGGGGATGATAAGGACCTGTAAAGAGGAAGTATTGGTGGGAATAGAGGAAAAGAAAACTCAAAACATATGGAGCAATAAATGACAGATGAAAAAACAATTTGTGAGTGTTGAAAATGGAGAAAGAAGGGAGTTAAGAACAATAGTGGGAATTATGGTGCTCTCAAGTACACTAAGAATACAGTCATTGAAAAGTAGATAGTAAATAAAACATAGATTGTCCTGAGCTTACTCAGTATGGACACATGGAATGAAATATAGAGGCCCTCAGCTGTAACCCTGGAGATGCACAATGTGGAAAGGGCAGGTAGGAAAGGGAAGAGCCTACCAGATACAAGGAGCTTTCTGGTAAGAAAAGAAACATCAGGACTGGTTTTGGTTCTGCGATCCGAGGAGGGAGAGTTTGAAATAGGGAAGAATGGTCAGAGTGTCCGATTTTTCAGAATAGACACCAGCATGATGACTGAGAAGTGACCCTCACATTTGAAAGTTAAGAAGTCATTGGTGACCTTATTTAGAGTACTTTCCATGGGAGGAAGGGTTTGGAGGCCCAGTTACAATGGACTCATGAGTGAATAAATGACATGAAAAGGTGAGGATATTTTTCACTTTGCATCCAGTTGTCTTTCTGTCGTATCAGAATGACTTTAGCCTATAAACAACAGGCTGTCTCACCCGCTTTTGCTATGCTGAAAGAGCCCTAAACCCAAGAGAACCGTGATGCTGCCATGTGCAGACAAAGCTGCAGAACACAGGAGGCAACGGGTAGGTTACTGGAACATTAGCACACCAAACAGAAGTTAAATACACCGTTCATAACCAAAGGAATAGTGCCTGATTCCACCATTCCTGAGCCTTTCCGAGGAAAACTACCTGAGTAGGACATGGACAGAAACCAAACCGGAAGAGATTTTTAAGAGATCCTAAGAACCTCATTTGGCATTGCACTGTGGAGCTGACAGCCGGAGTGTGAACTAAAAATGGAGTGTGACTAGAAAAGGAATGTAGCTTTCTAACCTAAAGGGAAAACCACACTTTTAGGATCCCCATAGTAAAGGGATATGGTAATGGATAAAACATATTCTACCTCATTATTCTTTAGCTTTGAGAATCTAGATACAGAACATTCAAGATTCTCAAGAGAAGGAAAAAATAACATCTGGAGGCAAAGCTAAAGGTTTCTTGCTTCTATTAATGAACTTAAATTCATTTTCCATTTGCACACTAAAGGAAGAAATGAATATAAATAAATTGAAAGGGCCAGAAAGACATACTCGAGCAGGGGTCAGCAAATTTTTTCTGTAAAGGGCCAGATAGCAAATACTTTAGGCTTTGCAGGCCAGGTGGCCTCTGTGGCAACTATTCAACTCTACCACCGTGGTGTGAAAGCAGCCGTGGACAGTCCACAAGGAAGTAAATGTGGCTGTGCCCCAGTGAAACTTTATTTATGCATACTGAATTTTGTATCTCATGTCATTTTTACATGTCACTGAATTTTACTATTCTTTTGATTTTTTTCCACCACTTAAAAAATGTATAGGCTGTTCTCAGATTGCCAGTCATACAAAACCAGGCAACAGGCTACATTTGGCCTGTGGGTCAAAGTTTGCTAACTCTTACACTAGAAGAGCCTCATCCAGTTCAACTTCTTCCATCAGCCCAGGCTTACTATTTCAGAATTCATGGGTGTGAAACCCACTGACCTGGAGAGACCATCAAATTTATATATTTGGCAATTTACAGAAATGTGGTTCTTCAGAATTCTCACTGTGACCTTGGACTAATCACTCACCCTGACAATGAGAGTGAAAGTTATAGTTAACCTAAGGCTATCCATTCGATTCTTCGTCCATTTGACAAGTATTCACTGAGTAACAATTTTCTGCAGTGCTGTGGGAGGTAGTAAAAGAAGTAAAAATGAGGTCCATATCCTCCAGAAGTCTACATCTATTTCAGGCAAGAGACTGATGCCCTGAACTAGCAGTATGATTTTAGTACAGTTGATAACATTAAAGGGAGAGTTCTCAGGCTGCTAACATTTAGATTAGATTGCTAGAAGAAAGTAAATCTTTTCACTTTCAAGTTAATCAAAACACGTGATGATTGCCAGCCCCTCATATTAAGAAAGTATAAAAATCATCTTATAAAGTGCTAATTAACTATATTATAGATATCTATTTTTAAAACTGTTTTAAAGAAGAAATTATTGCAGCAAATACAGTCATGTATTGCTTAATGATGGGAATTCATTCTGAGAAATGCATCGTTAGGCGATTTCATCACTGTACAGACATCACAGAGTACACCAATATAAACCTAGATGGTATAGCTACTACACACCTAGGCTACATGGTACAGCTTCTTATTTCTTGGCTACCTATACAGCATGTTGAGTTACTGAATACTATAGGCAACTATAACACAATAATAAGTATTTGTGTGTCTAATCATTGAAAGGGATAGTAAAAATACAGTATAAGACAGAAAAAAATCATACATCTGTGCAGGGCACTTACCATGAATGGACCCTGGCTGGAAGTTGCTCTGGGTGAGTCAGTAAATGAGGAGTGAATGTGAAGGCCCAGGATGGACATCAATGCATACCACCGCAGACTGTGTAAGCACTGCCCTGTAAGCCTCTCCCCTGCTTCTTTCCAACAAGGTCAGAAAGAGAACATCCAAGCTGTCAGTGCTGGATTGATTGGAAATATTAAAAAATTGGCTGGGTAAGGGGTAGACCACCATTATAATGACTGTCAGGAGGGAGTGAGGGTGGCCTGAGATCATCAGGAATAAGAAACCAAGAGGGAGAGAGAAAGAAACACAGGGGATTGTAATGGCTGTGTGGTTTTGGCTCTTGCACGTTGGAGCAGTGGTCAGGTCAGAGAACTTCATTGTATTCTTTTTTTTTTTTAAGTGTATTTAACATGGACAGGGTGTAGAACTGAGGACTGAATATTTTGACTTGGAAGTTTTTTTTTGGTTCCACTGACCCTATCTGGCACAAGGGGCTCTGGCATTGCATGGATAAAATAAATAAAACTTATCTGCTTCACATAATTGCAACCTGAAAATATTTCCCAAGTACAGGGGCAGGCTGGCTGCACACTACCACAGAAGGCTTTCACTAAATTGGTAGTGGCACTTCATACTTGTTTTTTTTTTTTTTTTTTTTTAGGGCTTCGATACTTATTTTATTAATATTTTTTTCATACTTGTTAAGGTAGTTCCTGTGGACCAGTGTCCTTGTATAGGATCAAGAAATAATTTACAGCGGCGTACTCTGAAGCCCATCGAGCTGGATCGGGGAGGGCTGTAGCACCCACCGAATAGGCAGCGCTGGAGGCACAGGCTCCTCTGTGCTGAAACAGGTCAGTAGCTGACTGATTGGGGCTAATCTGTGCATGGGAAATTGAGGCGCTATGAGTGAAAAGTGAATCTATTGCCCCACAGATACTGCTCCCATCAGAGAAAAAAAATTTTTCTCCTGAACCATATATCCTCCCATTTCTTACAGGAAATGAAGCTGTGTTAAAACCTGATAGAACCACCATCATCAACGTGACCCACTGTTGATCAAAATGTCATCAGGCAATGTATGACTGTGAGTCTAATGTATCTGTTATGAGACTACCTACGCTAGTGACACAGGTATCTGAGTGGGCTTATATTTGTTTATAAATCAAATTAGATCTGATCATTTTCTTACACAGAAATGTTCCCTTTTCCTATGATGCCCGATCTCCTTAGGCATGCTGTGCATGGCCTTCACAACCTGGTATCTCCTATTGTTCAGGCTCAGCACCCATATCGGCCTTGTCCCCATGTGATGGCCCTACTCTACACTATGCAAACCAAACTAGCTGTTGTTATGTGAACACACCCTGCATTCACTGCCTCATTGATTTGCTCCCGCTTTTCACATAACATGGCAGAGTCTCTCCAGCAACTTCTCCTTCCAGCGATCCTATTAAAATCCCATCCATCCTTCAGGGTTCAGCTGAAGTGCCATTCATCTTCTTCATTGACTTTTCCTTACTTTATTACCTAGTTGGAATAAGGCCTCATGATTTATACTTGGCAAAATATTTATAAAATAGCTACTGTATAAGCTCTTATAATGATTACATAATAAAACAAGATAAGTTTTACAATCAGGGTTCAAAACAAACAGAAGTTTCATATGTATGTATATCTACCCTTAGACTGTAAGTTCTTAAAGCTAAGAACCACATTTTATGTACTTACATACAAATCTATTACATTAAGTGCTTAGTAAATGTCTGTTATATATGACTGGAATATTGAACATTACATTTTTATAAAGCATAGCCAATGACTTTAATCCTAAAGCTAAGTGTCAAAAGGACTGAAGAACTAAGATTTCTGTAATCTTTCTAATTGGATTGGCCTGATAGCATAGAAAAATCATGGGCTTTGACATATGACAGACCTGGGTTCCAGACTCAGTTTTATTACTCTCCGTGTATCTGCGCAAGTTACTTAAAGTTTTTGAGACTTGGTTTCCCATTTATAAAATTATGCCAATCAGGTAGGCTTTTAAGGTTTATTCTGAGGTCTCTAGAAAAATACCTGGTACTTTGTAGGCATTTAATAAGTATTGATTTATGAATATTAAGCACAACTGTGTTTAGCTGCCCCATTT
Source organism: Trachops cirrhosus (assembly GCA_028533065.1). Taxonomy (NCBI): domain Eukaryota; kingdom Metazoa; phylum Chordata; class Mammalia; order Chiroptera; family Phyllostomidae; genus Trachops; species Trachops cirrhosus. Next base: position 55,364,144 of record CM052539.1, on the reverse strand, counting down.
ATATTACCTACATTGAGAAATGATGCTCAAAATAGTATATACTAGAATAAAATATCAATTGTATTTCTCAAACATTTTTTTCTTAAATATATAAATAGAGCAGTAATCTCTAGTCCATTCATGGGGAAGGACTGGTACAATGAGGGTAGTTTACTATGATCTCTGAGGAGTTACCTATTGAAAGCACTCTCTCTGACTTCTCCCTGATGACCTCAGCAGATAGCTAGAGGGGAGTGTAGACCATGGTGACAGATCAGATTTGAGGATCCATCAGCCTATAAAGTGGAACATGAAGAGCTATAATAACTACCATCTGCTGGATAGGACCCCTGAAATACAATCATTGTGTTTCACTTCCTAATCATTGCTGTCATCTTTCTGAGTTACCCTGTGATCCACTATATTCCTTCCCCTGTCTTGCTTTAATTTATATATGTACATGATGATGGTGGTCATGATACTGTATTTCAAATGATGCATATCCAAACTAAAATGGTCCAGGGAACTTCACACAGAAATGAATCAAAATCTATTTGGTATTCAGTTGAGTAGGATCCTTTGAAAACAGTACCTAGATTTATTCTAGCTAACCATTCCATCAACTGAATGTTTTGCAAAGGTTTCTGCCTCTTTGATCAAGGAAGTATAGCAGCTTACCAATGTTTGTCTCTTAAAATATGTTACAGAAGGGCAATAGTAATCTAATAGACTCACGCATTCATAATATGTTGGTGGTTTGGGGCAGCACTAGTATTTTTAGCACGATAGTGTCTATAATTTGGATGTGGGCACAAATTCTTAATTTACTTTTGAATTTCAAAACACCACAATTCCACTATTGTATCAAAAATAACCAATAAAAACTATTAATTATCTAGTTGGTAATTTATTAAGATTGATGCTAGCATTTCCATAGATCTTGATGAAGATTTAGGTAAAAGAGTTAGATGAGGACAAGCAAGACTGACTGATGATACTACCTGGATTTTTTTGCCATATCACCATTCCCTACACTATCTCTTAGGATGTACTGAATTGGACAAGAACCATGGAAAACAGCAGAGAATTCTTGCTTCAATTTTTCTCCATATTCAAGGTAAATGGTGCTTTGGGCCCAAATGAGATGACTCATTGCCTCAGTTCTCCCCTTCCTGTTCCACATTCAGAAACAGCCAACCCTGGAGACTACCGCAACTCCTCCCTGATGGTAGCAGACTGCCTCCAGGAAGATACTAGTTTTCACTTTCCGTGTGCTTTGTAAAACCACCTACCACTCAGAGAAGCTCTTTGACATGTTCTAAATTCTCACAACAAATGAAAATGGCATTTTGAAAAAAAAAAAAAAAAAACTGAAGCCAGAACAAAGCCAGAAACCTGATATTGCGAGATCGGGCCCTTATCTGCACTGCGAGTGTAAAAAGCTTGGGACTCAAAAAACTTAGCAATTTAACCACTAGTTTTCCCCTGAGACTTCACAGTCACAAGAGAGCCTTACATTTCTAGTGACATACAACAGTTTCTCTCCTTTCAGTGAGGCCTGTGCACAAGGGGACTGGATATTTGTTCACTTTCAAATGGCCAGATTCTTTTGTGAGCAATGTTGGAGGGAGAAAGAGCTCAAAAGTTAGTGGACATTGCAAGACAAAAGGGACAGGTCTACAGGTGCCTGTTACAGCTGTTTCCATTCTGTAATTTAACCACAACTAGGGTGGCCTATCGGTGGCAGAGTGGAGGCCAACCCTTCCTTAACTTAGTAACATGGCGCCCAAGTCCTGTCACTCAAGCTCTTGGCAAATATGCTACAGAGTAACAAGGGGCTTTAGGAAATGTCTAAGGAAGAGAAGCCACCTCCCTGCCCTCCAGGTGTTTCTAGCCTTGTTCAGATGACAGGCTTTATGTATATTAACTTAAATCTTTCCTTCACTTCCTTCAAAATGTCACCTAAAATGCTGCTTCTGCCAGCACTTACGTACTGACTAATCAGTCATGCCTCAGCTCCGCATTCCCCACAAGACTCATATCCTCCACTTTTACACAGTTGGAACTTGGCGGAAGTGTGTTTTAGTTGATTCCTGTGTGCTCAGTCCAACTGATTTGTCAGTATCATGAGGATAGGGTTTTGGTTTTCCCTTTCCTTTGTGTCCTTTCACAATAATTAGTTCTGTCGCTTAAACAAAATAAATGCTCACTAAGGGAGGGTGGGCCAGCCAATTCCTCGTCCTCTTGCTCAGATACCTTTCCAAGTGTGCTGGTTCCTGGCTCTCCCCATGATAGATTAAGTTCCAGAGGTTCCCCTTCCTGAGAAGGTCTCCAAACTGTCAAGCTGCCTTTGAATCCAAAAACAAAGAGGTTCTTAACAGAGCAAAAAGTTAGAATTCAGTGCCTCAGTGGGCTAGCCATCTGTTCATCCAAGCAACGGGACAAGTGGCTGCTGCTACAGGGTTTGTGCCATTAACTACTGTCAGGAGCAGCAGTTAACAAGGACAGGTCCACAATTCAGTGTCAACATTTTTTTGTTACATGAACTAGTAATGTCACTCACAAATAAGGAGGCTCATGCATCTCTTTCCATCTCTTTCTTCACAAATTTTGTTTTCTACTTTACTATATTTTCTGCAGTATTTTGAAACCAGAAAATCAGACCTCATTTCTCTTCCCTCATGCACGTGCGCACTCTCTCTCTCTCTCTCTCTCATTTCTACAGGGAAAGTAGAGGCAGAAACAATTTGACTCAGGTAAGTCAAGAGGGCACAACACCAAGCAGTGTTGATGCAAGTTGGCTATATCTCAGCTATATGCCAGTTACTTTTTTCTACGTTAGCACTGTTAAGAAGAAGAACAACTGTTCTCATTAATGACTACTCTGATGGCTTTCTTACGTCTGTGCTAAAGAATAAAAGGTGACCTAAAAAGGCAGAGCCAATATTTATATCACTTTGAAGCTTACAAATAGGCATATAGGCATCACAAGAAGAATAGATATAATGAATTCTCTTGCCTATCATCTGCCTTTTGCGATACTTGCAACATATCCAGGCACATTTTTCCTAACCCAGGGGATAAAACAAATAAAGTTGAATGCTCCATTAGCCTCTCCTAACTCCCTCCTCCCATCTGCTGTAATGTCAGCCACAGATCTACCTTCTTGCAATTCAGGGCACTAAATTCACACAGCACTTCCTCCATGATGCCCACCCAGACTGTCCAATGTAAAGCATCTCTCCCACTCCAGTGCTCTACACCACATTGACTTGGTTCATTTTAATTCATAACTCATCCCTGATGGAAATGATCATCTTTACTTTTCAGTAACTAGACCATTCTTCCTAATTCCTCTTCAGAATATAAGATGAATGAGAGCAGGGGACTTAAACCATCTCCATTGTCTAGCACAGTGCCTAGCACTAGCATGGGTATGATAAATGTTAGCTGAATGAACAAACAGATGTCTCCTTAGGGGTAATTCTCAGTTTCCATTCTTTCTCCTATGATTGTGAACTGTTTTTCTCTCCAAAATATAAGTCCACCCACCTTGAACACATAGAAATTACATATTTGGTGTGATCCCTAGCGTTTGCTCCATCACTTTAGCCAGGAACAATAGTTGAATATTAGTGAAAAACCGGTGAGGACACAGATGCTTGGAACAAGTGTCTTCCCGTCTTGGGAGTGGAGAAATGGAAAAATGTCACTCTGGTGTATTCCATTCAAATATGAAAACTTTAGAAAGTGTGAGGACTAATTTAGGTTTAAATATAGTAATTTTTTAAACAGCAGCTATAATATTTTCGGTGCATATATATTAAAGTGTTTTCATTTCTACCTGTAAACATATAGTGTAAAACATTCACCCTTGTGCAATCAAACAAAAATACACTAATGTGCAAAAGAGCAGAAGTGAGTAAAATGGATCACAATATTTCTAATCTCAGTTAAGTAAGCTAACAAATACAGGCCAATGACAATATTATGCTGTTGTTCAAATGGACATTGTACATGCAAACTAAAAGAAAATACTATAGAATCATTTGTAGTGTGCCCTAGGAAAAATGAGAACATATTAACATTACAATGTTAACACCATTAATTTAAACCATGTTTCTAGTATGTTAAATGTTTCTCTATTTAAAAGATCATAACATTAATAGGAAATTGCATAATCTCTGCCACATGCAAGGTGAATGAATGTGTGCCACCTACAAATCAGCCAACAATGGAGTCATAATAGAATATTTCAAGGAGGTGCAAGAAAATACTGGTATCGCCCTAATACTCATAATTCTGATTTTGGCTATGTAACTTTATAACACTGTTGAGTTAAATTAACAAGTGAGTCAAAAATTATCATCTTGGGTACTTTGTGGCATTCTTCAAATCTCTTAAAATCCCTCACTTAAGTTTGCTTTTCTGACAAGCACTTACCCATGTCTCTGGGGTGTTATATGAATTAAGAGTCCTGGATCCCATAATGCCCAAGCGTGGTCAGCAGGTTGGAAGCTAATCAGCATGATGGAAATGGGCCGGGTTAGTTACTATGGATACGGTAGATATAAAGGATTCCTATTTGTGGTACTCATCAGCAACTACTAGCACAAAATCCCACATGCTGCTTGGACCTAAATATGGTCATAAAAGTTTACTGCGCATACGTATTATTCATGGAACTATTCTAAGAGGGCAGAGCCACGACTCGGGAAACAACATGTTCCTTCCCTTCAGTGGATCTGCCTATCCCATTTTTCATCTGGAGACGTTAAAGTTTTGTTCTGCAATTAGCTTTATAGAATGCAGCATTTTTATTGGATTACAAAAACTGCTTAGCCAAAATTGGGCAAAAGTACAAATCCTGTGCCCAGCCAGCCTACCTAGAGACACCATACCACTTGAAAGGTTTGAAAATGTCATACTGTCTGCACAGTGTGGAGGTGGCAGCTGCAATGGCCTGAAGACCAAGTCCTCTAGCACATCAGAGAGGACAAGCTGGGCACAGAGCCTGGAGTTCCCTACGCTTATGGTCCTATTCATGTGAAAACCTTTCAGACTTTTTCTTGTGAATGAATCTCAAATTACTCCTCATTTCCTCATCATCTGATCCATGCAATGAATATCACCTTGATTTTTTTTTTTTGTCTTTGAAATCTAATGATCCTTGAAGTTAAGGTTGTCAGTTTAAACACACCAGGGACATTTCACCCTTCATTACAGATGTTCACTTTGTTCCTCAGAAAGGAAGGTGCAGCCAATTGCTGGGAACAGGCCTTGCACTTGTGTCCTATTTTACTGAACAGTTTCAGGAAACCAACAGAAAAGCTCCATTTCGTAGAGTAATTGCACGACAAAACTTTAACTTTTTCAGATGGGAAACAGGATGTCACTCGATATGAGTTAATGATCTGGCCCAAAAAGGACTCTCCTTGGTTTCATTTCCCTGCTCTCCTTGAGCGCTGATAGCATGGCCAGGGTTTAGGGTTCACTGCTGTCCATAGCATGCCTCAGTGGTGAGCCTGGTCCAGTGAGAAGTAAAAACCATGCCAATTATCAGGAGCTGAGCACGCAGGTGGAGACGGCAGGGGACCTGTAGGTAGGTTCTTTATATGGTGGGACAGCTGAGGGAGGAGGCAGTGAGGGCCACGGGTGCAAATACCATTGCTGGCAGTTGACCACCTATTTTATCTTGTATGCAATGATCCCCATATTCCCTTCCCAACTTTTTGAATCACTTTTATGTTTTCCACATTTTCTTGAAATCTTCAATTCACAGCCATGGCTGCAACTACTGCCACCAATGGCTGCCACATCTTTACCTGCAGCTAGGCTCCTTCTCCTAAACTTCATACATAAATGACTAAGAATGTGAGTGTTTCATTTCCACCTGAGACTCTAAACCCATTTTTTTCTTTCCTGATTTTTTCTCTTAGTTGACGACATAGCCATCCTCCGAATGACCCCATGCTTCTAGACCCTGACACCAATTTTTAAATGTTTGGAGTACAAGAGATTTCTAACAACTGGCTTCTGCTTTTATACAACCAAGAAAATTAATTGTTCTTAAATAGTATTTTAATATGCTTTCATTCATATTTAGTTTTTCCTCAATTCTTAAGAAACATAAATATGTAAAAATATTTAAAATAACCCTGGCTGCTGTGGCTCAGTGGATTGAGTGCCAGCCTGCAAACCAAAGGGTCGCTGGTTTGATTCCCAGTCAGGGTGCATACCTGGGTTGTGGGCCAGGTCCCCAGTAGGGGGTACTTGAGAGGCAACCACACACCGATGTTTTTCTCCCTCTCTTTCTCCCTCCCTTGCCCTCTCTAAATATAAAGTAAATAAAATTTTAAAAAATACTTAAAATATTTAAGCCTGTTGGTAGTTGTGGCAATGAAACTGATTGTAGGAAGCAGGGGGAGAAGTGGATAGAGAAAGAGCCATTTTCTGGTTTTGGGAGGTTGTTGTGTGTGTATATGTGTGTGTGTGTGTTCTGGTGAGTTTGTTGTTGTAAGATTCCAAGAAAAAGTAAACACATCCAATGCTTACTCTTTTGTTACCACCCTTTTAAAATCTAAAGTTACACTGTGGAGTTAGGAACAGGTCTGTGCATAAGTTGATTTTTTTTCAAAATATATATTGGTATATTAAAATTTAAAATATAGTTTATTAGAAAATAGTTGCAATATTGATTTTCTGAATTTACTTTGATATTATATCATTTTGTTCACCACAGACATATAAAGTGCTTAAATTAAATACATAGAGTATTTAGGCTTTTACCAATTTAAGAAAAGTTGACATAACCTAAAAAAAAGATGAAATTATTGATGCGATATTGAGAAAAGGAAAACTAATTTATTTCCTGAATGCTCTACATAGTGATGACACAACAGAAAGAGAATTAAAAAAATAAGAAATACATTCACATACAAATTTTGCTTTTTGTATGTGAACTCTGTTTTTTCCATCCCAATTAGCAAGTGTTGTTTCTTGGAACATTCTTTTTCAAAATCAATCAGACACATTGCTTTTTTTTTAAATTTTGGGGGAAAGTCCCCAAAATAGACACAACTCTTTCCAACTGTGCAGAAGAACATGAAGCATGTTGTTAATACCACATTAGTAGCTTCACCTCAGGCAGTGTCCCTGAGCTAATCCTAGCAATATATTCTACATTTTGTTATCTTTGAAAGCATTTTTCCAGCATCCGCTTCTAAGTGTATTTTCTATTTTGTAATCTTGTTGAACACAGTAGCAGGACTAATGTCACTTATATTTATGTCTCTAAGTATTGGATCCAAGAGATTAGCAGAAGCAGTAATTCCTCTGGGTACAGTAATTAATGACATAATACTGTGGAAATACTTTTTTTTTTTAAAGCTTCCAATTACAGTTTTAAGAAATCATCTTGTGGGAATGACCTAAGTAAACTAGCCATATACTTTTATTTCTTCATTCAACAAATATGTGTGTTAAGCAACTACTATGTACCTGTCCTAGATTTTGAGGAAAATTCTCCAGGACTTTACAAAACTGGTAAATAAAGATAATGAATATTCAAAAATTGCCAGGACAAGGGAAAATGTATGATGCATGCTACAAGCAAGGCATTAATAATGTGTGTTCTCAAGCTGCAGAGATGCGACAGCCCCGCTCTGCCTCGGGGAGTCAGTCACAGGAGTACTGTCTAAACTGAATGTTGAAGATTAAAGAAGATTTTAAGCAGCTGAACGTGGGACAAGGAAATTCCAGGTAAAAGTGATGGTGAGAAATTGCCGGTCCTACATGGAATAGAAAGTTCACTTACTGGGCTAATAGGTATATGTTTTACATGCATACGTCTGAAAATGGCACACAGAGCATTAAATAATTCTAGTTATAGGACCTGAAGAATTTATAATTTATGCAGTCAAGAAGGAGGAGCCATTGACAGTTTCTGAACAAAGAAATGACCTAATAGAAAAATGGCTTGAGAATATAAGCTGGAAGTGGCCTAAGAACACAAATGCAACAAGATTAAGGGAGGTGCAAGGTGTGTGTGTGTGTGTGTGTGTGTGAGAGAAAAATTTAGGCAGACTATTGGTAGCATGCCTACAAACTTTACTTTCCCCAAGTAGGGCCCTTTTAGGAGCAAAAGGGGTGCTACTGACAGATACACTGGAACAATGGGCACAAACTGGGACTGTCCTGATAGGTCCATGACCTCTGACTGTCATAATTATAGGGTGCTAGTGTGGCAATTTTAAGAGATAAATAGTTTTATACTGTATTAAGTACCTCATTCAAAAATGGTTTGCAAGTTAGCCCCTCTAGAAGTAAAAATCACATCTTTTTTACAATACCTCCCATCTCAAATCCCTAAACTCAGGACAGCCCACATCTGGCTTACTTGGGCCATTGCTGAATTGTGACCTGTCTACTCACTGCCACAGAGAAAACCCTGTTTCCTTCTATTCTGTAAGCTCTCCGAGGATTTCTCTGCACTTCCTCCAGGACCAAGAGCAGTGGCTTGCATATAACAGCTATTTGATTTCTGTCCTATTGAATTAGGCAAAAGACCAAAGGCAGAATATGGCAAGAGTTGAGTTAAAGGGCATTAAGGTCTCCTCCAGGGGCAAGTGGCAGTTAGAGGGAGTCAATATACAGTACTACAACGGTAAAAAGGACAGCGACGAAGGGAAGGTGGAGACAAAATGGGTCCATAGGTGACTGCACTGTGCAATACAGTTGTCATTGGCCACATGTAGCTACCAAAATTCAAATTAATTAAAATAAAATAAAACCAAATATTCAGGTCTCCAATCGCACTCATCACATGTTAAGTGTTCAGGTATCCACATGTGGCTGGTGGCTACCACAGTGGATGGCGCAAATACAGACTATTTCTGCTACTGCAGACAGTTCTACTGGGTGGCGGCGCTCAGGCTCTGGGAGAAGCCCAGCACTTTCAACAAAAGGGAAAGAAAGTGGAGCAGTAGTTCTGAGAGGCAAAGCAGCATCTAAGCATTTCATGGATGTCAAAAGCCCAGGAACAGGAAAGGGAAAGGAAAAGTAGGCTGCGGACACTTGAGGACTTATGACAAAACAGGCTCAAGACAGTATGATTGCAAAATAATTGACCGAGGTGAACCACTACTTGGAGTGAGTCTGGTGAACAAGGAAAGAGATGGGGGCAGAACTTGAGGGCCAAACATAATGAGACTTCTTAGCTTGACTCTTTTATTTCTTTTGATGCAGATCTGTGTCCTGCAATTTTTCAAATCCTCCACCGAGCCTGGCTTCTATATCTGAAGCCTGATAAATATGGAGTCACTAACTGGTGATATAGATAAAAATGGTCCACAAGACCATGCCTGGATGACGCGGTCCACATCCACAAGTCAAGGGTGGCAATATTCCAGGACAGACAAAAACCAAAGGGCCACAGGAAAGTTATTACAGGGTTTTTTTAAAAAAAAATTCTTACAACATTTCATTCTAACAGAAAAAGAATTTTTACAAAAATATAAAAATACTTTTTTTCTGTCCAGACTATATGTGAAACCTGAATATTATTTGGAGTTGATAACAGAAACCGGTATTTCCAAATATGTCACTGAATACACTTGTAAGCCTTGAGCCAATGCAGAAATTACTGAATCAAATTTTCTTCTTCTTTTTTAAAGTGGGAAAGATAGGGAACTGTAAAGTCAACCATAAAATATATGGAATACTGAGGGATGATTCAAACAATCTGACCTACTACTGTATGTATACACATTCATTTTCTCGAATTAGTCCATACCATTGGAAACTGCAAAAATCCATAAAAATAACTCATACACCTATTATGTTTTTCCATTTTAAGCTTGTAAGAGCAATAATGACCTCAGCAAAAGACATTTCCCTAGAATTAATGGCTGGCTGGGAGGCAGAGCCAAGGGCCACTGATTCCTCCCAGCTGGTCATTAATCCTCAGGAAATGCCTGTACCTCCATCATTATTGCTAAAGCACCATTATAGAAAATTCTCACAGTTCCAATATATGGAAATTTGAGGCTATTATGCAAGCCTGTGGTATTCATGTTAGTTAATAGGCCACCACTGAGCACAGAGGACGTAATTATCAAAACGACAGAAGGGAAAATATTGTTCTCCTAGGTCTGTAAGGTTATAGGAAATGGGGACTAGCCTTATGGGAAGAAGTGTATTTGAAGCTAAAAGACATTAATTTAAAGGGAGATTTGCAATCACATGTATAAAAGTTAATAAAATCATGGCATCCATTCCCATTACTTGGTTTTAAAAATATTTTTAAACATACAAATTAAGGTTATATGGATATTTCCTCCCAAATTGATTAAATAATATTAAAGAGAACAAGGACAGGGAGATTGTTTATGAGCACAAATCATTATACTCCACTAGGAGAATGGACACATATAGAGAGTGCCAAGTGTAGGATTTCTAGCTCTGAAATCATACTTAAAAGTTCTATACACACCATTAACTATTACATAGCAAATATTTTGTTCTAGACTTTATGACCAACAAATAATGTTTTTAAGTTCAGATTTTTTCATCTTAGCTAGAGGCTCAACACATGCAAACAAGTATCTAATAACTGAAGATCAAAATGATAAAAAAAAAATACAGTGCTGGTTGGTGTTCTGCAACAGTTTTCAATTCTCTAAAATTTTTTTTACTGGATTCCAGACTGAAATGAAAATGAAAATGAGGTGTTTTCAGGTCTATTCATTCCCTCCTTTAAATAAACGGGGCCCAACAAATGGTTTCAAAGCAGGGAATTAATCCAAAAATCACACCCAAAACAGTCTATAAATCTTTTCAATGTGTTATTGTAACAAACTACAAATGTTGGATGTGATGCTTTACATTTAATGAAATTCATTGCAGGTTCTCATTCTGTGTTACAAATACCTGACTGGTTCTAAAAATGGTTTTGAAGCTAATGAGACCTGTTATAGGTTGAACTGTGTTCCCAAAAACGATGTTGAAGTCTAATCCCCTGCGCATTTATGAATGTGACCTTATTTGGAAATACAGTCTTTGAAGATGTAATCAAGTTAAGATGAGGTCCTTAGGGTAGGCCCTTACCAAATATAACTGGTGTTCATTTAAAAGAAGAGACACACAGACACACCAGAAGACTCATCTGACGACAGAGGGAGAGATTGGAGTGACACACTTAAAAGCCAAGGAAAAGGCATGGAAGAGACTCCCCCCTGGGCCTTCGGAGAGAGCATGCCCTGCCTACACCTTGATTAGAACTTTTGGTTTCCAAAATCATCAGAGGATACATTCCTGTTGTGGTAAGACACCCAAGTTTGCATTACTTTGTTAGAACTGCCCTGGAAAACTAATACAGGACCTGAAGGGAGAGGTTCGTCAGAAGAACTGTCAACATTGCAAATGGCAAACCAAGGAAAGACTGGTCGGGTGACAGGAAGCTGTTCCCTATAGCGGAAAAGTAATGGACTTGAAGTCAGGAAACCTGGTTTTCATCCAAGCCAACAAAGTTGTGTGACCTTGAGCTGGGCACATTTAATTGCCCTCAGTTTTCATTTTGTCACCTGCAGGATACGAGAGAATTCAACTGCATGATCTCTGAACTAAGTCTAGGGTTATTATTGTTGGACAGATCAAACACCAAGTCGATGAACATTTTCACAGTTACAAAAATCAGAGTTCTGGCATTGCTTAGACAAGGCCTCAGTAACAAACAGTGGGACACAGGGAGCAGGACTACAGGTTTCCCTTGGCCACTTCCACGGCCACACCCACAGTTCGACCACATGTATTTGGGTCAAGTAAGGCCCAAGGAAGTTTGCTATGGAAGTAAACAAGCCTGTCCTGATAATCTTTACAATTTTTCCTTTAATAAATAGTTTTTTCTGCACTTCCAAGATTTTCAAAATGTCTCCAGCTGACGAAAAGTAAGCTTTTGTCTAAATAATTGTCACCACCAAAAATAAAAGTCATTTATAAATCATGAATTTTTAAAGTGCTAACAGGAAAAAGTATTAGCCCAAAGAGGAAAAGAAATGCTTTATATACCAAAGTAGAGTTGAGATTTAGAAACCAATAGGACCAACAGGACATTGGCAATAAATTTGCTAAACTTATTCTCTAAAAGGATCTCATAATGATCACATCTCCATGTTTTTGTTCACTGGTTAATATGCCCAAATATCATCATCATAAATTTTGGTCATCTAATTAACCAACCAGATAATCTTTGTCATTCTTAAATTTTAATATTCACAGTTTGAGCTATTTGCAAATCCAGTTTTCCTCAGACTACAGTTCAGAATTGAGATACTTAGCTGGTGAGGCAGCTTGACAATCTGCCAAGTGTTTGCACACCAGCACAGCTTTGGGGTGTTTGTGTGTGTGTGAGATAGTTGCAATTATTTTTAAAATTGGGGAACCTAATGTTATTGTAGCATTCTCAAATGCGGATATTCCTAAAGGTCCCAACAGAGTAGAATTCCACTAAACTTCATTCTAGAGACTGGGCCAGATAGTCAAACTACAATTAACAGGACATTTCCTCCAATAAACATCTATCCTTGTGGACACTTAAAATCTGTGTGAAATGAATTTCTGGGCGGGGGCAGGTAGTATTTTCCACACCTTCAGGACTCTGGAGACGTGTTTCAATACATCCCAGGAGGGCAAACAGGTACTCAATCAGCCTGTTGTATGTGGCCTCAGGAAAAGCAGGTGTGTCACACTCCTAGGCCAACTCTTTGCTTCCTGGTCTCTGAAATTGGCAGAACTCTTAACACAGTACAAAAGCATACATTACTCCAGGCAAGTGGTTAGCTGTGTGCCAAGCCCACCTATGATTTTGCCTGGGCCAGCCAGCCCTTTCTAATGAGGGACTGTGAAAGAGTTACTGCACAGCCACAGACAGGAACCTTGGGCCAGATTTCCCCTCTCCACCCTACTACAGACATGCAAAGTTCTTGTGTATTTAGAAGAGAAGACACATCTTAATGTCTGTCAGCATGAGATATGCCCAAACTCTCAAGCAACTTAAAGTCTTAAAAGAGAGTACCTCTTGTGGTGGATACACAAATCTACACAGGTAGTAAAGCTGTGTGGCACTCACACAAACACAAACAAATACATATAAAACTGGGAAAATCTGAACATGATGGGTGGATTGTATTCACGCTGTATCCTATTTGAGTGACTGTACTACATAGTTTTTAAAAAATGCCACCATTGAGGGGAAACTGGGCAAAGTTTACAGGAGATTTTTCAGTATAGTTTTTTACAACTGCATATGAATCTGCACTTACCTGAATTTTTAAAAAAAAAATATCTGTTGAAATTTGAATTAAAGAGGAAAGAGAAAAAAAGGCAAGAAAGATACTTTGATTTTAAAAAATATAAATGTTTAAGACTATCAATAGTTTGATATTTTTCTTATTTAGGAATTTGGAAATAATGCAAAGGACTTTCCTTCTGACCATTTTTGGGGGATGGGGCAATAAAATCCAGACAACCTCGGTAGAATACAAAGTGTCTCAAAATACATACCCCCACTAGCTACTTTTTACAGTGAATACTTTCAAATGTCACAACATTACACACAGTTTATCAGTGTTGCAGTAAGTTAAAACTCATCAGTCCCATAAGAGATATTACAATTCATGAGCACGGGAAGCCTAGCTGTAAACCCAGTGCAAGCATCTTTGCTAGACTAATGAAAGGGCCTGGAACTGCTTTCCCACACATCTGCCTCAGCTTTCATTATGGATTTTAACTGGGGAACCTGATCCTATGCTGGTGTTCTCGAATTTGGATATTCCGATTTGAGAACCAGAGAGGGACAGGAAAACCACTAAATTTATTGAGCACCCACTATGGGCCAAGCACTGTGTATTGAGCTGCCTAGACCAGGAAGGGTGGGACCTATGTGTGGTGAAGGTACAGGCTCATGCCCCAGACATGACATCACACTACCACTCTACCCACTCAGAATCACTGACTTAGGAGGCCAAAAACGATTACGTGATTCAGAGGCTAAGGTCACAGACAGCCATGGAGTGAAGGGCCCCAGGAAAGCAGCATCTACAAATCTCAAATGGACAGTTGGGCCATTATAGCTAGTTTTATTAGAATATAAAAATATATAAAGTTATCAACGGGGATATTTAACCAAATTCTACTCTCCACTACTCAAACTTAAATACTTTCAGCCCCCAAATTAAACATGAAACCAAACAGAATTGAGGCAACAACAACAAAAATACAGTACAAATATGAGGAAAAGCTTCTTGCATCTAGAAACTCTAACTATACTCAAGAGAGTTAAAAACTAAAACCAACAACACATATAAAGGGTCTCTTACACATGACTATATTCACTCTACTTTCTCCACCCCACCCCCCCACCCCCGCAATTTTAGCACTTTGGAACAGTCCTCACGGTTCAGCTCACACAGTTGCAACACTCAACTTTACCACCGGTCTTCTCCAATACCACGTTCTCACTTCCCCACATATCAGTCGGCCATTGTCCTCTACTGCCTGAGAGCACAACAACCACCAAGGTCACTTCCACTCTAAGTAGGCCCCCATGTCCTGAAGTTCTCTTCTCATTCAGATATGTTTTGACCATGGCCATGCTTCTGTTTGGAACTTGCCAGTGATGGTTTTACGAAATGCAGATCTACAATCCTCTCCATAATGTCCGTCACTGGAGACATCTCTTTGCTGATCTACCTCTCCCAGGTCCCTTCATCTCTTTGTGCCCACTTAGACCACCTGGCCCTCTTGTAACCTCACCCAACTTTGCCATTGACTCACTCCTTGTACACAAACTCAGTAACTTTAGTGTCGGAATTGTGTTAATACGTGTCTGTCATACATCTGGAAGTTGTCAGTTTTAGCCTTGCAACTACAAGAGCAGATGAAAATGGAAATTTTAAAAAGAGTGAATGCCTCATAATGGTCATGTAGGACAAGAGTGAGGTAGAAGATGGTGACCAAGGTTTTAAAAGTCATATAAATAACAAGATCAATTTAATTAACCACACTGTAAAGTATTAAATTTTAACTGCTGATTATATATACTGCTATCACCTTATGATTGTACAGTGCTTCGTGACTTATAAATTACTTTCTTATGGTATTCTCACTGTAGTCCAGAGAGGAAGGCACAGAAGATATGATAATTATCATCCCCACCTTACACATGAGCAAGCAGGCTCAAGGCTGTTAAAGTGACTTGTCCAAGGTCATATACAAGAAACTCATTAACTCAGAAAGCAGGTCAGATAAGCCGTTCATTGCAAACGTAGTGTTCCATCTACCACAGTGTCCGAAATCTCATTTAGAGCCATTTTTAGTGGATTAGTAAAACAGAACACAGAAAGATCTGGGAATGTTGTTATGGAAAATGAAAAGCTGACAATAAACTCTCACAGATTTAAGCAATAACTATACAAGGTACCATATTTTGAGCATTTACTAGGAACTGGACTCTGAAGCTAAAACTGCAAGGGAGAAATTATCAGCCTTGTCTTACAAAAGAAGAAATTTAGGCTCAGAGAGGTAATAATGGCCTAAGGCTACTAAGTGACAAGGCTCAGACTCAAGCCCAGATCTGTTCGGACCCAAAGTGTGTACACCGTGCATTCCCCAAGGAAGAGGATTTATTTTGGACAGGAACACACCAGATGTTCTCTATCACCGTGAAGAACAAGACAAGAGGAAACGGCCTGAAAACTGTATAAGGAGAAATTTAGGTTGAATGTATCAAGACCCTCCTGTCACACCATTATCAAGGGTATGTATGAAATTTCCTTCCTAGATGTACAGATTTCTCTATGATATTTAAGGGTATTTTTATATAAGTAGATTTTTCTACTAATACATTCAGGATGATATAAATCAATCTAAACATTTTCTCAGACTCAAAAAAATTCATAAAAAGATAGAATCATAAACTATGACACCTAAATTTTCACACAAATGTAAAAAGTTGTGTTTACCTATGGATATAAAATGTCAGCTTCCCAAATTGGGCCAGGGAGGGGAGACTAAATTTTAATTGTAACATAGTTACTTAAAAGAATCACAAATAGTAATTCTGAATACGTACCACATTATAATAATCCTGGGCAGAAAAATTTTTATAGCAAAAAAAAAATTCATTCACAAGGGAATTCTTTATACTGTGACCGTGTATGGCCAAACTCCCTCAACACTATACAGCCCTGCACTTTGAGCATACTGTTAATCTCATAATGTACATAAGTCCACTTGCTTTATCACAGCAGAAAAATGTGGTACAAATCAGTACAGCATGAGTTACTTCCCTGTGGATACTAAGGAACCACTAAGAGGTTTCAACAATGCAAGATTTTGTTTTGCTCCAGTAGGTGCTAACTATTGAAAAGGGGTCCCAATTGATATTCACTGAGATTGGTGATTTAACAGCAAGAGAAGATTAAGACTGCATTAGAAAAAGTCACCATTTTATTGTGACATTAAATTATGCATTTTAAATGATTTTATATATCTCATCAACTGTCTAAACAGGAGGCAAAGCAATGTGAAAAAATCATAATGTGTCTGGTTTACTGATAAATGTTAATATCCAGCAAAAAACTAGGCTATCACTGGAAGAAGAACATTGCTAAATAAAAACACACAACCCACTATTGCTTTGGTTTGAAGGCTTGCACTCTAAATGGCCAATCCAAACAGAACATCATTAAACTCTGTACCATTGCTCTGAAAGGAATTATGAAGATGAGAATTAGGGATGGAAATGAGGTTATTT
Organism: Trachops cirrhosus; assembly: GCA_028533065.1. Taxonomy (NCBI): domain Eukaryota; kingdom Metazoa; phylum Chordata; class Mammalia; order Chiroptera; family Phyllostomidae; genus Trachops; species Trachops cirrhosus. The sequence goes on along the minus strand of CM052539.1, from coordinate 55,347,352 downwards.
TCATCCTGTGCATATAGAAAATATATGGTCCAAAGAAAAGAAAGAGGAATAAAGGATGTAAGAAAACAAACTTCATTTACTGCTAAAAGAGAAATTTAAAACTTAGTAACAGTACAGGAAAATAAAAATGTTGTAGGATGGACAGCATTATCATACATTGCCTTTTCATTTCTTCCATTAAACCCATAAGGTGTACACCAAACTTGCTGAGTGTCGGCCTCTCAAGGGAACAGGAGACCAGAGGTGGTCACACTCAGACATTCTAGCTCCACCCGGGACCTATCCACTGGGAGTGGGCCTAGGCCTGCAAATGCTTCATCAATTTCCAATCAGGAATTTGAAGAACATTAAAATTGGACCATCTGAGAGAATAATAGTAAGAAATAAAATGTAAGGACTGAGATTCTGTAATAAGAAAATTCTGTTCCAGAATCAGCTGCTGATATATGCCTTTTCTGGCATCAGAATCACTTGGAACTGAAAATGATGAAAGACTGCAAAACAAATGGTACTTTATAGAACATTATCAGCTATAATCTTATGATTCCCTGGTCTTCCAGAGGGTAATTCTCTCACCTCTCTGGGCTTTGGTGTTTCCTGTAATAGGGTGTTCCCTCAAGACTGAAAATATTTGGATTGTCTGGAAACTTGGAAGATTCACACTTCCTTTACTGGTAATGTTCATGTTTTAACTTCTAAGTTATGCAATATTGCTACCTGTATAATTCTGACTGTGAAGCCCTTCGCCTGTAGTGACATAAACCCAGGGTATTACATTTTTTCCTCAGTGAAACCTTACTTGTGCACCCTGCTGCTTTCTGTGTCGCTTGAAACAGTGTGCTTCACTGTTTGTGTCACTTGACATTGTACTTCAGAACGCCCTTGAAAGAAGTCACAGAAACAATAGAATTATTACCTGATTTTCCTCCTGTCTTTATTTCCATGTTAGTACTAAAATTAGGTGTAAAGGAAATGGAAGACAGGCAATTAAAATGTGGGGGTTTTTTTGTAAAAAAAAAATTAGAAACTACCTTAGAAAATTATTTTGTGCCAACAAGGCTCTCTTCTGTTTCTGTGATGATCCAAAGCTGTGACAAAAATTCTTTTAAGGTACAGCACTAGAGTCTATTTTGGAAAGCAGAATGCTATTTCCAGGAGTGAGGGAATGGAAACATTAATATAGGGCAAGGCATTCAAAGTCAGCCTGGGTGATAGGGGCTCACAGCATATGCCTAAAGTGGAAAGACATAAGCTGAAATTCAAAATTCTTACAAACACTGCTTTGATGCCCACAGATTGTACTTTAACCCTTGTGTGGCTTCTTTAAAAACACAAATGATCAGATTAAAAATAAAAGCCAAAAAATGCAATTCAAATCCACATTCACTACCAGAAAACAAAACGTCAAAGACCACATTTTATACACACTACAGAAGTACTATTCCATTCGCCAAACATTTATTAAATCCTGCTATGAGCCTGGAACTGTACTAACATCAACAACTATGATCTATTGAGTGTTTGCTACGTGTTGAATAAAATTTTTTGATGACTTGTCATTTAGTTCTTACAAAATAATCCTATGAAATGAAAACTACTATTACCCTTTGTTTTACACACAGGGAAACTGGAGTTGGTGACAATAAGCAAGTTGCCTTGTTAAGCTGATAACTAAACCCGTCTGAGCTCTTAATCACTTTGCTGAATTCCCCACTATGTCCTACAGGTGCTGAGAGTGAAAAAAACAAGCATGATATGCTTTCTACCCCTCAAGAGCTCATTTTCAGTACAAAGGGTAGTACTATTCAGAAATATTAAAGTGTATATATAATTAGTTGCTTTAACACCCAGTTATTTTAAAGTTATTTGATAAACATAAATTATACTCAGCATGAACAAAGAGAAAAAATTACGTATGTTAAGGTGGTAATTCAATGGAGTTACCCTGGTCTTTCCAATTCCTGGTCACCTCCTCTTTTTGAAGCTGACACTTTAATATTTGACACTTAAATACTTATCATTTTAAGCTTTCCTTAACCAGATTAAATTTGACTATTTCTATAAATCGAATATGTATACATTTGCTATCTGCCTGGATGTTTGCTATGGTGATAATGAGAGAATAGAACCTCAGGCCCACTGGTACTGCCAATTCATAAATTATATATAGTTAAATTCAAACAATGATAGTGTTACTAGGATTTGGAAAGAAACATCATCACTTGTATGGAAGGACTGTTCAATTCTAAACAATTCAAAAATACTTGAAAACTGGAATTTAACCTCAAAACATCCAAAGTACACAGAAGTAATCTAATGGGCTGGCATCAGATCTTCCTTCTCTGGTCCCAAGCCTACAAGTGTTCTGAGGGCAGCCCACAATGATCCTGTTGGCCTCCATATACCCCCAGGGCCTAACACAGGGCTTGATCCAAATGCTGTCAGAAGACTTTAGCAATACCATTAGGCAAACGGAAAATCACAAAATCAAAGGGTCTTAAAATTAGAGCTCTGGGGTCTACATGGTCCAGCCAAGCAAGAGAGAAGCAAACAAGTGAACAAAAAAGTGTCCAAGCAGTTTTTTCTACATATGTGTTGTCTGTCTTCCATGCTGAGACTTCTGCACATACTATATTCAAAGAGACACTCAAGTGAATTTTCTGGGTTAATGCAATGAAACCATAGGACAAAGTGATAACATAGACCTCCCTTGGTCATAACAGCTAGAGTTAGTTATATGATCTTTCTTTCTTTTTTTAAAATTGTTGTTCAAGTACAGTTTCTCCATTCCTCCCCCCACCACTCTCCCCTCCCCACCCAACCCCACCTCCCATCCTTGATCCTTCCACCCTTCCCTTTGCCTTTGTCCATGTGTCCTTTATACATGTTTCTTGACAACGCATCCCCTCCCCGCCCCCATTATCCCCTCTCACCTACCCTCTGGTTACTATCAGTTTGTTCTTAATTTCAATGTCTCTAGTTATATTTTGTTTGTTTGTTTGTTCTGTTGATTAGAGAAGTTATATGATTTTTCAACACCTAAACAGGACTCTTGACTCTTTCAGCACCATAAGATAACCTTCCTTCACATGAACTTAAAGAACTATCATTCCACAACCTGAGTCTAATGTAAGAGTAAACCTCTGAAGTTCTTCTGGGTTTGAACAGGGGGCATGGACTTGCTAAAGCACACCTATTCTGCAGCCACTCATCAATACTGAGACTTTACTTCCTATAGCATTCTGAAAAAAGACATTTTATCTTCTCATATCCTGCTTATTATTAAAAGAATGAATAAATAATGAAAGAAAATCAAATTTCAATGTCCTGGTTGCACTGAATTACTCCTGAGGAGAGGGTTTAGGGGGAGCTTGGGTGTATCAAATTGATAGATAATCTGAAAACCTTATGTCTGCCATTACTCCTAGCCTCTTTCCCCCCAAACCTTTTACCAGAGTTGACACCCTGCTCCTGGGCCTGCCCCCAGCTGGTGGAGGCACTAATGAGCAGTGAAGTGGCCAAAGGGCAGGCAGCAGGTGGGAGCAGGGAAAACAAAGCTGAGAAGGGGACAGGAGGCTGGATCATCTACAAACTCCATAATCAGTCCCTGGATAATAGAGCTGGTCATAGCAATAAAGGTTTTTGTGTTTTACAACCCTGAATGCTTGACAGTCATTAGGTACAGACAGAACATTCCTGTCAGACACTTAAAACAGGAGAAAAAGCGTGGGTAAATTAAGCAATCTGCCCAAAGGTACTCAGCTCATTAAAACACAGAGGTCCTTATTTCACTCCAGAGTAGAGAGAGGCTTCATTAAATCCCATGGGATTGAAAATTTGCCAAAAATGGTTAACTATTTGTGTCAAATATTGATGAATTTGGAATAAAAAATTCTTTGATTTTAAAAATCTTAAAATGAAAGCATACCCCACTCTTAAAAACAGAACAAAAATATTCTCTTAAATGTGAAGTAATAGTTTTACCTATCTTGTCTAGTTAAAAATATGTATGATATGTTAATTTTATTCACATAGGACATGAGGGTATCCAGTATTTTAGAAATATTTACCATGGATACCTCAGATTTGGGTGAGCACAGGCAAACATGTATATGGTAGAAGAGAGAGAGGCTTAAACACACTTACTGTCCTACAAAATGGTCATTGATTTCCATAATACTTGTCATCTAATTAGACTGCAATTGAGATAACACTCTTGGCCAAGATTCAATGAATCTGATTATTTTTTTTTTATAGAGAAACAGGACATTTATCTGAATCACCTCCTATCTATAATTTGCCATTCAACCACAGGTGGGGGAAAAAAAAAACATGTTTTCTCTCGATAATTTAGTTAAGACCACATGGCTATTGTGGTACTATAGCAGGGTCACTTAAAGGGCAAACCCCAAGGCCAATGTCTCTATAATTCTTAATGGTCAAGATCTGGTAGTAATTGGCCGTACAAAACTTAACTGGATGACCAGGTAGGGCAAGTTATCGATCTCTTTTCAAGACTTTGTTTAACAGAATAGACAATATGCAAAAAAGCAAACAAATTAACATCGAGACAAAATATTAATGATCAAACCCAATTCTTGCCTTGTGAGCATGATTATTAGTGTTTTCACATTTAGCTTTGCAATTTTAAAAAATCATTTTAGTAAATTTTACAGTATGTTATTAAAAAACAAAGTAACAAGTCATTTTCCCCACAGAGTTCTGTTCTGTAAAGTTTTCCATTTTATCACAAAATATTGTTAATAAGGAGATAATTTCAGAAAATATTGCTCACTAATTTTGATCACCTTATGTGGATCAGAAAATTTATATTGTATTTGCTGAGCATATATCAAAACACGGGCTTCAGAGGGACCATCTCCCTATTTTTAAAGCCTATTATTATTATAAGTTTCTAAGGGAAAATGATTTTACCTTCACACACTCCATTAGCAGAGAGTTTATGTTAAATTAAAGTCATTTCTTTCCTTCTGACTCCAGTAAAAACTTGTAATTATCTGCAATATGCATTATTTCAGTTTAAACCAGGGAAGTGTTAAATCACAAATGGCTACAAGTTTTTTAAAAAGTAACAAACATCTGGAAGGAAAAAGTAATGGAAATGAAGACCTAGGGTTTTCAACATTAGATTTCCAGGTTCCTCAAAATAATTATGTTGGGATCTTTTGAAGAAATCCAGTGTTTCAATCAGTCTAGCTGTAATAGGTTTCAATTCTCATGTAGTTCCCTTGCTTGATTTTCAAACCATCATTTCTAGATTTCTACAAATTTGGAAAAACAAAAAGCCTTTGTTGCCTATCTAGAATTCTCATATGTTTGACTAACAAATGAAATTACATCACTTTCCTGTGTATCACAAGCTCTTTAATAAAAGAAAGACAACTGTCCCCAGAAAGAGATGGACTGGGATGCACATTTTTAAATCAACGGACTGCTGCACACACCCCAGCACTGAATAAAGAGGATCGGTGAGCCCAGAAAACAGCTGGGTTTTGTTAGTTAGTTCCTAGTGACCAAGTGAACTTAAGCTTCAGCATCTGGTCCTTGGGTCAATTTCTAGGTCAAGCTCAGTATCTACAGAATCATTTTTTTTTATTTAAAAACCATTAATTCAGATTGGAGAGTGTTTTCCTTTTGTTGTCAATTTCCTTTCTCAAAAAGACATTCTGTAAGCAAAACACCTAAAAACATCTTTTTCCCATTGATTTATTCTTTATTATTTTGTCCTTCCTTCTTTTCCTCCAGAAGCACCAGTTGCTTCACTAAGCAACATCTGGATGGAGCCTTTCATACGTGAGGTTAACATCTTTATTTTTTCATTGTAGCCTTGAGCCTTAGCTCCACTCCCTAAAACTTTTCCCAAATATTTTCCATCACTAAATCAGATATGTGACAAGCTCCTTTCCTGGGCAAGTATTGAGGAGTGCAAATATGAAATGCCTTGATTCAGTTGGCAGAAGGCCTGACTAATAGAACTCCACACAGGGTCTGAGAAAGCAGGGTATCTCTCATGCGCATATTGATGCAAAGAGCAGAAATTCTACTTTGCAAATTGGTAAACAACACAAGACACCAAACCTCTACAATGAGAAGAAAGGCTTATGAAACCATAATTTAAAATGTTCCCCTTAACTGTAAATAGGTTTACAATGTACTTTAGTATTCTTTATTAGCAATTCTTAAAATTTATGATATTCACCATAGACATATTGAAGACATAATGATACCAACAAGGTACTTGGTGTGATGCATAACCTCACTCCATGTGTAACTACTGGTAGCTATAAGTAATAAGAGTTTAGGCTGTCAGTGATATCTCCATGAAAATGGAGTTGAGCATAATTTCTAACATTTATAAAGCACTTACTACATGCCATGCCTTTTGATTAAGCCTTTTGCATGCATTATCTTATTTAATCCTCAAAATAACTCTATGAGAAATGTACTGCTCTTACTACTTTTTTTAAAGATGAGAAAACTGGACCTTTAAAAGGTCATGTAATTTGCTTGAGATCACAGTTAGTGAAGTGATGGGCCAGAGTCTGAACCCAAGTCATCTGAATCGGGACCCTGAGTTCCCAATTATTAAGGCCAGGAGAAAACTTAGGTCCTATTTCTCTTTCTTTCTTATTCTTTCAAAAATATAAATAAGTAAATAAATAAATAGGAAGTCCAAACTAACTCATCAAAAATAACAGATCTAAAATCCAACTCAAGTAAAGGGTAACAACCTAAACAGAAGTGCTCTTAATCAAAATCTAGTTAATGTGCTCACTGGATTGGCCAACTCTCCATCCCCTGCAGTAGCAAGACCAGCACAATTTTTCTGGTTAATCTGCCTTTGAATAACTGACCAATTATGGATCCCAATCACATCAGATGAGAGGGTCTCACTGTAGGTATGTTTTTTTTCCAGCCCTATTACATGGCACTATAGGATTTACAAGACATCTTTTTTAAATCAAAAGAACTTTAAAAGAAAACAATCCAGAAGAATAACAGGGAAGCAATTTGGCTTTTAGGCTATGTTCTTAGTAAATCCAGTCAATTGAAAAATATATCTCTGATACAAGGAAATCAGAGAATGACATTGTTGGAAAGAACTGAACTGACTATAAAGTACAAACCCATTTCCTATGGAAAATGCAATAATTTACTTCTTTAGCACAAGCTTTCCAGTGAAGAACGCCATTAAACGCGTTGCTATGACTGGCTGCATACTCTGCCCAACAGAATATATACAAGCAAAGAGGAAACACGCTGTCTAGAAAAAATATACAATTTCCTTTTATTTCCTCTTCTGAGTAGAACAATTCTTCTTTTGGAACAAAGCAGGGGCTTATAACAATTTACCACGTAACATTTTCCATTCAGACAGCCAGTAAAAATCAGAAGCCACGAGAGTCAATGAGGATGACCCAATGATTCTCACAAAACCCTCACAAGGGTTCTGTGGTGGAGGCTTCACATGGGCTTCTTACCCAGCAGGAAGATCGGCTGCCTGGAATCCATATCTCCACCAAGTGAGCAATAATCCATTGAGAAAAAATAAACATAGATACTTTAATTAATCCATATTTTATTTCAGCTTGGCTGAAATATGAGTTGTGTGAGGATGAGTAGTAGGAAATAAAGCTATAAAGACAGGTGGGTATAAACTGTAGGAATCTCAAAGTGCTAAGACAGGCTGTAATTAATTCAGTGGCCAGCTGCAGAACCACAGAGGCTGGTGGGTAGGGGAATGAGGCGATATTGGTCAAAAGGTACAAATTTCCAGTTTAGGATAAGTTCTAGGGATCTATCATGTGATTATAGTTAACAATATTGTATTATACACTTGCAAGTTAAGAGAGTAGATCTTACATGTTCTCACCACAAAAAAAGAAACGTTAATTATTGGAGGTGACGGAGGTATTAACTAATGTTACTGTGGTAACCATTTTGCAATATGCATAAAATGTATCAAATCAACATGTTGTATTCCTTAAATTTACACACTGTTATATGCCAATTACATCTCAAAAGAAGCCACACTTGATAGCTGTTGTGCTAATTAATGTCCATTGTATTTTCTTATAATTTATTTCATTTCATTTCAGCAAAATTAATTTCATGACTTCAAACAACTTATCTATTTTCTAACATGTAGCCTATTAGAAAGTTTATACAGGTCTTTCTTATTGATTAGTTCAGTGGGGTAGGATATCCTATCAAAGTTCTGATGCTTGAAAATGGAAGCCCTATATTTTTGTATATGTATGTGCACCAATGCCAACTTAGTCAACAGAGTACTCATTTGAGTATAATGCAAGGAGCCCTTTTTGATGCCTGAGACAAAGTCAAAAAAGGCCTTGTAGCTTCCTCCTCACTAGTCAGAACTTTCCAGCAGGTCTGAGTGCGTGTCAGAAGGCTGAAAACCTACCCTGAGATCATAAGGCTGGAAGGCCACCCATGGGTGGGTGCTCCAGTCACTCCCAGATGCACCCAGACTTCAAGCCAATCCTATGAAAGCACCAGATCTGTGAGTGAGAAGTCTCCAGATTCTAGACTCCTAGCACTGGAGGCGCCCTCTACTGCTTGAGCCCTTCCAGCTCAGGCTGTAGACATCCTGAAGCAGAGGAAAGCCTTTCTGCTGCACCCAGCCCATACACCTGACCCAAAGAATCCATGAGCATAATAAAATGGCTTGTTTTACATTATTAACTTTGGGGGCAGTGGATTAAGCAGTGATAGGGAGCTAGAACCCTGTGTACAAGATCGGTGATAAATCCACTGGTTGTGGAGCCCACACCTAAAATGTGACACTTAATTCTGGGCAACGTATTTCAAAAGACTAAAAATCAAGCATACTCAGAAGAGAGTCACAAGAATGTTCATGTATGGAGGAAAAACTGAAAGGACTGGAGATATTCAAACCGGAAAAGAGAAAAAAGGTTATATGCTAATTGTCTTCAAATATATGAAAGGCCATCGTGAGTGAAAATGAAAACAATTATTCTGTACATTCCCAGAATAGAGGCCTAGGGACAGTGAGCAGAAGCTAGAGGAAGTCAGATGGAAGAATTTTCTAATGTTCAGCGCTTTCCGGGAAAGAAGAGGCAGGGTTAAGAAGTACCAAGTTTCCTAATATTCACAAGGTAATCAAACAGTCTAGATAGATGATCACCACCCAGTGAGTAGGTTTGGAGAGAATTCACTTATTGACCAGAACATGAATGAAATGCTCTTACTTTAAGGTTACACTGTAACACTGAGATGTGTTTAATCTAAAGATCAACCCCATTTGCTTGCGCTGAGAAATCTAATCCCAACACATGTTGAGCAGAGGGGAAAAAAATACAAGATGAATAAATTAAATGAAAGGCAATACCCAGGTATAAATAAAAAGTGATGAAGAACTTTAGATGAAGAAATGGCAAACTAACAGGAAAATATAATCCAGCATAGCAGCAAAGAAACCTTTAAAAAAGATGAAGCATGAAGCATAAACCAAGGAAGTGAGAAAGGGAAAGGCAAAGATCCCATCATAGATGATACTGGGTATAGAGGATGCCTTTCTTTTCTTGAGAAATGGTTTTATTCATTGTTAAGACTTTTCTCTTCTGTCCGTGGGAAAGACAAACCAAAAGAGCATGGCAGAGTAGCAGCAAAGAGAACAAGTTCAAGTGGTAAAATGAGCAAAGCTCTTAAGCGGTCGCTGAATTTCTGGCCTCAAATAGATCTGTCTGCCCATAGGGTCAAGCGCACTTGCATGGAAACCACTGTTGATGCAGTCAGGAGGTAAGAATGACTAAGGGAAGCAAGAAAAACTGGAAATTAAAACCTGGTTTCTTAACAAAGCCAATATGGTGGGAAAAAACACAAACCACCTAGAAAATGAGATGTGTCTAGGGCAAAGCCACAAAGGAAACAAAAAAGAAAAAAAAGAGAAAAAAAACGTTAAAAAGTTATCTCAAACACATTTCATCTGAACTTTATCACCATTTGTAATCAGCTTCTAAGGTTTCATAATAGCCTTTAACCTTAGTTACACAACCCACTGAACAAGTCATCTCATTGTTATCCCACTTGAAGGAAGAGTGGAGACTCTTTTCATATTGATAAGAGATAGAAAAAGGAGTCACTCCTAGGAAAGAAAAGTGTTCTGAGAAAACTCATGGAGCCTAATGGTAAGGGTGGTGATAAACTTTCACTTGCCTTAACCCTTTCAAAGATTCATGGAACCATAAATTAGAAATTCATGTAATTGATAAAATAAAGCAAATGTTTCATTTAAATAAACAGAAACTTTTTATTAGAAAAAAACAGAAATTATATCTTATTACTCACCCATTTCCTAGGTCGGCCTCTTGGCCGTTTTTCTCCAGTGGCTTCTGCTTTCTGCAAAATGAAAAAGGAAGTCATGTGGTTTCCTACCTGACATTATTTATAAGTGCTGCACCAAGGCACACATTTCAAGTAAGCATGTTCCGATTCGCAGAGGTGGTATTAAGATTGTTTTAACAAACTCCTCTTTTTAGGTTCATCTTCTCCATTTTTGATTCTTCTTCTTTGTTCTCCATTGTATGATGTAAATAGATAACTATACAACCCTCACCCTAAAAGACTCCCCTGGAGTGAGTTTCTTTTATTTCTATCCATAATAAAAAATTATTTCCATATACCCATAATTATATAAAGTATTTTAGAAAATTAACATTTTTTTAGAAAATTAATGTTTCTTAAGTGATGACCTTCTCTCCATGTCACTAAAGTTACAAAAATTAATATTGATATACTGCTTCATAATTTACAAAGCACTTCTACATACATTGTTACTCAAAACCAAGTCTAAATGTAAATAAGACATAAAATTCTGATTAAAAAAACTTTTGCATATTTCTACAAAGTTAATTCCCTGTTCCTTTGCAAAAAACAGTCACTTATCAATCAGTTCACCTAAAAGAGAGGGGGAAAAAACTGGAAGAAATCATCAGTATTTGTCTCTGAAATGAAAATTATGGATATTAAAAATAATAAGTAAAAATTTGTATGTTAACTATAATTCCACACTCAACACAGACCTAACCACCTTGAGGGTTATTTCATTGCTTTACTTCATAGAAGATTTTTCTGGTATCAGTTATTTGTTCCCTTTTGAATCTAAATTTAACATTGTCCATTAATTAATTTCCCTGTGTTTATCATCCCTTACACACACACACCACATACACACATGTCACATACTCCTTCTATAAAAACAGAATAAAGAAAACTTAGTACATACACTTCTGTGTAAGAGGATCATCCCAGGGCTATATATATGCAAAAATATAGGTAGCCTGAGTCAGTATAACTTGTTTTGCATTTCACTTTCATTACCTGGGGTAGCAGCCAGTAAGTACTTCATACATTGATACTACTAAAATTACCTCTTATAGTTGTATACCCTGCCAAATGAGAATCTCCTCTTTCTCGCTTCAATCTTCTGGTAAAAATAGATGGAGACAGATGATAGATTAGATAGATAGATAGATAGATAGATAGATAGATAGATAGATAGGCAGATAGATAATAGATAGATAACAGAGAGAAAGAAACAAACAAACAAAATAAGGCACAAGATTTCTCACCAAATAATATCTTCCTGGCCTGGCATTAGTATCCAACAGGTCCCATGAACTAACCCAAACTCTGAATAATTATGTTAGTTCACATTTAATTAGTATCTAAAATATTCCAGACAAATGGCTAAGTCATTCACATGTTGTTTTAACCCTTACAAAGCTTTATGAGGTGCTTATTTTTTCTTATTTGGCAGATGAGCAACTAGATTTCAGCCAAGAGAGGTAAATAACTCAAGGTCACACACGAAGCTGGTAAATGGCAGATCTGGGGATTGAACCCACCTCTGCTGGGTTCTAAGGAATGACTCCTACACTCTCAACAGGGCTGCTGCCTTTCCACGGGCATTTGCTACCATAAAGGGATATTTTAGTTAACTAAAATCCTCACTGATCCAGCTAATTTCCCAAAACAGAAGGAAGCCTGGTGGAGCCTTTGTCTATTTGACCATCAGATTGAGCACTTTGAATGGTTGTTTACTACTTTTCAGCAGCCGCACAAAGGAATCACTTATTGTTAGAAGTTAGTGGCAATGTCTTAATGTCAGTCATAAGGGCATGAAGTAGATTAAGTGGAAGCCAGGAAGGTCCAGTGAATCATACCCCCTTGCTGAGTGTTGTCTCAGGGAGAGAGGGAGCTATCTTAAAAGGAACACAAGCTCCACTTTGGAAAGCTTAGATTCAAATCCCTGCTCTGACATTTTAGCTTTAGAAGTTTGGACTGGTCCCTGAAAACCACAATTGGATTTTATATGTGAAATGGAGATAATGTCTCCTGTGAGGAGTGAAGTGCCCACCACAAATGAGGTGCTCAAGAAATGTCCTCCCCCTTCTAATAAGATGGAACTCTTAAAGGGAAAGTTTTCCTTTAGGTTAGTCCAATCCCACAGAAGGTTCAGTCAATGCAAATATTCCATTACACCAGTCACCTTTAGAATGAAGCTTTTAAGAAACCCTTTGGCTAGTACATAGTGAGTTATACAAGTACAAAATTCCCTAATACAGAAGCAGTGTCTGAGTTAGTCTTTGGGAGCATAATTTACCCAGTAGTAAATTACACCAACACAGAAGATAGAAATCCTTCCTAGCAAGCATGGCGATGATAGGTGGAGTTGAGGGGAGGAGGCTGTTGACCTTAAAGACTAGCAGAGCAACACCAGGCTCCCTCTGCACAGTTGCTATGTTTCAGGGTGTATCTAAATTCTGTTGAAGAGAGGGCTGTTTTCTAAAAGGGTTTCACTGCATTTCAAAGTCTGAGAAAGCAGATCTCTCCAACAGAGAGAAAGCCCTACAAATAAAAGGATTTTAAAATGAGCATCTCATTTACAAAAAGCCTATTCAAAAACAAAATTCACACCACTAACGAAAGGGCAAAATATCACGACTGTCACTTGGATTTGTTAAAAGCAAACTTGCTCCAAGATCTTCAGGCCGGTGTTCCATGTAAACTGAAACCCTCTTCTGAGACTGCATCTAGAAGAAACACATTAGCTGTGCTGTGTGGCGTCGATCTGGGAGGTTTTCATTGTTCTTTAAAACCCACATTATTTAATCATTCTGATCAAACTTCACAAAGACTGCAAAACAAGTTAGGATTTTAGTTTATAAACCAGCATAGATTCAGGGTTTTTACATACTGAAGAACACAGGCTTTAATTTTTTCTGTGTATTTAATGCTCTTCAGGGTATTATTTTTCAATAGAAGACAAACAAAACATTTTGGGGGCTTCTTTTCTTTTTAATATGTCAACATATGCAGTACCAGTGGAAGTGTATGTTTGTTTTTCCTCTGTCAGAGAGGAATTTGATTCTGAACTGCAAACCCATGTATAATTGAGACAAAAATTCATTCTAAGTACTTCCTGCTTATCTGGGGGGTAGAGATGGAGTGGAAATTCTATATTTGCAAGAATTGAAATTTCACACTATGATCAGTACTGTTATACTAATATATGCAGCTATCTTATTGTATGTTGTTAAAAGTGATGGCTCTTCCTTGCTTGTCTTCATTCATATTGACTTTTTTAAAAAGTCTAGATTCAGAACTGTATCTTTAATTTTATACCATGCTTAGAAGCAAGTTCATGAGGGCTGGGAGGAATGTTAAATGGGAAATGTAATTATTTCTTTCTCTGAGAAGTTCTGGTACTCCAGGCTTTCAAATGCACTATGCACTTAAAAAAATAATTAAGAAAGGAAATTCATCTAAAAAACATAACTCTTGAATTTGGAAACAGTGCTTTGTCTGGTGCACAAGATATGCTCACTACACATTCGCTGAAGAGGGAAGGAAGGGAAAAAAGAAACATTGCTGTTTATATCATGTGTATGTCTTGTTTCCCTCTTGCTATCAGAATTCTACAACTTTGTAGGACTTCTGGGTAAGATTTTAGCAAGCATTTAATCTAGCTCCTTCATTTAACAAATAAGAAAGCTTTTGGATGTCTTATGATCTCCAAAAGCATAGTCCAATGGTTTATTAGGGGACCAGAAGTCTGGGTATCAGCTAAAGCGCTTCTACAGTCCAAGCTTGTAGAGCTGCCCTCCAAAGGTGTCTCAAAACCTAACTTCCAGCCTGTATTTCACGGTACTAGAGATAACAGTCTACATTCTAGCAAATATTTTATAAAATATTTGACAACATCTACAGCAGAGGAAATATCATAAGCTTTAGAATGAGATTTGCATTCAAATCCAGGAGCCACCATTTGCTGGAGTAGAACATTAGATATGTCAGTTTGTCGTTTGTGAAATGAAGACCGAAATGTCTACATCAGAGGATAAAAGATGATACATAGTAAAGTGCTTGACAAAAGTGACAGCATTTAGTAGGTACTCAAACTTAATTTCTTCTTCCCTCCACATTTTATAATGCTATCCTTAAAAAATACCTTCCAATTTTTTAGGTTTCCATAGTGATTTTTGGAGCATCGTCTTACTTAAGTATGGTCCCTATTACTTCCCCCGTTCCACAATTGGGAGATTAAGCCATCTGCCCATATTCATAAGTAGTGGAACTAAGACCCAATCTAATTTCAAGGCAATAAAGGGTCTATTCTTCTGGGAGATGCTCCCATACAAAATAAAATAGCCATGGGCAAATTTTTAAAAATCAAAACCTTCTGGGGTGAGAAGCAAATGAGTAGTTAAAAGTAAAACATTTCCAAGTTTCCTGTAAAGACATGGATAGGAGCTGAGATTGGGAAGCAAGAGAATTCTCCAGTTCTGACTTCTGAGTCAAATTTACACAGCTATTAATTTTTTGCTAATCTAAATGCTCTCATCATATTTTATATGTACTGTGATATTGCATGAAAGCCAGAACTTTCCCATCCTTAATCACTCAGTACATCTGAATAACCACCCCCCCCCAAAAAAAGAAGTAAAAGAATATTTAGGCATAGTAGACCTTGTTTTGTTTTCGTGTATCTCTATGTATGTATATATGTACAATATGTATGTATGCAAAGATAGATAATTTTAAGACTAAGACCCGCAGACCTAAGAGCAGATGGAGCCAACTATCCAAAGTTTAAAAAGTCACATTTTGTTTCTTTCAGTTGTTCTTTTAAAAATATAAACAGGGTAAATCGATGAGCACTGGCATCAAAATCACCTGGATTC
The DNA here is from genome assembly GCA_028533065.1 of Trachops cirrhosus. Taxonomy (NCBI): domain Eukaryota; kingdom Metazoa; phylum Chordata; class Mammalia; order Chiroptera; family Phyllostomidae; genus Trachops; species Trachops cirrhosus. The sequence continues at coordinate 55,332,104 of CM052539.1, read as the reverse complement.
ATCAATTAGACTAAGCACGGAGTAGCTCTCATATCACCTTTTTGATTATCTACTTTTAAGGGTTTCTAAAGTTTAAGTGCAAACATTTGTAGTCTTAAAAAGATGTTACAAGCTTGCCATCACTCTGTATATTTTCCAGCAGGACATATAAGTAAATTCTACCCTCTACTGAAGTTTGTGCTCTCTTTACCCAAGGAAGCCCTTATTGTCAAGTCCCATATCATTATTTACACGCGCCCATCTTCACCTATACAGACACTAAATTGAAGCCAAGGCCAAAATGACCAGACAAATTATTTCAAAGTTTAAGATTATCTTCCTTTAAACTCTCCCTCTACCTCTTTTATAATCAGAAAAATCAATATCAGTGATACAAGAGTCCATAGGGGTTACCTTCTGAGCAAACTGCCCCCAAGAAAAGAGAATGACTGCACTACCGCTTGCTAAATCAATGAGAAGATGCCACTCAAAACTGTTCAGTGCATTAAAGCAATAAAGAATAAAACAATAGCCTAAAATATAATAGGTCCTCCATTCCCCTTCTCCTCCTGGTTGGCAGAACAAAGATTCATAACTAAAAACTTTAGAATTTAGAGGAGTGAAATTGATTTTTCCACCCTTGTGCCAAGCTATATGGTTCCAAGGTCAGCTCTGGAAACTGCAGGAAGTCAGCTAACAAGACAAGATAGGTTTGTATGACTTCACTGCCATAAAATACTTTGCAGCATCCATTTATTCTCAAGAAAGCACTGAGATGCAATAGTATGTTTTCACTCCTTAGCACAATGATCTGTTGAGATCTGGAGATAAAAACGAGTCAGGGTTGTGGTCAATGTAATGAGGAGCTTTCCATGAAAAAAGTTGAGAAGAATGATAAGTTTGCAGACAGTGAGAATTATGGCTCCTTTGAAATAAAGTTATTTCATAAAATAATTCAAATGTAGTTGAATCTCCTATATTTAGACCTTAATGCCTTTGAGTCAAAGGCATTGCCAGATAAAATTTACTGATGCGATAAGGCTCGGTGGTCCCTGGCAAAGTGAAGTGAAAAAAAATGAGTTAATTGTTTAGGTAAGTCAGCCTAAAATATAAAGATTATGAAGACAATAATGGGACTTTACTTAATTCTACCTCTGTGGATGCATTTACCTACTTAGATAGGGCCCTGGATCCCAATGGAAATTACCTTCTCACTAAATCATACCAGTGACATCCCTTACTGGTGTGGTTCAGTGGGTTGTCCCACAAACTGAAAGGTCACCAGTTCGATTCCAGGTCAGGTTCCATGCCTGGGTTGGTGGCCAGGTCTGTGGTTAGGGGCATGTGAGAAGCAATAGATTGATGTTTCTCTCCCTCACTTTCTCCCTTCCCTCTTCTCCCACTGGAAATAAATAAAATCTTTTTAAATAAATAAATAAATAAATAAATAAATAAGTAAATAAATAAATCATACTACTAATGTAGAAACCATAGGCTAGAATTGTATGATAACTTCTAAAACCATCTTTCCCCAACTTACCTATAATGATGCCTTTGGTAACTCTCTTTAATTGAGCCTAGTATTCTGAAAAAAAAATTTGTCCTCACTCAGCATTATGCTCTAACATTTACCTGAAATGATGAGTAAACCCCACATTCTCTCATCCAAAAATATCTATGATTGTTGTTAGTAATCATTTATGAAAAATCCAGAACATTTCTGGGAATGCGATTAGAAGGAACACAAATCTGCCTTTTTAGTATCCAATTAATAGCAGGCCTTCTTTGCTTGAGCAAATAGAAGATATAACTTAACTCTTTACCTAAACATATTATTTGAATCATACATCTAGACATTTTCATTCTGCACTTTGCTCTCAAGGTTTTAGTCAAAAATAAGCTCAAGAAAATCTATGACATTATGAAGTAGGGCTACCTCATACATCCAAACATTTTTGTATGCAATTTCCTTCTATTAAAGTTTGATTCCATCTATTTTCCCCTAAAAGTACCTGAATGAGAACTGGCTTGAGACTTAGACATGAATTTGACTTGTGACCTTAAACCCTGGAGAGTTAATGACAACCTCTTTAGCCTTCTCTCACGATTAACGAGCTGCAACAAAATTCCTCAACCAAACATAAAGGAGAAGATATCTTCCTTTTCCCCAAACATGGGTAATGTGAAAATACAAAGTGTTTCCCTCCAGCACAAACATGAGAAGAAAACAAAACAAAACAAAAATGAAATTAAGAGGCAACTGGTCACAGGTATATCTCAAAGTAAAACATAAATAAAAAGGTCAAGACACACAAACACAGACACACACACACATGAATAAGTTATGTATTCAGGAAAACATTAACTTCTGGTGTCTTTTGTGAAGATAACAATATGGGGCTTGTTCGGGGACAAATTTTGAGCACTCAGAGTGGAGTTCTAAGGAATGATAGAACTGTTACACAATGGTCATCTATGAGAAATTGTCATAATGGAATATAAGCAGATTTAAGAATTATCTTCTCTTCTAAAAGTTCCAAGCATAACAATATCTTTAGAAATGTTTGTTTTATATTACACAAATCAATTTACATTGAATATGGTCTGAAATTAAAGTGATTGCTAATGTAGGAGTCAAACACTTGGTCTTGCAACACTCAGCATGCATTGTAAAGTTTCACATTGCTAATTTTCCAACAAGCAGTTCTTTTTCCAAATGCCCCAAGGCCAGTTACTGAGATCAAACATAAACTTTGTAAGTAAAGAAGCTCCAAGCTGTAAGAAAGTTTAAACACATATCTTCAGGATTCCTCTGTTCATTGCATCTCCTCTAATTTTAGAGTTCTATTCTCTTACATACTTACCAGTTTTCGTTATATAGTTTTCATTTTGATGAGCCTTAGTTCTCAGGAGAATAATATCCAATTTATTAATCATAGAAGATTTCTCATATGACTACTACTTCAGAGTAGACTGATCTACTCTGGTCAGTCTAGCAAGATATGTTTACCTTACATGTTATGAATAATATAACTACTTCTTTAAAAGATTCCTTTTCAAAATCATTAGAAACATAGGTTTTGTTAGAATACAATATATGTTTGATAAATATATGTTTGATAATCATATTTCTATAGGGTAGTAGCAAACTCAATAAATACTCACTTGAAAGTGAAAATACCTTAAGTTTACACATGCCATGAACAATTCATCAATGTCATTCATTGTTTTGCAAAGTATTATCTTCTCCAAATGAAGCGTAATTCATAAAACTGAAGAAGTATAACAGTCATGTTATGGGAAAATATATTTATTCACTTATATTAGAAGGGTGACTTTTATAACAGAATTGTGTGAAATAATTTTGTCTGGGAGAATGAAAGATTTCAGTGAAATATTTCCTTGGGCAAAAGAAAGCCTACTTTGTTTTGGAAGCTGTAATATGTATCCATACAGAACTGTCAGAGAGATGAGTGGCCTATGAACGTCATTGTTAATGCCTGTCATAAAAGTAACTAAAAAGAAATTAAACCTTCGTTGGGAAGAGATCAACTTTTTTTGCTATTTTGTTTTAGGTGGTAAATTAGCACAAGTGTCAGCTCTCCTTGTCAATAAAGATTTTGTTAGTCAGTGGTAAACTGTCCAAAATGAAAGGTGATGGAAGCATCTCTTTACTCACTGGAAATCATGTAATACAAATGAAATCTGAAAGATAATTCTTTTTTTCTTTTTTGCCTTAAATTTTAAATGTTGTATTTATGATGAGACTTATGTATTTCTTTCTGAGAGATATTATAATGACGCATCTTTCTTCAAAACAACTACATCATAGTCTAACCACTTGTTAGCTACCCACCAAGATATCCCTGTCATCTCATTAAAGAAAATTAAGTTAGGTAAATCCTACACTAAGCAACATAAAAAAAATCCTGTTGAATTAGCCATTTCAGTTAATTTAATAAATGAGATAAAATGTAACAGAAAGTATTCATGTCAGAAATATAAGATTATATATTCTCATTTCTAAATGACAGGGTAGTTTAAGAGCTACTTGAAAATTTATTGATTAAATGTGAGTCACAAATCTTCATTCTGACAAGCAGTTATATTTAAATACATTAGAAATTTGCCCCTTCAACTCTGTTCAAGACTGTTAAAATAAAACAGACAAGAAATCATAGTTCTACCCTATATATGTATCACTGGTTGCTATGACAGTTTACAACATAAAACCCATCACATATAATATGGTTAGTGCCCATAATCATAGAGAAAACCACATAAAACATTAATCCCCAAAAGATGAGCCTGTAAGTCCTTTTTAACAAATACTGTACATGACTTACTCAAATCTACCCAAAAATATGTCAGAATTTATTTCTGAATTTTGAACCTTTGTTTTAACTAATGAACAAACCAGCAGATCAAATACAGAAATTTTTCATATTTATTTATAAAGCTAAAAAAATGTGAATTTTATAGTCACCTTCACTTCTCTATACATGTATTGACCCTGAGATATTTCCTCTTTGCTAGCTCAAATAAAAGCAACATAAAGTTATTTTAGACTGAAATGTAAAGTTTATAAAGAAGAACACTGGAAGTTATACTGTCCTGGCCCCCCAAAATACTGTAAGTGAGTCAAATATTTGTTTAAGAAAAACTTTTCATTGTGCCCCATTTAAAGCATTTCTATACCACCTAGTGGAAAGGCTTTTTAGAAGAGTTTGATATGTTATACTGCAAACTTATTGTAAACAAATAGCATACTTTACCATCAAATTTAAAGCTGTAAAATTCATAATTTTTTTCCAGTACCCCATAATTGGATTTACTTCTAATTATTGTCTATTTGGCAAAACACTTAACTTTAATAGGGGGATTTGGATTTTCAGTAGTCTTGTAAATAAGCACAAAGTAAATTAATCTTTATTATTTTTAAAGGAAATTGCAAAATCTATAGTCTTGATTTGTATTTAACTATTTCACAACTGGCCCAATTCCTAATGGTGTCATTCTTCACTCCCCCTCCTTCCCCTCTCACCTCCGTTTTAAGTTTCATATTATTTGGTGATTGCTTGTTTAAAAACAACACTGAAGTCTCTTCATGAACTTTTTCATGAACTTTTTATGCTAAGCATTTGCTTAGACATCTTACTAATATTAAGGGTGGGAAATGAGTCTTGGGTTAGCCAGTTAAGACAAATCCTTAAGTGTGGATCTAGAATGGGAAAATTACAGGGGAGTTCCTGTGGTCATTGAGAAAGTTGGGAGGACTTAAGAAATCTCACCTTTTGAGCTGCTTTGGAGGGACTCTTGTTTTTGCTGCCTTTGGGTCTTCCCCTGGGTCTCTTAGGAGATGGCTCACCAGTTGGCTCCTAATTGTGAAGGGAAAAAAATGCTGTTTTGGCAAGAATATCTGCAAGAAATTGACCCTGACTCTATAGTTATATTTCTTCACATGTTGCTCCACCAAACTGTTGGAACACATTCAGTTCAAGTATAAATAGTGATGAGGGTATAGAGTTTAGAGAAAGGGAAATAACTATACTTTAAATCCAAGGGTTCAAAGAGGAAAGTGTATTTTACATATGAAAACTAGATTCTATTTCAACCCTACAAAAGTAACAAAGGGTGACAAGTTTGCATGTTCTAGACAGAAAGTCATACCTTTTTGAGGTGAAAAAGTTGAATGGTTACGCATTTGGCAACTCAACAATTAGCATTTTACACAAATACCACTAAGCATTGTACTAGCGTCTCAAACAGAAATACCAAGCTAACATCATAAGTATTTCAGCAATCTTCCCTAATGAAGAGATGGTTTTTAATCACATCTATATATCTGCATTGTCAGTCAACACATTGAGTGAAGTATTGGAGCAATTATCCAAGTTCTTCAACTCAAAATAACTCCATTCCCCTTAAAATTTCCAAATAATTATGGTAAATCTGTTGTGGGAGGTTTTGCTTGAATTATCTAGATAATTGCTTCAATTCTCCACTTCCTTTTGGAGATCCAGGCATAGACTCTAGTCTAAATTTAAATATTTTTTGATAAAAATGAACAGTTTCTACAAAACTTTCTTTTGAGAAAACTCCTAAAATTCCTAGGGGGGTGAACTGGAGAAAACAAAAGGGGGAGGGCGAGTGAGTTGGACTGGAAGTGTCTGGAAAGAAGAAATTGAAACTATCAATAGGTTTAGCAAAACTTTAAATGGCTTCTATGCCAAATAGTAAATACTCAAGTGGTTAAGAGAATGCGATGATTAATATTCCTGTTCCTAAATATTTACCCAGTGAATCACCAAATTTCATTTCATTCAGATTTGGTGATTAAATGAGACTAATGAGCTTAAAACTCATGAAAGTCTCCAATGAAAATTCGCATCCTACTTAGAGAATCTGGGGAAGGTTGCTGAAAGCTTCTTCGGGACCACTAGCGCCAGTGGGCACATCCGGGGCAAACACATCGGAGACACATTTTCCTTTCTTTGTGAACTCTGCCTTAACTCAAAGGTAAAGCCTCCAATCACCTCCAGACCCCACTGCAATTTCTTCTGGATTTTTTTTTGGCGGGGGGAGGTCGGGGGCAATCAGAAGAGCTCGAGAAAGCTGGGTGGCGGGTAGGAAACAAGGGCGGGGGGACGGGCAGAGACTTCCTGGGAGGTGTAAAACAGGATCCTAATGCGGTATAAAGTGTCGCTTGGGCAGAGCGGGAAAGCTCGGGGGCCTCTAGATAGGCTTGTTTCCTTGGATGGTTTCAAAAAGGTACAACCCTCTTAGTTACTAAAAAAAAAAAAAAAAAAAAAAAAAAAAAAAGCGCTGGCAAGCAAACATTGTTCGATATCCCCACCTTGCTCTCGGGCAGCTCTGGGACTCTAGCATAATTTTCTAATCGCCCCCTTTGCCATAAAGGAAGTGCTTTAAGGCTAAGGAATGAAGAAGTTTTAAAAGCTTGAGGAAGCGGAGTTTAAATGTTCTCAATAGTCAAGTCCCGCTCCAGCCACGCTCGCCAAGGCTTCGAAATTTCAGCGAACAAAACCCCCCGCCCTAGGCGCTGCGCTCAGCCCTGCAAGCGCCGGCTGCACGCTTAATTGGTTGCATCCTCAGACAAAACCCTCCATTCCGCGGGGTCCAGGGTGCCCCTTGATCGTCCCCTCCCAACCCCCAGCCAATGGCCCTAAAGTAACACATTTAATGTCTGAAGCTCTAAGGCGCGGGATTCAGGAGCAAAAGTGAGACTGGGCGTTTGGCGAGGAAGTGACCCTAAGCTACGGTGCACCCTCTCGGACATTACTTTCCATCGCGCCCTCGGTCAAACGAGCTAATCCCGTCCTTTGCGGACCCGGGCTCTCCTTTAGCCCCTTCCCAAGGACACCTCCGCGGCGGCACCGCATTTAAAGAGCCCTGAGAGGACCCGGCGGGCCCACGAGTTCTTTGTCGGGAGGGCGCGAGTCTCGGGCCACCGAGAGCTTGGGGGAAGGCGCCAAGGGGGCGGCTGCTGAGTGCCAGACCCGGGCCCGCGAGCAGCCCCGGTTGGCGGGAGAAAGAGCCAACGGCCCTTCGGCCCCTTCAACTCTGCCCCTCCAGCGCTGCCCCTGCAGAGCACTCTTGCCCCCCGGCACTTCTTTTCCCCCCGACAATTGCAAAGCGGCTCGCAAAGCTCCTGGGGAACCCTGAATTGTCGGACCCCGGCCACGTTCAGGAATCAGGAGCTACCGCGACACTCAAAGGGGTGCACAATAGCGAAAATCCGCGAACGAGCTTCGCCTGACCCCACCTCCCTCCTCCGTCCGGCTGCCGGCAGAGGCTCCCCACCTCCCGGTCCAGAGGGGCGCGGGCGCCCCGGGGTTCAGCCGCGCACGAGACTCCGCCGCCTGCCCCCCTGCCGGCGGGCAGCGCGCGGCGGCTGCGGGTACTGGACTTCCGCGCTTCCCGGGGCCCTCGCAGAGAGAGCGGAGGTGGGCTGGAGCTCCCACCCCGCCCGGGTAGGGTACTGACTTGCTGCTGCTTCCTGGGTCGGCCGCGTCCTCTCTTCTGAGGCGCCGGGGCGGCAGGTTGTCCCTGGGCAGAAGTGGACGGCTGCCCGGCGCCTTCACCGCGTGCGCTCATCCTGCCTCCCGCCGCCGCCGCTGCTAAAGCCGCTGCAGCTGCTTCGCCTCCGCCGCCCCCAATCGGCCCAGCACCTTTCGCGAGAGTGGTTGATAGGGCTGGAGAATGAGGCGGGGTGAGCGAAAGCTGGGTGCTGCGAGGGCTGCTGCTTAGGCTGCCACAGCTGCCACCATCAACACCGGACGTCCAGAGGCTTCCAAAAAGAGAGAAGAGGGGAGGAGGAGGAGGAGAGAAGGAGGCGCTGCTGGTGGCTTCGGCAGCGGTGGGTGGGTGCCGGAGGTGGAGGTGGCGGTGGAGGTGGAGGTACTGAGAGGAGGAGGAAAGCGAGGGAGAAGAAAAAGAGGGTTTGAAGTTGAGAGGCTCCCTCTCGGTTTAGGATCAGGAGTTGTGATCACCGGGAACACTTCGGAAACAGCTTGGAAAGGGAAGAGCTTGGAGTGAATTGTGTCCCTTGAAATGTTAGGCGGGGAAAGAATTCCTCCTCCTCTTCCCCCCCGCTCCGCGCTCGCAGAGCAAGAAAGAGAAAGAGAGAAAACAAATAGCGCCTTGGGCAGTCGGAAAGCAAGGGAGGCTGGGTGGATTCTGCGGAGCCCGGGTCGGGCACTGAGCACCGGCAGGGGACGAGCAGTGGGTGGCACCGCGCCTCCCTGGGCAGCAAGAGCTGGCGGCAGCGACACAGGAGAGTCGGAGGGGGACCGGGCTGCTCGCTCCTGCGTCCTGCACCAAGTGCGCGCTGCCCGGGCTGGAAGTTTTCTGAGTTCCTGCCCCCAGGATTCAAGTGGGATGAGTGTGTGTGTGTGTGTGTGTGTGTAGGGGGAGGCGGGATGGGGGTGAGGAGTAGTGCCCACCTCTAATCGTGGGCGGATAAAGGGGAGGGGGCTGCTCAGGAGGAAAAGTATGAGGAGGAGGGAGGCCGGGCAGACCGCCGAGCCAAGGCGCCTGGCCGCGGGCCAGAGGCAGCGTTCGAAATACAACTGCCTCGGCGGCGGCGGCGCCCGGGTGCCACCCGGAGCCCGGCTCACGTGCTCCCGCCTGGCGGCGGGGTTAAAGGGACAGGCGGGGATCCCAAACCGACTTGCCTCTGGCCTCGCCCCGCCCGCCGCCCAAGGTCGCCCCGGGGCGGTTGTCCTAGGAAGGCGCGGGAATGTGACTGCAGTAGAGCCGCGATTAGGGGTTTAGCCTTTACCTGCACCTCCACGATGCGGAGCCAACACTCTGCAGGAAGCGTTTAGCTGCAAGCGCGGCAGAGTTCTAGGTCCCTGTGAGTGAGAAAGCACTGAAAAGGACTAGGAGCGGGCCCCAGCCAGCCCTGCCCTGCCTCGGAATGCCCTCATCACAGCTCGCAGGACCCGGCGCGCTCGCACACTTACACTCACAGACGAGCACACAGATACACACGTGCACACTCGCACAGGCACATGCATGCTTAAACACACGCGTAAACAAACATTCGCGAACTTCCAAGCACGCAGATATACATGCACATTCGCAGATTCAGACACACGTGCAAACAATGTGCACACACGCACTCGGAGCGCACCAGCCTCTTCATTTTTCTCGGGAAAAGACTAGAGGCGACGCGGAGTTCCCCAACTACTGCCACCCACCACCCCTCGGGCTGGCGCTGTGCGCTGAATCCCAACGTTCGCAGGGTAAAAGTTTTGCCTCGATCGGGTACCTTGTAAGCTTCCTAACACCGCAATGTGCCAACTAACCACCTCTCCCATCAATTCACCTCGATTTAACCTCCTTAAGAAGTCCCCTTCTGCCAAGTCCTAATTTTATAGCTTGGGCCGTTCCAGAGTTATGTGAGCACAATAATGACCACAGTCCGTTTTGAAAAGGTGGAGGACATTTTTTAATGTGCCTCTTTTCATCCTTGAATAACAAAAACCTCTGAAAAAATTAGGTTCAGATTTTCACACATCAAACCCAAAATTATTTTGGATTAATTCCAAAATAAAAACTTTCACTCGAGGAAGAATTTTTCCCCAAAAAAATACAGACCACCGTGGAATTAAAACGCCTACTTTGCAGCCCCAGGCAGGGAGTTAGGCACCGCCAGGTTCCGCGGAGCCTGTGGAGGAGGTGCGTGTGAAGGTCTGCTTCAGCGCAGCGGTGCTGATTGGTCCGCGTTGCCATTTTAAATCCGTTTCCAGCTGCCCTGTGGAGAGCTGGGACACTGCGCTGCGCGAGGAGTGCCCAGCAGAAATCCGGGGTTTCTCCTGGGTCTGGGAACGCTTAGCTGTGACAGAGAAGGAGAGGTCCCATCCCTCCGGACCGAGCGCTGGAGCCCCGCAGCTGACTGGGGAGGGAGGGGTCTAACAGGAACCAAAGGTTTTCTGCCTGGGCTTGGCTGAAAGATGGTATCTTCATCAAAGGGTTTAGAATTTCACGTTCTAACGATTATAGTGACATTGCCTCACTGCCAAATTTGCACATTTTTTAATGTGATTACACTGGCACTGTGGTGTGCATATTTTACACACACATGCAAAATGGGCTTCTGGGTATGTTTTTGTTTGCTTCCTTTTTGCAAGGACCACAAATAAAAGTCTGAGGTCGAATGTGAGAGTAATCACTGAATATTTCACCCAGCAAGTTTTACACTGGGTTTTTGTTTTTTGGTTTGTTTGTTTTTCACATCCACATGGGCCAGCTGATTCCAAAATTTTATTTTTGTATTAATCCTTGACTGTAAGAAAAGCCCAGAGAATTTAGGGTTGAGAGAATGACCTGCCACTTGGTTTCAGGCCACTGTCGCTTACCTGTCAGACTATTTGACCCCTTTTGAATTTATAACAAGGAGAACAGGGAACAGTACTGCATCCAGTTTTGTATTTAATTTTTTCAGGTTCCTGTGTATTTTCTGTAAGGGAGACATTAAAATTTGTTTTCATCTTTGAAATTACTTGAGACTTTAAAAGTGGTGTTATATATTTTAAGTTAAGTGGTTATATTTTAAAGAGTGGATTTTTTACATTTACATTTGAGGGTTTTCTTTTTTCAGTTTATGTTACTCAGTTGTTTACCTCCTCTTTATCTCACCATGGTTCAAGTCTAAGTTCTTATTTCTAATCTGAAAGCTTTTCAGGTGGTTTCATCGACATAAAACTATTTCTTTTCTTCTTCTGTACTTACTACCAAATTGAACAGTTAGCACCTTGGTTGCATATGTTAAAAGTTTCTAATTACAGTGTATCTGCAATACATGATTTAGTGTTTGGGTCAGGTCCTCTCCTTAGTGGGTGAAAAAGTGAACCCAGGGACCCATGACAGCATTTAAAAACAGTAAATTGAATGCAATAGATAATATCACATGTAAAAATTCTGTTTTAATTATATAGTACCTGTATATAGTACCTGTGTAAATTTGTATTCAGATGCCTTTTTTTTTACCTTTTTACATTTTGGAAACTGGGATGTATCTTCGAGTTCAGGGTATCTTAGCAATGTGTTATCACATACTAGACAGTATCTTTTCTATTTTAGTGGTATGTATATATAATAATGATGTGTTTTATAATCAATAGCACCACAGATCAGAGAAATACATGTATGTAAAGTCTATTTCTTAGCACAAGTTACAGTGTAACATGTGTAACTGACACTGACTTAGACATATGTGAGAACGGACTTCGCTAAACCAGTTCTATGGCTTTTGGTAAGTCAGTTCTCCTCTCTGCATCTCAATGTCCTTATCTCTGAAATGAAAGATCAGTGTAATCTCTGAAGTTTCTTCCAGTTCTAACAGCCTTTAAAACATGCATAAAATCTTGTTCTCTAATTCTGTCCTGTGTATATGTAACTTGTATGTAAATTCCATGGTAATAACTAGTATTTCTGACACCTCTTTTTTGTACTACATGTGTGTTGGTAGTATTCTGTTTATAATAGACCTTTGGTACTTACTAATTTATTGCTATGGCAAAGTTGTTCTTACTAAGGTACCATTTTATAAATGTACCACAGAATGAGAAAAGCATTACATATGTTAAAATATCCTCAGAATTCTTTTGACCAGAGGAAGATGTATCTGTGATGAAGTGATTGAAGTTCTCACATTGCACTTTATCATGGTATAATTATACTTTAATATGTTCTTAAATTAAAGAATAATTTAAGAATTATCTGACATTAGAACTGATTGAATTAATCATGGATGGATGTATTTTATATGTAATTAAACAGATTTATTATAGCCAGGTATTTTGGAAGTGAATCTATATAGAGCCACAGGAAAAAATAATAACTAACATTTATGGGACAATGCATAACATAGATACACACATAAAAAAAACCATGTGTGCATGTATGGTTTATAGAAGTTCAGTGTAGTAGAAGGTATATATCTCTAAAAAGCATTTTCAGTGTTTTTACACGAACTCACTTATACTGCTCAATCTGTCAGTTTTAGAGATTGTGTCTTTTAAAATATGCTTCGCATTTAATGAAATGCAGGGGAGATCATCTCTGAGAGCTTTCCTGCAGTATTACCAAGAAAGAAAATATGCTGCCAAGTTAGCATTGTGGTGACTGGTGGGAAGGGAGGTGTGTGCACAGGCTTCCTCATCCCACAGACAGAGGATCACCACACAAAATGAATTTGTCTGCTCACTTATTCAACAAACATATATTGAGTTGGTTTTGTAGTAATCTCACCTATTATTCTCTCAGGACTCAGGAATGTAATTCATTCAGAACTGGAAAGAATCTCTTTTGAAACAGCTAGGTAATCATTTAAAATCTATTTACCTCTTATGTTAAGCCTTTCATTTACCCTTACAAATGTTTATTCTCCTCTATCCAATCCATAGTTCATTCGACAAATATTTATTGAATTCCCAATATGTGCTAGAATTCACAGGGAATTCTTTTGGATGAAAGTCATGGAAGCAGAACAGAAGTAGAATGATTTCATTTCCATCTCTCATCTGTTGATGTTATATTGTCAGCCCCAAACAATCTTGGTCTAAATATACTACCAAGTGGCTTTGAATAACAGGAGAAACATGGGCTTTTAACTCAGATTTAGGAATGGGAGGGATGGAAAGCAGAATGTTAATGGCACCTAAGATTTCCTGCCCCATTGGTGTTCATGCTGGACATAGTCCCTGGGACTATAATATGATGAATTTTACTCCTGTGGTTAAGCTATGTTAGATGGTAGAGTTAACCTTAAGATAAAAAAAAGTATCCAGGTGAGCCTGACCTAATCACACGTGTGCTTTTAAAGTAGAGAGTCTTCTCTAGCTGGTTTTAGGAGAGGAGGTTAGAGATTTGGGGCTTACAAGGATTTGACTCACCATTGTTGGTATGAAGACAGACAGGAGTCATAGCAAGGAATGTGGGCAGCCTCCAGGAGCTGAGAGAAGCCCCAGGCAACAGCCAGCAAGGAAACAAGGGACCTCCTTTTTTCAAACCACAAGGAACTAAATTCTGCCAACTAGGATAAGCTTGAAAGTGGAATCTTTCTCAGAACCTCCAGAAGAGAACTCAGCTGGAGCAACACCTTGATTTCAGCCTCATCATAGTCCCAGGCAAGGACCCAATCATGTAATATTTGACTTCTGAATTACAAATCTGTAAGCTAATGAGTGGGTATCTTAATGATATTTTTAGGCATTAGCTTGTGGTAAATTTGTTATGCAGCAATGGAAAACTGATACAATAGGGATCTCTGGTCAGATAAACTTCCCCTCCTTCATTTCCTGGACTGCTTCCAAAATACAATTACAGTACAGTTTGTCTGGAGATGTCCCAAGCCGTTGCATCACGCCAATCTACCAAGCTCCCTGCTGTGTCTTTTGGAGCTTGTAGTAAAGCAATAGTCAGCATGAAAATGCATCACTTTGCATTGCTTTTCATCCTTCCCTCTTTCCCTCTCTCCCTATTTCCTTCCTTCCTATCTATCTATCTATCTATCCTCTATTATCTATCATTTCTATATGTATCTCAATACCTTAGAATTCCTGAAGCCACCACGCTGGAGGCACATGGGGAGATATCACAGATTCAGATAATTCCAGGTCCCCAGAACCCCCGTCTGTAAACTACCCCAAGCTGATGCGAAATAGATCAGAGTGGAGAGACTCCTGCTGAGCCCTGCCCCAACTATGGGTTTATAAGTAAAATTAATGTTTTTTGTTGTTGTTCTTAAGCCACTAGAGATTTGGTGTTTTTTTATATAACCATAGAAACTGACACATCTTCCCCTCCCCTATACAAAAACTAGTTTCTCTCTTTATTTACCTCATCCAAATCATCCAAATGATGATTTGCTTAGCTAGAAACCACTCTTAGCTGGGACTCACTCAAAATCATCATTCTCTTTCCACATCAGATGATCACCAAGTCCTTCCAGCGCTGCCTTCTAAACATCTCTTAAATCTGTCTGCTCTCCGCCTCCCCATCACTGCCTTAGAGTTCTCTCTATTTTTCATTGATAACTCCAGTGTCTTTCTCACTGGTTTTCTAGCCTTCAGTCTTACGTTTTAAAAATCTGTTCTCTACAATGCTTCTAGAAGAATCTACATCTTTTTTTATTAGTTATCTTTATTACCATTTTTATCACAAATGTATCATAAAATGCATTATAGAAAATGCAGATGACAGAGAAGCAAAAAAAAAAGTTTCTCTTATTCCTCCATAGATAATTCTGTAACATATTAATCCTTCTAGACTTTAAATGAACTATTATAGGTTCATACTGCAGTTTCATAACCTATTTTTATGTGAATAATATAGCATGGATATTTTTTCATGTCAATGAATGTTCTAATGGTTCTACTGTTGTCTATAGCATATATTTATACAGATATATAGAGATATAGATATCAGAACACCTGGAATTAAGTAAGCATTTGAAAAAAATTTTTATGACATCCTTGTGAAAAGATGAAGAAATATGACATGGATGTTACACATTGCTTTCTGCTGTCCTTAACTTCAAAGGTGGTCTTTTCTTTTTTTTTTTTTTTAAATTTTTATTTTAGTTTATTCAGTACAGTTTCTATCCTTTCAAAGGTGGTCTTTTCTATCAGCATCTTGGTATACTTTTCAAATGTTCAGGTATCCTAAAGTTAGAAGAGATAGCTCTACTCTATGGATGCCCAAATTAAGATTCAAAAAGATCTCTACAGGAACAAGTATAAAGGACATATGGACAAAACAAGGGGGATGGAAATGGGAGGGAGGTGGGGAAGGCTGGGGCGGGGATGGGAGTAAAAGACAGAAAACTGTACATGAACAACAATTAAAATAAAATCAAATAATTTAAACATTCAAAAAGGTCTCAACAAGCTATAATACAATTTTAAAAAATGAACATAAGGTGGGTAATTAGTTTCAAAAGGGGGGCGGGAATCAGCCATACTAGTATAGGATGGAAAAAGTAACTTAAAATCCATTGCTAGTATTACATATAAGATAAAGAAGCAGATATAAATATCAAAGCATTATGTGGTACACCTGAAACTAATATAATACTACATGTTGATTATGCCTCAATTTTTTAAACACTTTAGCAAAAAAACAAAAAACAAAAAACAAAAAAGTACATATTGCTAGGTTTCCCACCTTATATCCATTCCATCCTTCTAACTCAGTGAAAGAACACCTACAGTGTTGAGTATGGCAGTATGCCCAACTATAAGACTACAGTTCCCAACCTCCCTTCTAGAGGGGGGTACCCAATGAAATATAAGCAGAAGTCTTTAGGAATTACTTCTGGGAAAGCTCTTTAAAGGGGATTGACTCAGCTAAGCAGCTTCTCCATTTGCATATGGATGTTCAGTTGCTTCAGCACCATGTATTGAGAAGACTGTTTTTGACCCTGATTGGTATGGCTCAGTGGGTTGGACATCATCACACAAACAGAAATGTAGCCAGTTCTATTCCCAGTCAGGGCACATGCCTGGGTTGCAAGACACGTCCCCAGTTGGAGGCATGTGAGAGGCTGGCTCCTTTGTCAAAAATCAGCTGACTGTATTTGTGTGGGTCTGCTCTGTACTCTTCTGTTTCTGTTCCATTGATCTATTTGTCTATTCATTTGTGAATACCACACACACTGTCTTGATTACTACAGCTTTATAATGAATCTTGAAGTTGTGTAGTATAAGTTCTCTGACTTTGTACTTTTCATTCAATATTGAGTTCGTTATTCTGGTCTTTTGCCTCTCCATGTAAACTTTAGAACAAGCATGTTGACATCCACAAAATTACTTGCTGTGGTCTTGATAGGGATTATGTAGAATCTAAGATCAAGTTAGAAAGACTGACATCTTGACTATATTGAGTCTTCCTATTCATGAACATGGAATACCTCTTAATTTATTTACTTCTTTGATATCTTTCATCAGAGTATTATAATTTTTCTGAAGTAGATCTTATATATATATTTGTCAAATTTATACCTAAGTATTTCACTTTGGGATGTGTTAATATAAATAATAAAGTGTTTTAATTTCAAATTCCACTTTGTCATTGCTGGTATATAGAAAAGTGATTAATTTTATATATAAACCTTATATCTTCAGTCTTGTTATAATCACTTACTAGTTCCAGGAGTGTTTTGGTCAATTGTTTTGTACCTTCTAAATAGATAATCATGCCATATGCAAACAAAGACAGTTTTATTTTTTCCTTCACAATATGTATACTTTTTTTTCTTATTACATTAGCAATTTGTCAATTACAGTTCAGGCTTCCTTACCCAGTACTGGTCCTACAGTGGTTTCAGCTCTGAGGAGTTGTGATTCTCTGTATTCACCTATCTCTCCAATTTTTGAGGCAATAATTTGTCCTGTGGTTTCCCTTCTCTTGTGCATCTAAGAAAATTGTTTTTCCAGTTTGTTCAGCTTTTTATTTGTTAGGACAGAGTGGCAACTTTAAGTTCCTTATGTGCCAGACTAGAAATTTGCAGTCTCTGTAACTAGCTTTAAAATACTCAGAATAGAGAAGGTAATCATATCTTTCTATTGTGCCCTTGTCGGTGTACATCAAGAAAATTATTTTCAGTTCTAGGCATCCTGTTTTAGGAGGGATCTTGACAAATAACTAATGATCCAGGTGGGCTTTCCAGACATGCCCTATGAAGACCATTTGAAGGAAATGGGGTTTTAGCCTGAAGAGAGACTTGTGGCAATATGATCATCATCTTAAAGTACTGCTATTTTGAGGAAGTACATTTACATATACTCTTTATTGTTTCAAGGAAGAGAAAGAAGGGTAGCCAGATTACAGCCAAATATAAGACAGAACATTCTAAAGTTAGGGTTGCTTAAAAATATACTGTATAATGTAGCAAGTGAATTTCCAGTTAGTGATGTCTAGGCAGAGAGTTAGCATCTAGACAGAGGGACATTTTGGGGGTGCTTGGAGTGGGAGGTGAAGTTAGAGGAACTGTTCTCACTCTTTTTAAAGGCGGAACCCTTTGTTCCAGTGAAAGCCTACTGAGGACTTCTCAATCTAACCCCACTCCTGGAAAGACTCTCTAGAACTTCCTAGAACAAAACTTGAGAAGACCAAATTGGAAGATAACTCTAGAATTCTGATTGCAACCTGTAGATAGTCTCAGTTACAGATGAACGTTTGCCCATATATGATTTTTTTTCTTTACTACCAAGAAAAGTGTTGGGAGGAAAACAGGTTTATCACCTGAAAACTTGTGAATAAAAATAAAATCCCCTGTCGTATATGTATAAGAGGTGAATGATTATTGTATATTTTAAATGTAACAACAATCCATTATCACCAATGGCAAATTTTAGTCTGTGCTATCATCTTCACAATTTTTTTGTAAAGTGTACATTGTAATAAGTTAGTAACCGATATCTGTTATAATACAATACAAAGCAGTAATGAATAGTAATAAGAACAAATGATAGAATAGCCATTTGGTGCCAGGCCTTATTTCAGGTGTTTTGGGGAGAGAGGAAAAGTTCAGGGAGGGACCCAAAGGAAAAAGAGAAAAACAAAAACAAACCAGACCTCGGTGTGGGTTCAGACTTCAAAGAATCTACAAACTGGCCAAAGTTACATGTACATAAGTCACTATAATTTAAAGCAGAGAAAGATAATCACTCTCAAATATGTGCTGAGTGAGTTCAAGGAGAGAAGAGATTTCCACAGTGTGGGGATTAGGGAGGCTACTTGGGAGCAGTGGTGTTTGGGAGGGCCTTGAAGGGCAACTAGACACAGAGGTGGGAGGAAAGGGATTTCAAGCAACGGGATTATGAGAAAAGTTGCTGAAATGCAAACCTGAAATGCATATACCAAGAAAGGTTTTACTACATTAGTCAGATGCCAGCTGGAAACAATTCACCGCAGATGGTTCCTGCGAAGGCACTTTACTGTGACGACCACATATAGATATTGGGCAGAGTTATAGAAACAAGCAAGGAATGTTAAGGCACCCAGATACTAGCAATATTGGGGAGCCATTCCCGCTGCAGGGATGAAGGGGTGAGCAGAGGAATTTGTGGTAAAGACCCTAGTGAGGACCCTGGAGGAGCGGTGATCTGATAGGTGCTGAGGTCAGGGAGGGGTGTGACCACCAGCAGAGAAGAGGCACAGGGAGCAGGTTGTGGGAAATGCCCCCACTTCTCTCCTGCTCTGTTTTCTTATGCTGGTGCATCCCGTTGGCCAGACTCAATCAGCCATACCAGCAAGCCATCAACCTCCAGGTAGGGCACAGAACAGGGCAGAAAAGGATAAAGGATAACCATAAGGTAGACGATTAGAAGTTTATGGGAGGCTTTGGAACATCTTAATTAACAGATTAAAATGTTTCTAAATTATTTGATAGTTCGCATAGAGACATTGAAGCTTTATCAACAAGAGTGTGATGGAACAAAAGTTCCATCGGTGGGCAAGCCAGGTGGGGCAGAGCTCCGTGTTGCTGTCAGAGTTTCCTGTTTCCTCTTCCATCTTGCACCCCGGTTCTTAGCATGTGGTTTTCATCTGTGTGGTCACCTCGTGGCTGAAATATGTCCACTCCACCTCTCATCTCATCTGCACTTCTAGACAACAGAAAGAAGAAATAAATGACAAACCGAACTTTTCTAGAAATCCACAGCAGATTTTCACCACAGGGTCAACCTTACCTGCAAAAGAGGGAGGCTGGGAAAAAGCACATTGCCACTCTAAATAAAATTAGGTTTTGGGTTTTCTTTTAAAGAAAGAAGAGGAAAATATTAATGGGTAAAAGTTAGTAGCACATGATATAAAAGAGAAAAAAGTTTGACGGGAGAAAGCACTTTAATTTTTTGAGCTTCTAGTCATTCCAAATATGGATGTTGTTGCCCAGAGGAAGTTGGGAGGAGGAGTTATTTAAAGAATAAAGAGGGTTTCTGAGATTTGGCACATACTGAATTTGGAGTGACAGCAATATATAACATAATGGCTAAACCGTGATGGAAAACAAGAAACAGGATAGAACTGGAGATAAAGAATTGAGTAGTAAGATAGATGGGATTATTGTTTCCAATTCTTTACTTCCATACTTAATAACATTATACACTCATGCCCTTTGCCACTCCAAGCCAAGTTTACTTACCAGCTCCACTGAAGTTGGGTTAGGTGAGATGAATTTTTGGGGGGATGGTTTGAGCACAGAAATGACATGTGCCACATTTAGGTTGAAATACTTCTGCTTGCTGTTTGAGGTTCTAGCTCCCTTATGAGAAGAGAACTCCCTGGTCCTAGGATAAAGATTCATGAAATAAATCAGGGCTAATGCCCAGCTAAACCCAGTAGAGCCACAGGCAATGTGCAAAACCCAGGAGGGAGACATAGATACTTGTGGTTGAAGGCACTGAAGTCTGAGGTTGTTTTTGTTATGCAGGGCTATTGTAGTAGAAGGCTAATTAACACAGCTGGTCATTTTCAAACACACAAGAAAATATGAAAACCACTTCACCCCCATTAGGATGAGTATGATCAAAGACAGATAAAATTAGATTGGGCAAGGAAATGGAAAAATTGGAATCCTCATGTATTACTGATTAGAATGTAAAATGGGACAGTCTCTTTGGAAAACTGTCTAGCAGTGCCTCAAAATGTTACAGGTAGAATTTCCCTATGACCCTGTTATTTCACTCCTACATTATCAAGAGAGATGAAAACATAGGTCTATACAAAAACTTATGCCTGAAAGTGGATAGATAGCAGCATTACTCCCAATAGCCAGCAAGTGAAAACAACACTAATGTCCATCAACTGATGAATGGAGAAACAAAATGTGGTAGATTCACAGAATGGAATTTACTCACCAATACGAAGGAACAATGTACTGACATGTGCCACCACAAGGCTGACCCTTAAAAACACTATGTGAACTGAAAGAGGCCAAACCAAAAAGGACACATATTGTATGACTCCACTTACATAAAGCATCTAGATTAGGAAAATCTAAAGAGACAAAAAAATAGATTTGTGGTTTGCAGAGAATGGAAAGAAGGATGAGGAATGACTGCTAACAGGTAAGTGACTTCTTTTTGGCATGATAAAAATTGATCGTGGTGATGGGTTCACAGCTCTTTGAATATAAAGACTATTGAATTGTATACTATAAATAGATACATTGTATAGTATGGTTCAAAATGAAAGACAAGTGAAAAAGCCACTAGCAGACAAAACTGCCAATAAGACACATTCTGTGAGCAGGGAGCAATAAACCAACCCTGCTCTCTCACCTGTTATGACTGTGACCAATGGCATATGTGATTGCAATCTCTGGCTGGGGTTAGTGGGTACCACCTCTGTCAGACAGAGATTTTCTGTCTGTGACACTAACTTGCCTAGGTGGGAGAAAAGCAGGTATTCATGACTTTATTAGCACTATTATCTAACCCAGTGGTTTTCAAACTCTTGTAATAAACATTTCCTTTAATTATGCATGCAAACTGTACTTGAATAAAATCTAACTGTAAAACACTCAAACAGTTCAGAAATATTTGGAGCAAAATACAGAAGTGTGAAAGTCTTTTTTCTGCATTCTTTTTTAAATTAATATATTTTATTGATTATGCTATTACAGTTGTCCCATTATCCCCCCTTCATTCCCCTCCACCCTGCACACCCTCTCCCACCCACATTCCCCCCTTTTCATTCATGTCCATGTGTCATAAGTTCTTTAGCTTCTACATTTCCCATACTATTCTTACCCTCCCCCTGTCTATTTTCTATCTACCATCTATGCTACTTATTCTCCATACCTTTTCTCCCTCTCTCCTCCTCCTACTCTCCTGTTGCTAACCCTCCATGTGATCTCCATTTTTGTGGTTCTGTTCCTGTTCTAGTTGTTTGCTTAGTTGGTTTTGTTTATGTTTTAGGTGTGGGTTTCATAATTGTGAGTTCATAATTGTGAGTTTGCTGTCATTTTACTATACATGTTTTTTATCTTCTTCTTTTTCTTAGATAAGTCCCTTTAACATTTCATAAAATAAGGGCTTGGTGATGATGAACTCCTTTAACTTGACCTTATCTGAGAAGCACTTTATCTGCCCTTCCATTCTAAATGAAAGCTTTGCTGGATAGAGAAATCTGGGATGTAGGTCCTTGCCTTTCATGACTTGGAATACTTCTTTCCAGCCCCTTCTTGCCTGTAAGGTCTCTTTTGAGAAATCAACTGACAGTCTGATGGGAACTCTTTTGTAGGTTACTGTCTCCTTATCTCTTGCTGTTTCTAGGATTCTCTCCTTCATTTTTGCCTTGGCTAATGTAATTATGATGTGCCTTAGTGTGTTCCTCCTTGGGTCCAACTTCTGTGGGACTCTCTGAGCTTCCTGGACTTCCTGGAATTCTATTTCCTTTGCCAGATTGGGGAAGTTCTCCTTTATTATTTGTTCAGATATCTTTTCCATTTGTTGTTCTTCCTCTTGTCCTTCTGGTACCCCTATAATTCAGATGTTGGAACATTTAAAGATGTCCTGGAGGTTCCTAAGCCTCTCCTCATTTTTTTTTTGAATTCTTATTTCTCAATTCTTTTCTGTTTGGTTGTTTCTTTCTTCCTTCTGCTCCACTCCATTGATGTGAGACCCATCTTTCATTCCATCACTATTGTTCCCTATGCATTTTTCTTCATTTCACTTATTGTAGCCTTCATTTTTTCATCTAGTTTGTGACCGAAATCAACCAATTCTGTGAGCATCCTGATCACCAGTGGTTTGAACTGTGCATCTGATAGGTTGGCTATCTCTTGGTCGCTTAAAAGGATGGGTTCTGGGGCTTTCAATTCTTCTTCTGTTTGAGCCATCTCTTTGTTGTTTTTTTTTTTGTTTTTTTATCTTGTTGCGCTTGTTACAAGTGATATGAGGGGCAGAGCCTGGTGTTCACCAGGGTGGGGCACCTCAGTTGCTGGGTTGTGACACTGTATGTGGGGGCGGGGTCCAAGAGGGAACAATGGCACTTGCTCTGCTCTCTGTCAGACTTCAGTCCCTTCTGTTGCTTCCCCCAAGCAAACTGGGCCCCTCTGGTGCCAGTTCCCATGTGGGTGGGCCTATGCACCCTGTGAGACTTTCCTTTTCAATCAGTGCTCCAAGGCTCTATTTCCCAGCACTGGGACCCTGGGTTGTGCGCAGTGCCTTGCTTCACAATCGCTATCTTGCTGGGTCTGCTGGTTGCCACCCCTCGGCGGGGGTCTGCCAGGCACCGCTTGTGCACCCAGGGTCTGTCCGCTGTGGTCTTGCACACCGCCCCGGTTGCCTTGTGCATCCAGGTTACCTTACAAGCGTCCGGTCCCAACATTCTCTACTCTCTGCTCTGCAACCTGCACCTGGCTGCCTGACTCTGCCCCTCCTACTGGTCTGGATGAACGTGTCTAATTAACTCCTTGGGTGTCCAACTTCCATACAGTTCAATTTTTTGTCAGTTCTGGTTGTTATTCTGTTTCTAAAGTGTTGTTGTCCCTATCTTGGTTGTGTGAGGAGGCACAGTGTATCTACCTATGCCTCCATCTTGGCCGGAAGTTCTGAAAGTCTTTCTTTACTTACCTACCAACTCTGCATATTCTTTCCAGAGGTAACCACGACAAACAGTTGATGTATAGTATTCTAATCTTTTATTCTAAGCACTTGAAGAAATATATAGGCAAATATACAGCCCTGTTTTACATGAATTGGACCATACTATGTACAATGCCCCGAAACTTGCTTCTAAAAACTTAACATGTCCTGAAGATCTTTCCATGCATTTTTATCACCTGTATAGTATTTTCATAGTACGGGTATACAGTAGCTCGCTTATCCATTCCCCTGTTGAGGAACATTAGATTGTTCCCAATTTGCTGCTATTACAAAACAAGAACAAAGGAATTCTTCATATATACTTCTTTGAGCATGTATGCCAAAGTATATCTATGGGATAGTTTTTAAAAGTTACATTTCTGAGTTGAATAGAATACACATCTTAAATTTAAGTCACTGTTTTATCAGCAGAAACTTTTTCAAAATTAACCTTTACATGGAAGCCCAAATGTAGAAAGCTAAGAGAAGAACCACACTGATGTGGGGCAGGAAAGCAGAGCTCTGGAGCTCTAATCCCTCAGCTTCACTGTCAACCTATGCCTTCACTGCCCAAGGCACCTTCACAGAGCCCTAAGGTTGCAGAGTTCAGGTTGGAAACCATTGTTTTAATCAACCCAGTTGGCATATTATATTTCAGAATGTAAGGATGGATTTTCAAGCATGGCTGATATAACAAGTTCATCTCAAATCAAAGAGTTTTAGCTACTTTCATGTTTTAGTCAACCATTTGGAAATTGTCAACCAGGAAGAGTTCCTAAAGCAGTGGTGGCTTCAGAGTTTCTAGAGAGGAGGGCTTAAGGGAGGCAAGCTGATTGCAGAAATGGTCTGGGTCTCGCTGCTGCATACACATAGTGAGCTGCCTGCTCAAGGTGGCTTTGGGAGCTGAGAGAATTTGTGGGTCCAATAAAGCATCCCTCTTCAAGCTACCACTTGGCTTGGCCTTGTCATAAATGGTTCATAAATCAAAACTAGATATCAGGAAGACAGGGCAATTCAGATGCTAGATTTTATATTTTTCTTCTTCTTCTTTTAAACCTATGGTTGTGCATTAACTCCCAGCCCTAGAAATATGAACTTTCAGAATGCTTATATTACCATCAGCTAAAGGAATACATCTGGAGAGCAATGAGTCTTTTGCACTCCAGCACAAAACATAAGGGATGTAACCTAATTCTAGTGAAATCTCAAAAAAATTAAGTTCAAGAACATAAAATACTTCCATAAAACTCCTTTCAAAGACACCGACATTATTTAGCTTGGAAATCCTCTTGAAGATAATACAACTTTTAGTTCCCAATTCCATTTTACAGGAAAAAATTAGCAAAGCTTGTTAAAGTTGTATAGTTGAGGCACTTACTATTTGGGGCTAAAGTCTGGCCAATATTTTAAAAAACAAAACCTCCAAATATTTAAAGACACTTCATTCATACTTATTGTTACAACCATTCATTCTTCCTTGAGAGCAGATGTGTCTTCTATCTCTATATCCCTTAAGCCTTGCATACAATTCAATGAAACTTTGATGAATGAAAAAAAAAATGAATGGTAGCCACCAAATCTGTAAGGAGAGGGTATATGATTTAATTAAAACATTGTGGGCTCCTAAAATCATTTCTTAAAAAGAGACAGGTCTTTTAAGAAACAAACCAGTGCTTTAAAATTAAGGAAATGTATACATGTCCCTTATAAAATACTACAGGAAGATATAAAAGGAAGAGAATCTCCCCACCCCCCCTCCCTGAACTCTTGCTCTAATTCCACTGTCCAGCAGTAATTTCTGTTCATAATTTCATGTTAATTCTCAGTGTTTTTTATGTATGTGGGAGTCCATGTATAGGGAATACCTCTTATTGTTTTCAGTCACACAAGATCAGCATCCCTTTCCTATGTTTTGGGAATTCTCACTTATTATTTGATAGGGCACATCTTGCCTCTTAATATAGAAACTAAAAATGGCAGATATCCCTTCTACTGCCCCCTCTCGCAGCAGAGGTGTAAACCTGCATCCCAGCTTCCATCACTTAGACCTCTAGCCCTTTAGAAGATAGAGACTTAAGAACAGGTGACCAGGAACCTATGCTGACGAGAACCTATGGCTGCAGTCAGCAATTGGAAGCAGCAGTGGTTTAGTGGAGCTGGCAGGTAGCAGCAGTGTACAAAATTTCCCAGGGCGGCCACATGGTGTGGTTTGGAGCATTGTTACTGGCTGCATCGTTCAAAACTGGTTGTTTGAAACTAGTTGTCCCAAAGTAGTGCATTGTGTTTGTGCATGGCCCAGATTTCACTGGATCCCTCATTATTGTTTGTGTGCCTCTTCTCCCAAGCATCTCAAGGTGCTTTCACTTCCAAAACCAGCAGTGCCCCTTTATCCTTGGTGGATATGTTCCAAGACCCCCAAGTGGCTGCCTGAAACTGCAGCTAGTACTGAACCCTATATATACTACATGTTTTTTTCTGTATTCCCATACATGCACACCCATGAGAAAGTTTACTTTATAAATTTGGCACAGTAAGAGATTAACAACAATAATTAATAATAGAAAATAGAACAATTATAACATATACTATAATGAAAGTTATGTGGATGTGGCATTATGAAGTAAAATAGGGTTATTTGAACATAAGCTCTGCCATACCAGGACAGCCGATCTGATAACCCGACGGTTACTGAGAGACTAACGGAGGAGCGTCTACAGCGTGGATGCTCTGGATAAAGAGGCGATTCCTGCCGCAGATGGGACCGAGCAGGACAGTGCAAGGTTTCATCACACTACTCAGAACAGAGAGCAATTTAAAGCTTATGAGTTGTTTATTTCTAGAATTTTTCATTTAATATTTTCTGTCCATAGACGTGAAATTGTAGATAAGGAGGTAGAGGACTACTGTACATCTTTTTTCTCAATATCTGTCCATTGCTCCTGGAGCTAGGTTTTGCTAGAATGCAGGGAGATCCAGAAGTCCTGGGAATTTGTCCCTAACCAGTGACTTAGAGGTAGAGAGTGGAAAAGCCCAGCCCACAGGTCTGTACTGGGAAAACACTGAGGAGTAACTGCTGCTACAGAGTTACTCCATGGGACCAGGCAGAAACTACCCTGGGAAACTGGGCTTGAGACTCCACCCTTGCTGGGCTTCCTCCCCTTCCCTGCCCTGCTTCCCCCATTCCCTTCACAGTTTCTCCCCACTTCTTTAGTAAATCACCAGCACACATCTTCCAGGGTCCACTTCCCAGTAATCTAACCTAAGATAGCTGGCTTCCTGGAGACTCTGCACCAATCAAAACCTTTTTTAAAAAAGCCCCCTTTCTGTCTAAATTAGCCTAAGTTGATTTCTCTTGCTTGCAATTCAGAATAGATACAAGCATATACATATGTACATATATGAAAATATGAATATACTGCTAGGGCTTGAGATCATTATTGTGCAATAAAGCAAAGAAATGGAGAGAGGGACACATTATCTGTGTTCTGGATGAAGCCTTGCCTGAAAGACTGTTCATTTGTATGACCCAACAAATCTCCTGTTTTGTTTAAGACCATGTAGGTTAGGCTTTCCATGAATTTCACCCTGTAGGTTTGTCATGAAGATAAATGTAATATATGTAAAGTGCTTAGAATCATGCCTACAGTTGGTATCCATTAGATTATGGTAGGAGATGCAGTAGATACAGTACCTCATACATGATACAAAAATCTTCAATTTGCCTTGTTTGTCTCTGATACTCACAGTAGCTGTTATTATATTCCCTATTTCTTTATCTTTTAACTACTCCTGAGCACTCCCACTACTTGCTCACCCCACTTCCTTCCCATTTTCCTGTCCTCTCCCCAAGATTTCATTTTTCTCTCCTTCTCCCTTCCCAGAGCTTGAAGTGACGTGAGTTGCAGGGACTAGAGTGGCAGAAGCTCTGGAAGGAGACAATAACACTTTCATGCCTCTTCCAGTGACATCTCTTTTTGTCTTGTACTTAAGCTAATTTCTCTCTCTTCTTTCTTTGTACTTAAAGTCAGGCTACTCCAAAGGCTTTATTGTTAATAAAAAGAATAATAATCAAAAGTTAAAATCATGTCTTACCACACTGTTTTGAAAGCACACAGCTGCTCCCACATTCCCTGGATAGACATGCAGTAGAAAGGCAAGCTGTTCTTCCTGTCAACTCAGGCATTTACTAGGGGTCTATACTGTTTTATGCTTTTTTTTTTGGTATTTTCCTTTCCAGTCGAATCTTTCCATCAAATATGTATGGTGTGCAAGTAGTCCTCTTGTGTTCAGATGAGTAGTCATGTCGTGCAGGAAAAAATTCCATTGAAGTGTTTAGATGGCCTCACAGAAGAGGGTTTAGTGGCTTGGCATGAGAACTTCAGGGTAGAATTTCTTTTGTGGTACAGTCTTACTTAGCTTTAAAATGTACATTTCTCCAAACTCTCATTACCAGAAGATAGCATAAAAATTACACTGGTATTGATATGATTAAAATATCATTTTATGAATATAATACAGTCTCAATTACTAATCTGACTTCCCTTGGGACATCCATAAACATTTTGAGTATGAACACTCCAGTTTAAATTTTAATGCAAAGCAAAGATGCAGAATGATTCAGAGGACAGTGTTTTTCTAATGAAACACTAGCTACATGCGATTCAAATTTATTTTCCCCAATTTATGTGTTCCCAGATCATTATTTAAATTATTTAATGGTCATCTCCTGACTTTTATTCCACTCATCAATTATTAGCTCATGTGTGCAGTAAACAAATAACTGCAACTTGTCTGCATTGTGCAAAGCACTGTGTGCTAGGCAGTGGTGGGGGGATAGAAGGAAACAAAAGTGAGAGTCCCTTCCCCAAAGAGCCTATAGTTGATTAGGAGCAAGACCCAATATACAAATAACTAAAAACATAATGTAAAGTTACTAAATACAGGGCAGAGAGACAGAAGAAGTACAGACCAAACAAAGAGAGAAGCAAGAAAGTATGGTGCATATGTGTGACTTAAAATTATTTGATCTACAACAGCATTTGATTTTTAATGCTTTTAATCCTCATCTGAGGATATGTTTATTGATTTAGAGAGAGAGGAAGAAAGAGAGAGATAGAAGGAGAAAGAGAATCATTGATGTGAGAGATAAACGTCCATTGGTTGCCTCCTGTACATGTCCTGACTGGGGATTCAACCCTCAACCTTTTGGTGTATCAGACACTTCATCCAACCACCAGGCTGGGAGTAGACTGGCACTTGAAAGGGAGCAGTGAAAGGTAAGGGCAGAGAGCTATAGACTGGGCCAGACCATGGAGGGTCTTGAAAGCCATTCTAAGCATTTCATGGTTGACAAAACCGAAGGTTATTTATAGGGGCTGCAGGGATCAGGGATTTGTAGGGGCTTAGAGATTTAAATTTGTCGGAATTGTAAAGAATGGAATGCAAATGATGACAAACCAAAAGCACTATGGTGATGTACCAAATATTGAATTTTCCTTAGATACAGAGTTTTTACCAACATGGTATACCACTAAACAACATTTTTGCATGCATATTGAGGCTGGCAGAAAAGGAAGAGATAACACTGAAGATCAGTCAATCATCCCAGATCTAGTCATTTTCTGGAACCCAGGATTCTGAAAGATTTACTGAGATTGCTTAAGATAGGTCTACAAGGAGCACAGTTTTCACCACCCTTGGGACATTATGGATGGAGATGGCAAATTGGACCACCATTCTTTTAATTCCATCAAGGTGCACCATATGTTTATAAATAGTGTTTTTGTTATAACCCTAATCAAGAGAGATTTAGTTCTGTAACTGGCCTATTTATGATTCACTATTGTCTAAGATCTTGCATTCTTTCAAAAGTTGAAACAGAAAACTAGAGTAAATTACACATATCTGCTGCCTAAAGGACTTATATTTTCCTTTTGTTTGTTCTTAAATACCATCATTCTACTCATCTGCTGACTGTTCAATTGCAGGACATAGTGGCAGAAAGCCAGATATCCTGTCCTGTGGTTTCCCCTCCCTCACTCAAGAGATTAGAGGGAAAGCGGACAGGGGGGTGGAGAGAGAAGAGGAAAAAGTCAGAGGAAGTTCTTCTGTTTTACTAAAGACCTCATCCAAAAATAAAAGAAGGCATGTTAGTGTAAATACCACTACAAAGAAAACTTCTGATTAGCCAGAGGCTTTCAGTGCTATACCTAGGACTGGTTCACTGATTCTATACAATGAGAAATACAGACTGCATGAATTCCAACAGCAAGCTGAAGCTCTTGGTGATAGCATGAAACCTCAGCCTACTGTGCTGATGATGGAAGTGGCCCACCTGCCTGGTTTCTCAGGGCTGGTCTGAGTTAAAGTATGTGATGACTTGCTGCCATCCTTAAGAGGCTGGGCTGCTGGCCTCCCTCCACAATGCTCCCCTTTGGGCTCCTCTCTTTAGCATTGCCCAACTGTATCTGCTCATTTACCTTTTTGTAGTTCACTAAGAAGACAGTCAAGGTTTGACTTAACATAGTCAAATATTTTTCTTTATGAGCATTGCCAAAGGAGTAATCTGATTTTAATACTTAATGTGACATATTCCACATTCCCTATATCAGCGGGGTTTTCCTTCTTTCCTCTTTCCTTCCCTCTCTGTTTTCCTTCTCTTTCTTTCATCATCCTGTGCTTCCTTCCTTCCTGTCCTCCCTTTCTTCTTACTCCCTTTCTCTCTTTCCTTCCTTCTTTTTATCCTTTATTCTTCTTTCTGAGGGGCAACAAGTCATTTCATATCATGCAATTTAAGAGACATTCAGGAATTGTATTATGTTCAGGAAACCATGTGCTGTCTTCAGGAAATGGTAGATATCATCTGACATACATTGTCACAGAAAACATGGGTTTGTCTCAGTCAGGTTTGTAACTGCAGGTAGTTGGTGTGGCATTCCTGCTCAAGGAATTCTGTAGTCTGGAGACATAGGAGAAATCATGCTGTTTATCTATGATACTGATATTTGCAAGTAAACTATAGGCTTTTATCTTGGCTACCTTTTTCCACCAACAGGTGCCAACAAATGATTGTATAGGCACCCATCTCCATTACTATTGCAGCTGGTGGTGAAGCATCAGTCCTTCTGCCTTCTTTGGCTGTAATTGTAACACATACTGACAGCATCTAGAAAAAAAGAACTGTATCAAGAGCCAGACAAGAGGCTTACACTGTGTATTTGTTTCCTATGACTGCTGTAACAAATAACGCAAACTGGTGGCTTAAACCAGCAGAAATTTGTTATCTCACAGCTCTGGAGGCCAGAAGGCTAAATTCAACATGTCAGTTTGGTTAGTTTCTTCTGGAAGGTGTGAGGGAGAACCTGTTCTGGGCCTCTCGAGCTTCTGGTGACTCCTGGCACTCCTTGATCATTGGCTAACAGATGCATCACTCCAATCTTTGTCTCAATCTTCACATGGCTTACCCTCTGGGTGTTTGTGTCTCAAATCTTCCTCTTTTTTCTTGTATAAAGACAGCAGTCATATGATAGTCCTATTTTTAATTTTTTGAAGAACCTACCATATGACTAGCAATCCCACTTCTGGGTATTCATCTGAAGGAATCCAAAACACTAATTTGAAAAGATACATGCACCCCTATGTTCACTGCAGCATTATTTACAGTAGCTATGATATGGAAGCAACCTCAGTGTCCATCAACAGATGATTGGATAGAGAAGATGTGGTACATATCTGAAATGGAATATTGCTTGGCCATAAACAAGAATGAAATCTTTCCATTTGCAACAACATGGATGGACCTT
Source organism: Trachops cirrhosus (assembly GCA_028533065.1). Classification (NCBI taxonomy): domain Eukaryota; kingdom Metazoa; phylum Chordata; class Mammalia; order Chiroptera; family Phyllostomidae; genus Trachops; species Trachops cirrhosus. The sequence continues at coordinate 55,301,203 of CM052539.1, read as the reverse complement.
GAGGGTATTATGCTAAGTGAAATAAGTAATACAGAGCAGGCAAATACTATATGATTTCACTTATATGTGGAATCTAAATAAAAAAACAAAATAAACAAACAAAATAGAAACAAACTCATAGATACAGAGACCAAACTGATAGTTGCCAGATGGGAAGGGGGTTGAGGGCCTAGATAAAACAGGTGAAGGGATTAAGAAGTACAAATTGAAAGTTATAAAATAGTCATATAGATGTAAAGTCCAGCATAGGTGATATAGTCAATAATGTTATAATAGCTATGCACGGTGCTAGGTGGGTATGGGACTTATTAGGGGGAGCAGTTTGTAAGTTATATAAATGTCTAACAACTATGCTATATGCCTAAAACTAATATGGTATTGAATGTCAGCTATAATTGAAAAAAATTTTAAATGAAAGTTAAAAAAAAATAAAGACAGCTCACCTTAAATCCAGGATGCTCTCATCTTGAGATCATTAATAATCTGGGCAATAACCCTCTTTCCAGCTCATGTCACATTTATAGGTACCAGAGGTTAGGACTTGGGCACATATTTTTCCGGGACTTAACTCAACCCACTCCACACATTTACAATAATATCAAAGATGAAAATGTATAAAGCTACTACAAAACCAAATCCACATTTAAGTCAGTGGGAAAGGAACTTTGAGCCCCAAGACTAGTCTGAGACTTGTCACTAAACAAAAGAGAAAACAACACTTTCTGCTCACAATCTTTTCATCTAGAATGATTTCTGGTGAGCTTTGTAAAGAGTGCTCTCCTTAAACACTGATGTCATGTTTACGATCATTACAGAAACCCGGTCGAGGAAAACAATGCTGCTAAGTTGCTTCCAAATGTTTTACTAAGAAAATTAAAAATGACTGCAAGAAGAAAAATCATGTGGATGGCTTCACTAAAAATTATCTTAGGGTTAAGAACCATGCTCTATTAGCTGAGACTTGATCTCTCAGGAGACACAATTCAGACAAAGTCAAGAGTAGTATTGATTACATCAGTTTAACAGTTTTAATACACAAAAGTCAAATGGTCAGTTTGAAAAAAATAAATCTGTCAACTTCATTGTTCTAATCTTAAGCTAAATTCACATGGTAGGTTTTATTTAATCAGCACAAAGCCTTTGAAATTCCATAACTTTTTCATGCTTCTAATATTATGATTGTGCTATACCCCTGCCTCAGATTGGAGAAAAAGATAAGCCAGAGACTAATAGGTTAGCCTTTACTATAAGCAGATCACAGCCAGCACTCTGATGGCTGCTGACAACTCGTGTTTTTGCAGGCTTCTCTGTTTTGTTGACATTTCTCTACATTCACTCACTGGAACTCATTTGGTACTTTTGAGTGAAAGCCCACATTTACTTCCCTACATGTTTTTTGACATCTCTACTATTGACTTTGTATGTAGAGAAGTCCTTTGAAAGCAAATACTTAGGGAAGATGATTCAGTGAGCACATCTTGCTATCAGTCTGAAAGATGGAGACACATTGATTAAATACTGCAACTTCTTTGGGCAAGTAGTATTAATGGAATTAACCTTAATTAGAATTTAATTCTTGAAGTCCATATTCAATTATGACCACAACAATGCATACCACTACAGTGACTTTCCCACCATCTGATATTTGGCAGGACCCATGTCTCTGGGTCCCTGCAACTGTGTGAATTATTAAGAGCTAAATTTACCTTTGTGCTTACCTCTAGGGACATTTCAACCTGCAACTATTATCCGGAAAATGATTAAAATTGATGCATTAATGTTAATTTCCATGTACAAGTGACTTTTAAGACGAGACAGTGCTCAGATTTTTGAACTGGCACCAATTTGGCAAGAACACTTAGTAGTTTTTGCATTTTGTTGACATGACCTCAACAAGAAAAACTTGTCAGTTGTACCTACTGGTGGTGTAGACATTCAGAGTTACACATATGCACATCAAAAACACAGAATGGGACCCTCTTATACAGCCATGTGACTCTTGAGTGTATTTATGGATCTAGGCACTAACACCTGTGAAAATACATATGAAACATAAACCTTAATTGAAATGTGCTCATCATGCTTAATTGAAACATGCTCCCAAGAAAGCACAAGAGGTTTTGCCTATGTTAAAAATTGCAGAAGGAGCCCAAAGGTAACAATATTATTCTATTAGTGGGGTTTTTATTTAATAAAACCATAAGGCAAATATGTCGTGCTTGGCTCATTAACAATACTCTTTTTTATCAGAATTAATATTCCTCCATATTTTCTTTGGAAATAGTAATATTGATGTTTATATGAAATGCAAACAAATGATGCAATGTTTCACATTTGCCAGTTTTTCACTGTAATATATTCATTCTCTAAAGTTGTGTTAGTGCCATTAAAAAAATGCTTCCACATTTTGTCTCAAGATAATATATTGCTCCATTATAGTAAGTGCAGGATGACTTGGCCTTGGGAATGGAAAGCTAAAGCAATCTTTGTACATGAGTTCATTATATCTTGAACATGACTCTTTTGGTAGGTCTTGGACCACTGATAAGTTATTAAAAGACATAATTTTCATGCAAGTGGCAAAACTTTTTAAATATATAGCTGTACATATAGATATACAGGATGGGGCAAAAGTAGATTTATATTTGTGAGTGTGTAAAACAGAGCTTGTTGTTCTTGTATTATTATTTATTAACTATTATATTATTTTCCATATGAACAACTATAAACCTACTTTTACCCTACCCTGTAAGTGTGGACATAGACATAGTCCATTGCAATAACTGTTGAAATATCCTTAAAAGGAACATCCCTGTCAGCAAAGAGAAAATTATCAACATGTAATTTTTTTAATTAAATTAACTTTACAAGAAAAAGTAGATTTTGACTTTTTATACTTTCATGGTTCTATAAATTAAAGATTTCACTCAGAATATTCATGTGTTTCTAACGTCCACCTGTTTACATTGTCATTAAAGCATATTAATATATGTTCTTATATGTAATTATCTATGTGTTTCCTAAATATTGTTAAATATCTAAAAAGATAAGCCCAGTTTAAAGACATTAAATCAATCGACTTCTCTGAAATTTTTGATAGAAACAGCTGAGCATGAGCATAAAATTATGAGGAGTGAAACTGAAAGAGACAACATGTTCTATAATATCTCCTTAAATTTTATTGACTTCTTGGCATATGCCAGTTACACACACATAAGCTCATTAATCCTCATGGAAATCCTTTGAACTAGGTATCCCACAGATTTTGAACAAATAACCCAGAAACTCAGAGAAGTCAGATTATTCAACATTACCTCGTTAGTAAGTGATGGAATCTGTATTCTTAACCACAGCCATCTGAAGATGATTCCAGTTACTCACCATATATTTCCTAAGGAAATCACTTGCATTCTTAAATATTATACACTCTATGTTTATATTTAATTGAACAAAGTCATTTTATCTCATGCTTAAACAGAAAAATGTAGGAAAAAATGAGAATTTTAGGTTAAAATATTTGAGCAATGTACACTAAAGCCAAGTACTAAATAGCCAGGATGACATTACACATATTTTCTTAGGAATAAAATATTTCTGAAAGATCATAAATATTTAAACATAAATGTATCATAGAAGGCAACCAGGACAATTCTTGACTCAATGTGGAGTTTTCTTGACTTTTAGATTGTTAGCTACACAATCTGAATTTCTCATTAACTGCCAAATATCCACTTTTCTTTGGAATGTGCAGATCTTTAAGTTAGATCTTAATTTTCAAGATGTTTAACCTCCAAGATCTCAAGAAGACCTTGTGAAAGTAATGCCTAGAAGGAAATAGTCCACAGTCATCAACTTTTATGTTCTTGCTTAATTCAATTCAAACAACTCAGTCTTTGCTAGGTTCTCTCCCACTCCCTCATTTTTTTTTAATTGCTGTAACTTTACTATTTTTGTTTTATTCATTAATCAGTTTTACTTCAAATATCCTTTTTTCCCTTTTTCTTCAAAAGGAGAAATCTTGAGCCTTAGTTGGCCTCATGGCTTTTCAGAATAAAGGTCATGGTTCTTAGTTTCCATTATAGCTAGATGAGACCATGTGAGTAAATTCAAGCCCATGGAATGTAGGAGCCAATGCATGCCCTTTCTTTTTTTTTTTAATTGATTTTTTTCTTTTTTAAAGATTTTATTTATTCTTTTTGAGAGAGAAGAGAATAGAGAGAGAAAAAGAGGGTGAGAAACATTGATGTGAAAGAGAAACATCATGCCCCAACTGAGGACTGAACCCACAAAATTAGTCATGTGCTCAGACCAGGAATCAAACTCACTACCTTTCACTCTGTGGGATGATGCCCACCAACTGAGCTATACCAGTCGGTGCTGCATGCTCCGTCTTTGTGGTTTCTTCCCATTGACTGAAATGGAGCTATAATGTCTGAAGCTTTGGAGTCATCTTTGAGCACAAAGTGATTCAATGGAGGCTTCACACAGCAAAGCAACCATCTAGAAGGAAGTGGTTCCTGCCACAGGGCAATGCCATGCCAACCAGGATCAATTGCCTTCAGATTTTTAAACATAAGAAAAATATTTCCAGCTGGTCTAATCCACATTTGACCTCTTTTCAATAATGTATTTTTATTTTTTAAATTTATTTTCATTGTATTTTTTCCATTATCATTTATTCCCCTTATACCTTCTTCCACTTCCACCCGCCCCTTTCCCCCTTACACAATCACCACACTGTTGTTTATGTCCATGAGTCCTTTTTTTTTCGTTTGTTCCCCTCAGCCCCTAACCCCCCACCAAGAGCTGTCAGCCTGCTCTCTATCTATGGGTCATCTCTATTTTGTTTGTTAGTTCAGTTTATTCATTAGATTCCACATATGAGTGAAATCAGATGATATTTGTCTTTCTCTGACTGGCTTGTTTCACTTAGCACAATGTTCTCCAGGTCCATCAGTGCTGTTGCAAAAGGAAAAATTTTCCAAAGAGGACATTCAGATGGTCAATAGGCATATGAAAAGATATTCAATATCACTAATCATCAGAAAAATGCAAATTAAAGCCACAATGAGATACCACCTCACACCTGTCAGAATGGCTACCATCAATAAATTAAGAAACAAGAAACGCTTACAAGGAGGTGGAAAAAGGGAACCCTTGTACACTGTTGGTGGGAATGCAGATTGGTGCAGCCACTGTGGAAAGCAGTATGGAGTTACCTAAAAAAACTAAAAATGGAATAACACAGTGATTTCACTTCTGGGAATTCATCCAAAGAAACCAGAAACACTAGTTCAAAAGAATATAAGCACCCTTATCTATGTTCATTGCAGTGTTATTTACAATTGTCAAGATTTGGAAGCAGGCCAAGTATCCAACAGTAGATGAGTTGATAAAACAACTATGGTACACCTGGAAAAAAATGAAAATGAACACACAACAACCCAAACCCTATGGGACACAATGAAAGTAGCCCTGAGAAAGAAGTTTATAGCATTACACACATACTTCAAGAAGATGGAAAGATCTCAAATAAGCAATTTAACCCTACACTTAAAAGAACTTGAAAAACAACAATAAACAAAACCCAAAGGGGGTAGAAGGAAGGAAATAATCAAGATCATAAGGGAAATAAATGACATATAAACTAACCCCCCCTCCAAAAAAAAACTATTCAACAAATCAATGAATCCAGGAGCCAGTTCTTTGAAGAAGATAAATGAAGTGATGAATATTTAACCAGACTCATCAAGAAAAAAAACAGAGAAAACCCAAATTAATAAAACCATAAATAAAAGAGGAGAAATAACAATGGAAACTATAGAAATACAAAGGGTTGTAAGAAAATACTATGAACAACTATATGCCAAGAAATTGGACAACCTGGTCAAAATAGATAAATTTCTAGAATCATACAATTTTCTAAGACTGAATCAGGAAGAAGCAGAACACCTGAATAAACCAATAACAACTAATGAAAATGAAGCAGTAATCAAGACACTCCCAGCAAACAACAGTACTGGACCAGACGGCTCTACAAGTGAATGTTACCAATCATTCAAAGAAGAACAAACACCTATCCTCAAACTATTCCAAAAATTTCAAGAAGAAGGAAGTCTTCCAAGCTCTTTTTACAAGGCCAGTATTATCCTAATTCCCAAACCAGGTGAACACACAACAAAGAAAGAAAATTATAGGCCAATATCCCTGATAAACACTAGTGCTAAAATCCTTAACAAAATACTAGTAAACTGGATCCAGGAATACATTAAAAAGATTATATACCATGAGCAACTGGGATTTATCCCTGGGATGCAAGCTTGGTACAACATTCACAAATCAATGAATGTGATACATCACATAAACAAAATGAAAGATAAAAATCACATGATCATATCAATAGATGCAGAAAAATCATTTGATAAAATCCAGCACCCACTTATAAAAATTCTCAACAAAGTGGGAATAGAGGGATCATACCTCAATGTAATAAAGTCTATATAAGAAAAACCTACAGTCAGCATCATACTCAATGGGCAAAAATTAAAAGCATTTCCTCTAAGATCAGAAACAGGACAGGCATGTCCACTTTGACCTCTCTTATTCAACATGGTACTGGAAGTCCTAGCCACAGCAATCAGACAGCAAGAAAAAAAAACAAAAAGCATCCCAATTGAAAAGGAAAAAGTAAAACAGTCTTTTTTGCACAGGGCATGATACTCTACATAGAGAACCCCGGAGATTCTACCAAGAAACTCTAGAATTGATAAATGAATTTAGCAAAGTAGCAGGATACAAAACTAATATCCAGAAATCAGCTGCATTTTTATATGCCGATAATGAACTAACATGAAGGGAAATTAAGAAAACAATCCCATTCACAACTGCTTTAAAAAGAATAAAATACCTACGAATAAACCTAACCAGGGATGTAAAAGATCTGTATTTGGAAAACTAGAGGACACTGAAGAACGAAATTGAGGAAGATGCTAATAAGTGGAAGAATATACCATGTTCATGGATTGGAAGAATTAACATCACTAAAATGTCTATACTACCCAAAGCAATGTACAGGTCAATGTAATTCCTATTAAAATATCAATGCCATATTTCACAGATGTAGAACAAATATTCCAAAAATGTGTGTGGAACCAAGACAGACCCCAAGTAGCCTTAGCAAACTTGAGAAAGAAGAATAAAGTTGGAGGGATCATAATACCTGTTATCAAACTATACAATAAGGCCACTGTAATTAAAACAGTCTGGTGTTAGTATAAGAACAGACACATAGGTCAATGGAACAGAATAAAGAGCCTAGAAATAAATCCACACCTCTATGTTCAATTAATACTTAGCAAAGGAAGCAAGAGCATACAATGTAGTAAAGACAGTCTCTTCAATAAAAGGTATTGGGAGAACTGGACTGACTAGTACTTGCAAAAAAATGAAAGACCATCAACTTACACCATACGCTAGAATAAACTCAAAATGGAAAATAGACAAATGTAAGTCATGATATCATAAAAATTCTAGAGGAACACATAGGCAGTAAAAGTTCAGTTATTTCACATAGCAATATTTTTGCCAATATATGAGTCTCCTAGGGCAAGGGAAACAAATGAAAAAATAAATAAATGGGACAACATCAAATTAAAAAGCTTCTGCACAGCTAAAGAAATCATCAGCAAAATGAAAAGGAAACGCACTACATGGGAGAACGTATTGCCAATGATACATCAGACAAGGATTTAATTTCCAAAATATTTAAAGAATTTGTACAGCTCAACATGAGGAAGACAGTCCATTTCAAAATGAGTGAAGGCACCAGTCAGAATGGCCATTAAAAATACTATTCAGGAATAAAAGGTGAAGGATCTGAACAGACACTTCTCCAAGGAGGACAGAGGGCCCATAGTTGTAAGAAAAAATGCTCAACATCACTAGCAAACAGAGATATGCAAATTAAAACCAAAATGAGATATCACCTCACACTTACCAAAATGGATATCACTGATAAATCAACAAACAAGTACTGGTGAGGATGTGGAGAAAGGGGCACCCTAGTGCACTGTTGGTGGGAATGCAGACTGATGCAACCACTCTGAAAAACAGTGTGGAGTTTTCTCACAAAATTAAAAATGGAACTGCCTTTTGGCTGAGCCATTCCATTTCTGGGAATATATCCAAAGAGTCCTGAAACACCTATTCAAAAGAATATATGCACCCCTATGTTCATAGCAGCATTACTTACAATAGCCAAAATTTGGAAACAGCCTAAGTTTCCATCAGTAGATGAGTAATAAAAAAGCTGTGGTACATTTACATGGTGGAATACTATGCAGTAGAAAAAAGTAGTTCTTACTTGCAACAGCATGGGGGGAACTGGAGACTATTATGCTAAGTGAAATAAGCCAGGCAATAAAAGACAAATACCATGTGATCTCACTTATAACTGGAATCTAAGGAACAAAATGAACTAATGAGCTAAATAGAATCAGAGGCACAGAAACAAAGAACAGACTGAGAGCTGTAAGAGGGATGGGGGAGATTGGGACTCATTGAAAGAAGGTGAAAGGATTAGACAAAGATCATACATGTATACCCCATGGACATGGACAACGGTATGGGGAATGACTGTAGGAAGGGGGCTAGGGGGAAAGGGGGGCAAAGGAGAAAATTGGGACAAATGTAATAGCATAAACAATAAAAAAATGTTAAAAAAACAACTATGGCACATTTACACAATAGAATACTACTCAGCTGTGAGAAAGAGGAAAATTTTACACATTTGATTTTCATTGCCTCTAGGTGCCACAGCCATAACCAGCACAGTTTAATTTCAGCATTCTGGTAGCAGGCATAAACAGTGCACTGGTCAGAACTGTGCTGAGTTTTCATTGCTTATGAATTTGCTGACTGGCTTACTTTTCTTATATTTTACATGCTACAATGTGACTTTTCTCTAGTTTGAATTATATCTGGTAATGTCCAGTGAAAAGATCTTTCAGGTGACGTGCTCCTTGAAAGCAATTACCTACAGTGTGTACTTAATTTACAAAGTGTTCTAAAATGATAATTTGTGAACAACTGAGAATTAATTCACATGGAAAGTTCTAGAATTCTGCATTCTCAGGTTAGGTAGGTGGGGTGGAGATCTTCAGCTGGTGAATTTTAAGGCTAAGGAGATTTTGGCACCTGAGATCCTGCACAACTGCTAAGCTCACCTTAAGAAGACTCTCCTCAATAGAGAGAGGCAAATCACTGAAGGCATAGAGGCAGATATTAAAGGGATAGCTTTGTCAGCTTTGCCACAGGCCTGAATGGCATTTGAACAATGGAGACTGTGATGCTTTATCTTGACTCCATGACTGCTTGTATAGACAAACCACTGCGAATCAAACTTCAGTCACGTTCAACTCAACTGTAGCTCTATAAAAGCAATCCTGCTTTTACTCCAGATTTGAATATAGCAAACAATTTATTAAACTTTGTACAATGCTAGATGAATTTTGTTTCTAATTTCTCCTGTGATATAACAAAAAGAATAATGGAATGATACTTAAATTTATATAAAATCTTAAATGTTTAGAAGTTTGAATTTTGAAATATTTTATACTTAAAAGCCTTGGGGAAAGAAGTGGTTGAATATTTCCTCTTTGAATGGAGAAACTAATTTTCCTTTAACTTAAAAAAAGTCACATTTGGGAGGCAGCCACCAGGGACAGTTTCACTTGGAAAGAAACTTTTGAGAAAGTTCCAAGTGACTGAGAAAAGAGAATTATAATGGAATTTGCTCCACAACTTTTATTCTGACAGAGGAACCATTCATCCTATGGAATTCTTTTAAAGTCACTGACCTGAACAATATGCTTCTGAGAATGTTTTTCTGCTTGGCTTATAAAGATTTTATTATGTATCTATGATATAATCACTAGAAAATGCTCCCTCTTGGGCATTTGTTGTTTCTCTAATTATCAGAGTTGATTATGAAACTGATATACCTGACGTGCTTAAAGGTATAACAGGAAAGCAGATACAATCTTTTATGTAAACTGCACCTCTGTCTTCATATGGAGTCCATTGTCATATACAATAATTCTATCCTGTACAGGACATCCTATAAACAGATTTTTAATTTAAAAGGACAAAAATTATTGTAATGAGGTTAAAACAATAATTCCTATAGTTATTTGTAATTTGATGTCCAGACAAATCTATTTTCAGCTATGAACTTTGATACAAATTACTACTCTGACCCTCAGTGTTTTTCCTGTAAAACAGAACTAGAATTACATCTCGTCTCTTGTTTGGGGGATAAAGACACATGATTTATATAAACAGTCTAACATAAGTATGTAACTCATTGCTTTCTGTTATGTTATCTTAGAATTCATACAATTTTAAAGCCCAGAGCCACAAATAATCAAATACATGTTATATTCTTTTGGTTGTGAAACTGAAGAAAAGTAACTCAATAAATTACCCAACTATGAAGAAATTGTACTTTATAACTGCTATTTAGGTCTTCTAAATTATTCAAACTATTTGGGAAGATCAGAGATTAGGTTAATATAAAACAGCTATGAAACTAAAATTTCTTTACATTTGGCTTTGGAATGTGTTTGACTTTTATATTTGAAAATTTGTGCATCTGGTAGTCTAGATATTCACTTCAAAGAAAATGATGAAGACATGTTAAGGAGACATGGTTCAGGCACAGAGAAATATGCCAGTCCACTATCCATCCAGCTCTTCCCTTATGCAATGGTAGGGAACGTCTGCTTTCCTTTAACTGATGAAAAATCTGTGTTTGCTCAAAACTTCCTTAAAGTAGGGAGGTAGCGATGTATTTGAGCTTCAAAGGGCTTCTCTTCATGAAAACTAAGTAAAAAAAAATTGAGATGTCTAAAAAGCTGTAATTAAGCAGATGCCATCCTAACTACATTGAACTTGAAAGCAAGCTTATTGTGGATAGCCGAAAGTTCTGATAAACCACCCAAGAACAATGCTGATTAACTTCCATGTGCTTTGAATATTTATGAGGAATGGATCTGAATATACTAAAACAAAGCCGGAGCCATTGGTTTTATTATTAACTTAGAGGTGTTCAACTATTTTTAGCCAGCATCTAAAGAGCTGATATAATAATAACATTAATCTGGAAAGGTATTTTTTGAGAAATACACACTTCCAGGAAATTCTCAAATTCTTTTATTTTAGATAAAATAGTTAATGCTTGATTTCAATCTGATAAAAATAATTTAAATAAGGCACATTAAGAGGCACTTCAACAATGAAACCTGCATTTCAAATATATAAATGCAAATATATAAATTTATATATATAAAAAGTATATATACTTTTTAAGATTTTATTTATTTATTTTTAGAGCGAGGGGGAGGGAGCAAGAAAGAGAGAGAGAGAAACATTGGCCTGCAAACCAGGCATATGCCCCGACCCGGAATCGAACCTGTGACCTCTCAGTGTGCAGGTTGGCACTCAATCCATTGAGCCACACCAGCCAGGGCCTGCAACATATTTTTAAAGACACACGTAAATATAAGGCTAATGAAAGTGAAATAAACTATTCTCAAAAGAAGAAGGTGGCATTTTAGCAAAGCAAAGATGTTAAATCTGATCTTTAGAAAACCTAGAAGTAATGATATGACAGTGTTTTTTTCAAAGAATCAGTTGTAAAACACTTTAAAAAGAAAAAACTGTTTATTTCTATAAGATCTAAAACAGAACTTCAGAGAAATTTGATAATGTGTAATTGTACAGCGATTTTTAACATTCCAACAAGAATGTGGGCTATAGCGTTCAGGAGTATTGTGTGGATGAGTGTCCTGGGTCAAACGTTCGATTACATAAAGTTAAGCATGCTTCATTCTGCACTAGTTCTCTAAGGCTACATAACAAATTTCCACCCATATTTTTTAGTTTCACTGGGGCATTTTGGCTCAGAGTCACTTTTAGGTTGCAGTTAAGGTGCCATCCAGGGTTGCAGTCATCTGAAGGGTTCACCGGGGCTGGAGGATCTACTTCCAAGAAAACTTGCCAAGAGAGAGAACAAGGAAAAGTCTTCAGTACCTTTTCTGACCTAGTCTTAAGATTAGGGAGGCACACATCATCTTTTCTGCTATACTCTATTCCTTGGAATTTAAGTCACTAAATTCATATACAACCAGAGAGGAAGTAATCTCTAATTCTTGAAGGGAAATGTATCAGAGGATTTATGACTATATATTAAAACTACAGTACATCTTCATAGAAACTTCTCAGAGTCTTTTAATACCCTAATGTGAATCCAATAGTGTGTGTACCATTTCCTAAGCTTATCTGACCACTGAACTCATTTTTGTGGATTATTTCACAGAACTGGTGTTCCATTCAAGACACTTTGGGATACACAGGTTTAACCCTACCACCACAAAGAAAAAATATATGTATTTCTTCAAGGTTACAATGTATGTAATACTGTTAGCTTTAGTAATAGCAATTCATCATTATCCTGGTGCTAGGTAACAGATTTCTAGGTCTTAGTCAAATTTAGTCAGTGAGTGTTTATCATTAACTTCTGTGCCAGGCACTGTGGGCAAGTAAGAAAGGGTCCTTGCCACCAATGAGCCAACAAATGAGGCACAATATAGAAAAGGTGCAATGAGGTAATAGCAAATACATAGAATATAAACTATATGCCTTGCACGGATCTAAGTGTTTTGTGCTGTTAACTTATTTAAACCTATGTGATAGATCCCTCTTTTACACACAAGAAAACTGAGATAGAGAGGAGTTAAATAACTTACTCAGTTACACAGCTATAAACGTCAGAACTAGGATTCAACTCAAAGGGGAGTCTGGCTCCCAAGTTTAGCTCTTATCATTATGAACATGACATGCTAAGTGCTATACTACCAGATACTTGTTAGAAAGAAAAGAAGATTGCAAATAGCTCTGGTCTGGGGGACTAGAGGAAAGTGTCACAGTAGAGTTGACATTTGAGCCAGGTCTTAAAAGGTCACCAGGAGTAAGCCAAATGGAGAAAGGAGAAAAGAAATTTCAGCTTAGGAGTGACCATCTCCAAAGGCACAGAGTCCTGAGCCTGAATTTAGGTGGGTTTAGAGAATGTTGGTGTGAACAGAAGGAGCCATGAATCATAGAAGGTTCTGCAAGATGAAGATGCAAAGTTAATGGCAATTACCTGGGAATTGAAATTCAGAACCACAGTGTTATTTAGCTCATATCTGCAAATGTTTAATATTAATGTTCACCTTTGCAAAGAATGATTAATTGAGCCTGGAATACCTGTCTAACAGCCTTGAATATAGGGTGTTGTGGGCACTGCGTTGCACCACCCAGAACCCTCTTCAAGGATGAAGGATTTACTCTCCCAGCTGTTGGGGCTGCTTCCAACACAGCACTCTTCGTGGTCAGCCCACTGTGTTGGATTGTGTCCTGCCACTCAGGAGAGCTGCCTCACCCAAGATCATGACCCTTTTCCAGGATACCTGCATCGAATGACTGATCAGCATTGGGGTATAAAGGTTGGCCTCTTATCTCAGCTCAGGACAATGCAGAAGGGTCATCCTAGCTTTAGAAATCCCTGTTAAGTTGGTTGCAGATGTGGTTGAGACTGTATCACAGTTGACTTCTCCCTCTTGGGATCACTTCCTTCAGAAAAGGAGAGAGAAAGCAGGTAGTGATCTCAACAAGCTCCATCATAAAACTATTCAACTCTAATCTCCATCTCAGAGTCGGCATCCTGGGGAACTCAGCCAGCTCCAATTAGTTCTAGGAATGAGTGAGAAAGCAGGTATTGGGATGAAATTTTGGAGCTCTTGGCTGGCAACTCCAGTTCCATCACTGGGGTAGGTGGTGCCTTTGTGGCCTTTAGAACAAGGCAGCAGTGCAGTTGTTAATACCATTGCCAGTGGTGAGCTTGGATGGTATACCAGTGACCCGTGGAAGGGAAAGAACTAATCGATGTAATGTAATAGGAATTTGAGAAATGTGTGAAAAGAGTAACTGTGAGGATGGTGGAATACTTAGCTCAATAGACACTATAAAAAACAATTATGACACCCTCTCCAACAACAAAAACAAAAACAAGAGTGACAGACTTTAAAAGATAAGGATGAAAATGAGAGAGCCTCCTTGGTATAAAGAGGCTCTCATCTCCTGGAGGAGGTGCAGAGAAAGCTGAGGACCAGACCAGGAATTAATCATAAGAGTAGCAGAATTCAAAAGAAGGTTAAGCTCCCAAATCATGCAGATCTTTTACACGAAGTTCAGGGCCTGGCCTGTGGGTAGGATAAACCTGGCACATAGACAGGACAACTGTATTAATGTACATTATACTTGTGAATTCCCAGATTCTCCTGAACCCACTGAAACTGACAAGGAGCCTACACTTCCCATTTAAGGACTAGCACTTCCCCTTGTTTGCTATGAGTTCAATAGCTAGGATTCTGTCACAATATAACCAGCCAAGGACATAATGGGTCTGATAAGGGAGGAAGGAACTAGACCCCAAAGCATTGGTGAATGGGCAGGAGCAGATGAAGGTGTACCAGTCTGGATTCTGGAGGGCTTGATAAAGGGCAGTGGAATGTAAGGCTGCATAAGGGAGAGTTTAGCCAGGATATAGGATTTAACATCCTAGCAAGGACCCTGGGAGATGTTACAAACACATATCTAAGATGCCTCCTAGAAAAAGCAATGGAGCACCCTGAGGTAGACATGAGACTTGCCAGAATTGGCTTGGCAGACAGTGGGAGGAGTTGAAAAGCTCAGGGTAATGGGCATGCAGAAGTAGGTATGCTCTGTAGGGCCCAAAACCACCAGAGGCCCTCATTGTAAAGAAACAAGGGAGAAGCATCTTTCAGCAAGCAATAGGAATGCGCTGGTAACAGGGGTACCAGTATCCCTAAGATGCTCACCGGTGGCAGTCACCTTTTGGGGCAGAGCTGATGGTAGGAGAACCCATCTCCAGTGGCAATGGGAGGGATTAGGAGCCCAAGATAGACACAATTATTATAATGAGAAGCAAAGTCATAAAGACAGACAGAGAGGTCTATGCTCAGACTATTATGGACCCTGTGAATAGAATACAGAGCCGCTGAGTGCAAAAGAGATGGGCAGCCAGGAAGGATACTACTCAATCCATAAAATCAAAAGAACTCAAGGAAGGATGACAAGGATGCTGAGAGCAGGCATCCCAATAAACTATTTCTGAACCTGAACCTAGAACCAAGGGATTGAAGAAGATGCTAGGTCCCCAGGAAGAAAGATGCTGCAATACCACAAAAAATAAGCTCAGTAGTGATTCCCCTGATCTTCCCTGAAGAAACCTATGGCCATTTCACAAGAGAGAAGGGACACTGATGCCCAGAGATGCAAAGCCTTTGCTCCCTGTTAGCATGTGATCACATGGGGTCAGATAATAAATGGAGTGCTGGCCCACGTCTGGCTACCAGTGAGCCCACTGGGATTGTGGACCCATCCAGTGGTCATTTCTGTGGTCCCCAAATATATAACTGAAGTAGATATACAGGGTCTGTTGAGAAAGTATCCAGCCGTATACTATGAAAGAGACATTAACTGACAAAGATACAAGATAGAAGAAAGATTGCACATAGGACAATGGTGCCTCAGTCCTGCTTCAAAGCAGGCACCTTAGGACCTCACACAATTCTCCCAAGTGCCATTAACTGTCCCATCGTATTTTCCTGAATCCCATCAATGCTCTTAAATATCTTACCTTTCAAAGGTGATTTTAATTTTGGAAAAAGCCAGAAGTCACAAGGCACCAAATCTGGGCTGTATGGGGGCTGTGTTACCTGCGTGATTCCATGTTTTGCCAAAAATCTCTGCACAAGACGTGATGGCGCATGGTTGTGATGCAGCTGCCAGTCACTGGTTGCCTGTAGTGCTGCCTTCTGAATCATCCAAGTGGTTTCCGTGTTGGAAAGTTCAAGCTTAACACAAAATTTGATGCAGATTTGTTGCTCTGCTTGCTCAGTCATTTTGAATATGATGGCTACACAGTACACACTCCTTGGCTGCCAGGTTACACTGATGTCATGCAAACTGTTCTTGTTGTATTAACAACAGTTGGATTTTTTCTGGACAGACCTTGTACTTGGCAGCTAGCTGACTCCTGCATTGGCCTGTGGGGTTAGAGCTATCAAAAAGTCCAGGAGAAGGCCAAGTGTAAGTTTCTGAAACTGTACTCTCCCCACACCAAAGATAGTAAATCAAAACCAATATTGAATCCTAGGGAAATGACAAATATTAGGAAGGGAAAGAACGTTTGAATTCTCTATATTTCCTACTGAGATCAAGACATTTGCTAGCTAGTTCATTCCAGGAGTTTGATATCAAGTCTATTTCATCCCCAAACTAAAAAAAAAATTGCTCTGGTGTTGATTTTATTATAGCCATAATAACCCAATTCCATTATGATTAAATGATCTGGGAAGTCCACGAAAACTTTAAAAATGGATTTTTGCCTGTATATGCTACTTCTACAGGTACTTTTAAAAATACATTTAATTACAGAGTTGTAAAATTGTTTTCTGAAAAATAGAGCTTTTCATAAAAAAACCCTTTTCATTTAGAGAGCAAGTGTGAGAGAGAATATTACAATGTTCCTATTAATTTTTTGATTCATAATGACCTCAGTTCCTAAAATATTTGATGCTGACCTTACAGAAATAGTAAAATACATACATTTAACCTCTTTTCTTCCCTTTTTCCTCTTCATCTTCACCTCTTCAACCCCTTTTCCTTCTTAATTTAACTTGCCTCCAGTAACTTTATGTGAATGTTTTATATTCTATCTCACAGAATCCAGAAAAATGAGGTCATATTATATTATTTAGCATTTGGCATGTTATCCTTTTCAAAATAATTTTGAGTTTGTTGTTGTTATTATTTAAAAGGAGTTTTAAGTAGGTAAAATTTAGGGGAAAGATGAGCTAATGGGACATTTCAATAACCACAGGAAAAAGATTTTTGGTATTTCAGTGCAGCAGCCTTCATAGATCTTTTCTGAAAGGGTGAACTTGGTCCCTTAGAGTTTTGCTTCAGACAAGATGGCAATATTGCATCTAAAAGACTCTCAGAAATTATGGATCATATTGTTGTTATATTCCTATGTACTTCTCACAGCTAAAGCAGTGTTTAGCAAGAAGAGAAAGATGCAGGGCTCAGGCAGTTAATAAAAAGGTCTGATTTCCAAAGTGTTTTCATAAATGTTCACAACTTCCCCATAAGCATCTTATCATGGCAGATAAGGTGCTGTTTCACATAGTCTTCTCACCAGGTACCTCCTCAGTAGTTAAGGATATAATTAAAAGAAATCAATGACAGTTATTTAGAATTATTTACACATTAGTTATTTTGATGCATAAAACACACAGAAAGCCATGAAATTTTTTTTCTTTATAAGTTTTACTTTTATTTGTGCTTCCTCATAGCAAAAATCTTGACTTCGGTGACATTATATATTTTTTAAATTTAACCTTTCTTGTGGACTTCCAGCCAAGTTGGAGGCATAGGTAGACACACTGTGCCTCCTCACACAACCAAAATAAGGTCAGCAACAATTTAGAAACAAGGTAACAACCAGATCTGACAGAAAATTGAACTGTATGGAAGTCGGACAACCAAGGAGTTAAAATATACACATTCATCCAGACCAGTAGAAAGGGCAGATTTGGGTGGAGAGGGGTCGTGGCACAAAAGGCGGTGGCACTGGGTGTGTAAAGCATCCGGGGCACACAGGTGGCTGGCAGACCCAGCAAGGTGATGATTGTGAAGCAGGGCACTGCACAAAAGGTGGCTGGCTGTCCAGGCAGTCCCACATTGGTGAGCAGATAAACCAGGCGAAATTGGGCAATGAGACAGACTGCGCAACCCAGGATCCCAGCACCGGGAAATAGAGCCTCGGGACACTGATTGAAAACACCTGTGAGGGTTGGAGGCACAGGGAGACACTCCCAGCCTCACAGGAGAGTGCATTGGAGAGACCCACAGGGTCCTAGAATGTGCACAAGCCCACCCACAGGGGAATTAGCACTAGAAAGACCCAGTTAGCTTGGGGGAAGCAATGCAAGGGACTGAAGTACGACAGAGAGCGGAGCAAGTGCCACTGTTCCCTCTTGGACCCCACTCCCACATACAGCATCACAACCCAGCAACTGGGTTGCCCCACCCTGGTTAACATCTAAGGCTCTGCCCCTCATACATAACAGGTGTGACAAGACAAAAAGAAATGGGCCAAACGGAA
>CM052539.1:55214472-55282811 GCA_028533065.1 Trachops cirrhosus | reverse complement strand
ACCAAGGCACATCATAATTACATCAGCTAAGGTAAAAATGAAGGAGAGAATCCTAGAAGCAGCAAGAGATAAGGGGACAGTAACCTACAAAGGAGTTCCCATCAGACTGTCAGCTGATTTCTCAAAAGAGAACTTACAGGCAAGAAGAGGCTGGAAAGAAGTATTCCAAGTCATGAAAAACAAGGACCTATATCCCAGATTGCTCTATCCAGCAAAGCTTTCATTTAGAATGGAAGGGCAGATAAAGGGTTTCTCAGATAAGGTCAAGTTAAAGGAGTTCATCATCACCAAGCCCTTATTTTATGAAATGTTCAAGGAACTTATCTAAGAAAAAGAAAATAAAAAACATGTACAGTAAAATAACAGCAAACTCACAATTATTAACAACCACACCTAAAACAAAAACAAAAACAAACTAAGCAAACAACTAGAACAGGAACAAAACCACAGAAATGGAGATCACATGGAGGGTTATCAACAGGGGAGTGGGAGGAGGAGAGAGGGGGAAAGGTACAGAGAGTAAGTAGCATAGATGGTAGGTAGAAAATAGATGGGGAGGGCAAGAATAGTAGGGGAAATGTAGAAGCTAAAGAACTTATGACACATGGACATGAACTAAAGGGGGGGAATGTGGGTGGGAGAGAGTGTGCAGGGTTCAGGGGAGTGAAGGGGGGAAATGGGACAACTGTATAGCATAATCAATAAAATATATTTAAAAATAAAATTAAAAAAATAAAATATCCATAAGTGAAAAGAAAACCTTTCTTGTATTTTTTCCATTACTATTTACACCCCTTATATCCTCCTCCTCCCTCCAGCAATCACCACACTGTTGCCCACGCCCATGAGTCCTTTTTTCTTTTTGCTCAATCCCTCCATCCCCTAATCGCCCCCACCAGCTGTCATGCTGTTGTCCATCTATGAGTCCCCATTTCCTTGTTATTTCAGTCTCTTCATTAGAATCTACATATGAGTGAAATCATATGGTATTTGTCTTTCTCTGACTGGCTTATTTCACTTAGCACAATGTTCTCCAGGTCCACACATGCTGTTGCAAAGAGTAAAATTTTGTCTTTTTTATGGTCCAGTAGTATTCCATTGTGTAAATGTCCCATAGTTATTTATTTTTTATTTTTTAACACTTTTTCAAGTACAGTTTTCTGCCTTTCCCCCCCACCCCTCCCCATTATCCCAACCCTCCCCACCACCCTCCCCTGTTCCATAGTTCTTTATCCACTCATCTACAGTTGGACACTTGGACTGCTTCAATATTTCGGTGATCCTAAGTAACGCTGCAGTGAATAAAGGGGTGCTTATGTTATTTCAAATTAGTATTTTGGGTTCCTTCTTGATATATTCCCAGAAGTGAGATAAAGGGGCTTAAAGGCAGATCCATTTTTAACTTTCTGAGGTTTCTCCATACTGCTTTCCACAGTGGCTGCATCAGTCTGCATTCTCACCAACAGTGCACTAGGGTTCCCTTTTCTCCACATACTCACCAGCACTTGTTAGTTGATTTATTGATTTTAGCCATTCTGAGAGGCGTGAGATGGTATCTCATTGTAGTTTTAATTTGCATTTCTCTGATGATCAGTGATGTTGAGCATCCTTTCATATGTCTATTGGCCATCTGTATGTCTTTTTTTGAAAAGTGTCTATTCAGCCTTTGCCCATTTTTTATTGTATTTGTTTCTTTTATCTGGTGTTCAGTTTTGTAAATTCTTTATAAATTTTGGATATTAACCCCTTATCAGATTATCAGAAAATACATTTTCCCACTCTGTGGGTTGTCTTTTTATTTTGTTGATTATTTCCTTTGCTGTGCAAAAACATTTTAGTATGATGTAATCTCATTTATTTATTTTTTTTTTAGTTTCCCTTACCTGGATATATATATCTGATAAAATATTGCTATGAGCAATTTCAAGATTTTGCTGCCTATGCTTTTCCCTGCAGTGTTATGGTTAAAGGTCTAACATTTAAGTCTTTGATGCATTTTGAATTTATTCTTTTTTTTAAATATTTTTTAATTTATTTTTAGACAGAGGGGAAGGGTGGGAGAAAGAAAGGGAGAGAAATATCAATGTGTGGTTGCTTCTCATGAGTCACCTACTGGGGAACTAGCCTGCAACCCAGGCATGTGCCCTAGACTGGAAACCGAACCAGTGACCCTTTTGTTCCCAGGCTGGTGCTCAATTCACTGAGCCTCACCAGCCAAGGCTTGAATTTATTCTTGTGTGTGGTGTAAGAAGGTGATCTAGTTTCATTTTCTGCATGTATCTGTCCAATTTTCCCAACACCATTTATTGAATAAACTATCTTTAGCCTATTGTAGTTGCTTGCTTCCTCTGTTAAGTATTAATTGACTATAAAGGTATGGATTTATTTCTGGACTCTCTAAAATGTTCCATTGATCTATGTGTGTATTTTTACACCAGTACCATGCTGTTTTGATTACTATGGCCTTATAGTATAATTTGATATTAGGTAGTGTGATTTCTACAACTTTGCCTTCTCTCTCAGGATTGCTGTGGCTACACAAGGCGTTTTGTGATTCCATATACATTTTTGAAATATTTGTTCTAGTTCTGTGAAATACATCATTGGAATCTTGATAGGAATTTCACTGAATCCATAGATTGCTTTGGATAGTATGGACATTTTATGTGAATTCTTCCTATCCATGAACATGGTACGTGCTTCCACCTATTTGTATCTTCTTCAACGTCTTTCTTTAGTGTCTTACAATTTTCCAAGTGCAGGTCTTTTACATCCTTGGTTAGGTTTATTCCTGGGTATTTCATTCTTTTTCTAACAATTGTGAATGGGATTGTTTTCTTAATTTCTGTTCTGTTATTTCATTATTGGCATATAAAAATGCAATTGATTTCTAGATATTAATTTTGTATCCTGCTACTGTGCTGAATTCATTTATTAATTCTAGTAGTTTCTTGGTGGAATCTTTGGGGTTTTCTATTTACAATATGCTGTCCACTGTGAATAATAATGGTTTTATTTCCTTCTTTTCAATTTGGATGCCTTTCACTTCTTTTTTTCTGATTGCTGTGGCTAGGACTTCCAGTACTATGTTGAAGATAGAGCTAAAAGCAGGCATCCCTGTCTTGTTCCCAATTTTAGGGGGAACGCTTGCAGATTTTGTCCATTGAGTATGATGCTGGTAGTGGATTTGTCATATATGGCCTTTATTATGTTTAGATATGTTCCCTCTAATCCCACTTTGCTGAGAGTTTTTATCATAAATAGGTGCTGGATTTTATCAAATGCTTTTTCTGCATCTATTGATAAGATCATGTGGTTTTATCCTTCATTTTGTTTACATGGTGTTTCGCATTTATTGATTTGTGAATGTTGTACCAAACTTGCAAAATTTACTCCGCCACCATCTTGGATCTCTGTGAAATTTACACTGGGTCCTTTTTGTTGTTAATGTAGTGCTATATACAGTTGACTCGTTTACAACCTGGGGTAAGAGTCTCTGAGCCCCAAGCAATGGAAAATCTGAATTTAACTTTTGACTCCTCCAAAATTTAAGTTGTCCCTTGGTATATGTAGGGGATTGGTTTCAGGACACCTTTTTCACATGCCGAAATCCATGGATGTGCAAATCTCCTATATAAAATGGTCAATACATACATTCAGCCCTCCACATCCATGTACTCCCAGTCTCTGGTAGAAAACTGTATAGGCATTTGTTGAAAAAAAGCTTGTATAGTGGACCTACACTTGTTCAAACTATGTTATTTAAGGGTGAACTGTATTCATTTGAATTTATAAAATTAATATGTGTGAAGCACTTAGTTCCAGGCACTGTTAAACACTGTACAAGAATTTGAACAATACTGAATTATGATTAGTATTATTTAAAAATTTTGATTGTATACCATGTATCATAGAGCACTAGTGTTTTATTTGGTCAACATAGCATTTTCTTGTTTTTAAACACATGAAATCATTATTTTATCTGTGACATCAAAAATAGAATTGGCAGGACAACAGTCCTGAAAACCTAGTATGTTTGAGGACAAAAAGATTTTCTAAATCTCTAGATCTCATTTAACAATTCAGTTGAGCCAAGTGAGTAGATCATAGATTTTTTTTAATGTTTTTCATATTTTTTATTATTGTTCAAGTACAGTTGTCTCCATTTTCCCCTTACCACTCCCCACTCACCCCAAATTAGTTGGCAACATTTTAAAAGTTGGGACATAATGCTATCTAGTTCCATTCATGCTATGGCAAAGGGTAGGAGCTCCTGAAAAGCATTATGCTAAGCAAAATAAACCAGGTGTTGAAAGACAAATACTATATGATCTCACCTTTAACAGGAACCTAAACAACAAAACAAAGAAACAAGCAAGGTACAACCAAAGACACTGAAATAGAGAACAGGCTTACAGTGTCCAGAGGGGAGAGGGGAGGGAATTTCAGGGGAATTTCAGGGGAAAAGGGGAAGGGTTTACAGGAACAAGTACAAAGGACACATGGACAAAAACTAGGGGCAGGTGGAAATGGGAGGGAGGTGGGGAGAGCTGGGTAGGTGGGCTGGGATGGAAGTAAAAAATAGAAAATTGTACGTGAACAACATGTACAATTTAATTGTGAACAATTAAAATAAAATTTTAAAAAATAAATAAAAATTATTTATCAAAAAAAAGTTGGGACATTACAAGTCTTGGATGTTTTAGTGGCTGAATCCACTTTCTCGTGTGGCACAGACAACAAGGGCTGACTATGGCATGCTCACCCTTTACCACACTCCCCCACTCCACTCCCTGTGGTCCCTGACACTGAAGCACAGTGTCAGTAGCTATGTATTGCAGCATTTGTGCTGTAGTCTTTTCTCATTACTGCCTGCTTTTCTTTCTCTTCTTATTTTTTTTCAATGTCTCTAGTCACTGTGGGCATTTCAGATTGCATGCTGGTCAAAGAGCACAATATTTGCAAAATGAAAGGGACCTGACTGTGCTGTTATATCGCTTTCCCTCCTTGCTCTTTTTTGTTCTGTCATTGTGTAATTGTTACTACCAACCTGCTTCCTTCTGTCGACAACATGGTCTGAGTAAAAGTTTTAGCTTGGTAACATACTTCTCCTGGGAAGAATGTGGGTGGCCTCTTTGCCCAGTATCCTCATAGAACTTTCTGAGTTTAATCATCATTGCAAATATAATTTCTACTAGTGAGTTGAACAGATGAGGCTATTTCATAGAATCGGGGAGCTTTTACACTTGTTCCCAACCCATCCCCACAAATAACCCCTCTACTCTACAATTACATTTACATTCATGAAACTGAGTTGAAATTCCTTTTAGCAAGGATTTTATGGCTGTGTATTCTATACATTACAAACAAAAAGTAACTTAGGCAATTCAGAAGGAATTGGTTGTTTTATGTTCTGTAATGAAAAATAATTATGTATTTTTATTTTCACTTTTTAACTCTTTACTGGGTTAGTGTTTAAGCAGCCTATGGAAAATGATATTCACTCTGCCTTTTGCAAGTCAGCTTATCTTTTCCTATTTTGGGGAAGGGGACAAGATTTACCAATTAGAATTGAGGATGACAAGCTTGGCACCCAATTCTTAGTGGAGTACTTGAATGCTAAAAGTTATTCTAAGTTTTTATTGTCATTTGTCCTCATAAAGGCTACCACATACTGATGAATATAACCTCATCATTCTTTTAAGTAGCAATTGATTAGAGTATTAAGAATCTTAATGTATTCAGAAAATCTTGAAAAAATACAGTTGTGATTGGTTAACTAATTTCACATTCATAGGTTTTCTAAGGAGAAACCAAAATTCTGCTCTTCACATTTAATTTCTGGTTCCTTTCCCTCCTTTCCCCCAAATGAAATATTGTCTAGTTTTTTCCATTGCTCTTGGATAATTGATGAAGAGTACCTTGGTTTGGGCATTTAAAGTGATTTTTAAAACCATATGACTATAGTCCAGTCCACTATAATAAACATCTCATTCCAATTTAAAGCTTTCCACTCACACTGAAGATGGGCATGGGTATCACTGTTTAACCCCTTTCCTCACTTACCTTCTCCCTCTTCTTTCTTCTCACTGCTGTTTCTGACCTTTGCAGGGTTGGATGAAGAGATAGTGAAGATGAAAGAAAGAGCTGCGACATGGTTTTGGTGGCCCTGGGAAGGCAGATGCTCAAAGCTGATTCTTTCTCTCAAACAAGCTGATTGCTGGCTCCTCAATAATCCTTAGCCAGGGGCCCTGAACTGCCAGCACCTTGACATAGTCAGGTGTCTGAATAACACTGCCTTGTTGGAGGCCTTTTAGGTGCCTACTCCTCTGATAGGGTCACATTGTCCTTCCAGGTAGTCACTTAGCTTACCAGGTAAGATCTCTTCCAAGGTAACCCCAGGCTGGTTCCCTTAGGGTCTATATCTGAGCTCCAAGAAACACCTTTTCCTGCCATTAGTGGAAGTAAAGTTTGTCCCATTGCAGCCCTGCTTACTTATGCAACAAGACAAAATGGTATGACTACAGCCACAGACTTTACACTTACACTTCTTAGTGTGTGTCAGACAGCAGTTCTTATAACTGTAACCTCTAGGGGGTACTTATAGTCCTCTGAGATGTCCCCTTGAAGTCCCTGTTACTTGTGTTGAAGTACAATTCAACAATATTTCCCAAAGAATTTCCCCATCTTTTCCAGCTCAACTAAAAGAAGGTGATGCTGGCAGAACCAACTTGAGGTCACCCCCTTTGCAAGTCCCACATGGGCGGTCTAGCGCCTCTTATTCTTAGACTTTGGTGCCTCCACCCAAATTAAAGCAGAATGACCTCAGTTTTATCCTTCAATTACACAGTCAATACTCTTCACTCAGGCTCAGAGGTATGCTACAGACAGTTGTTAGCTATGGCATTATCAAAATTTGAAAAGATATTAACTTATAATTGAATAAAAATTACATATATATTTTAAAAGTAACAATTACTCAAATGTCATCACCTCTTAATTTTTTAATGTCATTTTACTATTGTCTCTGCTCTGGAGATTACTTTTCTATTACAGGTACATGGTAAAGATATTATATGATGCTGTGCCATGGCACATTTCTCCCCAACTCTGCATTCATTGACCTCACTTTGGTAGCTTGAAATCATCTGTGGTAGAAGTATGTCCACACAAAAGAAAGTGGCAAATGTAACAAATCAGGTGCCACTTATCCCTCATCTTGTTGTTTAACACTTACTAATATATCACTGCTTAGGATACATTCTTCAAAGGTGTTAAGAACTAGCAAGATAGTAGGTGCAGTCCAAGGTTAGGCAGTTCATTTCACTATAAATGGGCTGCATTGTAAATGCTAATACTCCCCAGGATCAATGGAGTCACCATGTTCAAACAAAATGCATCTCTCCCTCTAATGCCTGCAGTTCCTGAGAGAACAAATTGGTTCCTCTTACCAGCTATCCACCCTCAATACATTTTCAAGTGAAAGTCTGAGATTAGAGAAAGAAGCTCCTGCAGCTGCACATGCCTTGGCAGCCCACATTATAAATGATTTTGCAAAAATGCCTCACCCAGTTTTTAAAACTGTTCTGGGGTACATTTAATAGACAGTAAAAAATAATGACTTTTAAATATGCTGCTGCACAATTAAGCCACCAAAACAACTGAGACACTTTGGGAAGCTTGAGTCTCAGAAAAAAGACACAAAATACCTGCAAGAAAAAGCGATGTATCTATAGGAAAAAGGAAAAACTTGGAGGTAAAAATTTGCACCTATACAGTCAAATTAAATAAATGTGAATGACACTGTAAAAGAAACAACCTCTCATTTCTCATTCAACAGTATATATTTGAGCATTAGATAACTTTTCCACTTTGTTTTGCTTGAACAGACTCAGGGAAGAGCTAACAGTGCTATTGTATCTCAGTAGTGAGGAGAGGGTAAGGAATGCTCAGTCTCTGAAAAGTGTCGTCTTTTTCACAAACTTTGGAAAGAATATGTTGACATGCTGGTTGTTGAAAATGTAGACTTTAAAGAAAATACTGTGAAAGAAAAACTGTAAGAGGACAAAACAGGAGAGTTGCTGAATGGAGGTGTCTCCTATATGGGCTCAACCTTCCTCCTGCCTGACACTGTTTCGGGCTCCCACAACTTGACCTTCAAACCTGGAAATGCCTTTCATTGGCCCTACAAGGACTATTTTCCAGCATAGTCCTATGGTTATTAGTGTAACCATATTGCTTATGGCCACCATCCTTCCTGATTTGTTGCATCCCACAGAGAACTGGTTGTTAAACATTTCAAATATTATCTTTGGATAGCATTTTATGACCAACAAAGATCATTCATTTGCACCATTTCAGGTAAGTTTCACAACTACCCTGCCAATTAAAACAGACAAGTATTAGTGGCTTTTCTTTAAAAAATGGATGGGCCCAGCTCTTTGGGTCAATAGATTATGGAGCAGCATATAAAACCTGATGCTCCCAACTCCTGACTCTGGGTCCAGAAGAACGTAGTTGACAGAGTATGTATTAGTTTTCTTTTTTTTTTGAATCCTCACCTGAGGATATGTTTATTGATTTTAGAGAGAGAGGAAGTGGCAGGGAGAGAGAGAGAGAAACATTGATGTGAAAGACATCAACTGGTTGCCTCCCATATGCCAGACCAGGGATCAAATCTATAACCTAAGCATATGTCCTGACTGGAATCTAAACCTTGACTTTTTGGTGTAGGGAACAACGCTCCGACCAACTGAGCCACTCTGCCAGAGCTGCACTAGTTTTCTATTGCTCTTTAACAAATTCCCACAAAGTTAGCAGCTTAAAACACCACCAATTTTTTATCTCAGTTTCTGGAGGTCAGAGTTCCCACATGGCAAATCTGGATTTTCCACTTAGTGTCTCCTGAGGCTAGAATCAAGATTATGGGCCGTGCTGGGTTCTCACTGGAGCTCAGCATCCTCTTCCTAGCTCATGCAGAGTGTTGGCAGGATTTCGTAACTTGAGGTTGTAGGACTGAGGTCTCTGTTTCTTCACAGCTGTTGACCAGGGGTCATTCTCAGCTCCTACAGGCTGCCCTCAAGGCCCAGCCTCACAACATGACAGCTTACTCTTCAAAGTTCGAAGGAGAATCTCCCTGACTTCTGCCAAGATGGAGTATTCAACAGCACAATGCAATCACCAGAATGACTATCCTGTCATATTCATAAGCCCCACCCACACTCAGAAGTGGGGGATTATACAGAATGTGGACTGGAGAGGAGAGAGACTTTTGGAAGCCATCTCACAAGTCTGCTGACCACAGGGCATGAGCCTCCAACATGCAAAGAGAGCGTCAGCTCTCAACTCCACTCTTACCAGTTTTGTGACTTTGCTTCTCTGAGCCTCCTGTTCCTCACAAGTAGGGCAATACTGCTCATAGAATTGTGAGCAACAAAAGTGCTAACACCTGGACAGTGTTTGACATGTGAAACAATAAATGCTTTCTCCTGCTTTTGCCACTGCATGCAGGTACACCAAGTTAGTTCGATATTTCCTGTGTTATAATAGTTACAAAGCAGCATGATATTCAACTTTGTGCATTAACAGTGGAACATGGAAAGTTAAAAAAATGACTAGCTCATCATACTTGTCCCATCCTACTTGAGGATCTCCTGTATTAGATGCTTCTTATAATCCCTCATTGCTCCTAAAGACCCTGCACAGTAGGTATCACTAATCCCATTTAACAGGCTTGGAAACTGAGGCCCAGAAAATGTTTCCTGTATGCCCAAATGCACACAATGAGTAAGTAGCAGAGCAGGGACTTCAGCCTGCATAAGAGGTTATCCCACCAAAGAGCCACTGAGAAACCAAGACAGGACATGTGTGTATGTGTGAGTGTGTGTCTGATTCATCAGGAAGGAATGCAAAGAATTTCCCCTCCCCTCAGGGAGAAGGCTGGGCCCCTTTGCCCTCAACAGAGAGTGCACAGATTTTAAAATGTTGCAGAGGGCCATTCATTTCTATTGTGAGAGCAAAGGACCTGAAAGAATATTTTGTGAATAAGGACTGAAGAGGGGAACTGGAATTAGTGATTGCAATAAGTTTCTCCCAGCATTTGGTGCTATTTTCAATGTTCAAAATAACACTTTTTTTGTTTTTGTTGTTGCAATGTCATTATTTCCAAATCTTTAAAAACCTTGAAATATGAAATGAAATCAGTGACAAAATTACTTAATTCTCAATTTTAAGAAATTGCTGAACAAATCTTCCTATCAGAAGATCATATGACAAATTGAAATTTCTAATTGAAGAAAAGATACACTTATTTAGAAAGATTACTCCAAAGTCCTCTTAAAAGGAGCAGAGACATAATTGACAAGGCAAAGCTTATGCTGCAAAAATAGCTCTTACTTTAGTTTAAAGGTACTCTGAAAGCAGGGGAATACATACAAACATTGTATTGAAATTGATGCAGGTAACACTTTAATGACATAGTCTTATGCCATTAAATGAAAGAAGGAGAAGATGAACTAGAAATGTTTCTTTGAAATAAAAACTACTCTCTAGCAATAAAAAGGCTCTATAAAAAGAAAAAGCAAAGATTGCTCAAAAAGATCTCAAAGTTATGGAATAAGAGATGGAAATCTTTGAAGCTGAAGGCTTCAGAGAGAAATATTTGGAGATAGATTATTATCATCTCTTCATCATTTCACCAACTGGTATAAAATCAGAAAGAGCTTTTCAGCAGCTGGTTCACTTATAAATTTCATTTATATGATTTGGCTCTGAAGAATAATATGTTGGATCTAAAACTTTTTTTTCATCAGCTGAAATGTGCACTTTATCATGAGATAAAGTTTACAGTCCTTTGCTTGTGTACCAATATCTAACTGTGAGCACAACACAGAGGACAGACGCACACGTTAACAATAACATGCAGTAGGTAGGGACTGCGTGTTACTTACCTATTTCCATTTTCCCTTCTTTCTTAATGGTGAAATCTGGATTTTATTTGGAGCAGCAATGTGTCTAGCTCAGGCTATATTTTCCAGTCTACTCTAGAGAAAGGTTTGGCCAATGAGATATAAATGAAATTCTTTGCAAATAATTTCCAAGATAGCTTCAGGGGAAAAGGGGAAGGGTTTACTGGAACAAGTATAAAGGACACATGGACAAAAACTGGGGTAGGGGGTGGAAATGGGAAGGAGACAGGGAGGGTTGGGGGTGAGCTGGGATGGGAGTAAAAGACAGAAAACTGTACTTGAGCAGTTAAAATAAAATAAAATAAAATTTTCAAGATAGCCAATTTGAAGGGTATTGACTCATGTGGGAGAGGTGTCTCTTTCACTTCTCCCCCTTCCCCTTCTTTCTGCCTGGATCATAGATGTAATGACTGGATCCCCAGCAGCCACATTTTGTCATTAAAGATGGACACGACTAAGGGTGACAAAAGAAGGAAAACTAGGGAGCCACAACACCAGCTCTAAACTGAACTACTTCAGTACTTCCTTTATGTGAGAAAATAAACCCTTAACTAGTTACCCCACTAGTAAGGTATCTATTACTAGCAGAGAAACTCAATTCCTGGTACTGCTCAGCAATACAATACAACTATAAAAATGGCCTGAATGGTTTGAAGCAGCATTAATAAATATTTGGTACCTGGCTAAGAGTATACAAAACAACACAACAAAAACAGAACAGCAACAAGAACAGATTGGTGCCCGAATTCCTTTTTACCATGGACCCCTCAAAGAGGCAAAAATCATTTCCCTTAAGGTCCTTGAGGGGATCTGTTGCTGAGTGATCCAGAGTTTAGGAAATCAAAGGACAGCTTGGATAGTAAAGATAGAAATGGCTGGCCTTGGGGAGGAGGAGTAAGTTCTGCAAGACTGAGAAGAGAAAGGAGGGGGCTTTGCAGCACCCTTGGGTGCTAACAGAGTCTTAGAAAGAAATGCACTGGAAAGCTGGGCACCAGGCATCAAAGCTTTCACTCTAGTTTTGGCAAAAAAAAAAAAAATCTAATGCCAAGCATGGAATGTAAGGAAGAAACACTCCTGTGTTTTCATGGACCATAACGGACTTGGATAATGCAACACTCATGGGGGACTATGATTGTCTGAGAGCAAAGGGCACATTCCTCAGTTTTCAGAACACACATAATACCTTCTCAATCTCAGTCCCACCCTACTTGACCTCATGGAGGCAATAATAAATAAGAGATAATGAATTTTTCATCAGTATGGTGAGGAAAGGCTCAGAGTTAGATTTAACTTGATTTAGAAAAGTAAAAGTAGTTTTTTGCATATCTGTGTGATAAACTAAAATTCATATTTTTAGAGTATGTTACCTTTTTTTAAAAAAAGGCAGTGATAGTCCTGCTCAGCTTTGGCCACAACATTTCATGAGTGACAAAAGAGGAAATACAACCAGTTGCCTCCAGTATTCATTACTTCTTCTTCTAAAGCAACAGCACCTCCAAGGTTTACCTCCAAGGGCATATGGCCCCCTAGGACACACTGTATTTCCCAGTCTCTCTTCCTCAGAGGTACAGGTATGTAACCAAGTTTGGATCAGTGAGATACATGCAGAAGTGGCAGTTTCTGGACACCTTTCTGAAAGGATGGCATGCATGCACACTTGGGTCCTTCTGCCCTCTCCCCTATCCTGCTGCTTAGAACTTGGATGTTCCCACACAGGCCTGTAAATGGAAGCCATGTACAGAAGAACAATGAGCTAGATGGAGCCTGGGTATGCGGTATTGTGGAGGGCCATGCTAGTCGTAGATCTCCCACCTAAAGTTTTAGACAGAAAAATACACTCATATTTTATTTAAACCATTACTGGTTTGGTCTTCAGTCCCTGGCAGCAAACCTGACTAATACAAAGCCTTGAGGAATTCATAGTCATGTCAGAGTCAAGGAGCTAGGTCCAGTTAGCCTGGAGGAGAGATCACTCAGAAGGAAAAGGTGACTGTTTCTGAAAACTTGAAAATTCTTGCGCAAGAGAGATAAACCTTATTCTATGTGGCTACAAGGAAGAAAATTCTAGAAAGACAGATGTGGACAAAACATAGGATGCAGTATGAAAAACCTATAATTGAGGTGGCTGTATGACCTGGACACTGACTCTATTATCTGTTATGGCTGATTAATTTAATCCAAACATTCCTTGGACTATAAGGTCAGTGAGGATAAGGACAATACCCTCTCAGACCCAGCTACCCCTCACACACATATAGACTTACAGTACCTGGGTCCCTAGCAGGTGCTGGATAAAAAGGTTTGTTATGTGGGTGCAAGGACAAAGCAAAACTGATAGGTGGAATGAAAGGCCTTTGAAGGGCCAGAAGAGTGAGCTTTGAGGACAGTTCCTCCCCCAGTAGAAAGCAGAATTTCATTGCTTTTAAAATTCAATCCTTTTTCTTGTTTGGTAGAGTCAAAGCAAAATCTACTTTAAAAAGTAAATGCTGGCAGGAGTAGCCATTATCGCATAACAGAAGAATGTATGGGACAGTAATGATTCTAGGGAAGAGACAGGGCAATTCTCCATTTGCTTTCTTCAATGTGTGTGTGCATGTGTGGAAATATCTAAGGAGAAATACACAAGGAAATATGGTATAAGACCTTCATCACTACTGCTTTCAGATATGTAGACATTTCCCATATTTCTCTTATTCCCTTCAGCCACATTTCAAGCCATGCCATCTTGATCCCATTCAGAAAATTTGAACTTTGCAAGTAAAACTATATCAGATGTTTTGCTCACAATTTTTTTTGTATTCCTTTTATCCCCAAAGCTTATTCAGGTGTGCCCTGCTTTAAGAAAGTCAAATACAGTATACTAAAACCCAAACTTGACAACATATAAATTAGGGGGTGAGAATTTACATTACAAACACATTCTGAATGTATCTTCTTGAGAGAATAACAAACACATTGAAACTAAAGTCCCTTGATTAGAATAAAATTAAAATATCTCTGAAATTATGATGTGACCCAAAGGGAAAATACACAAATTTACTTGAGACATTCTTCTGATTAGGACATTCATTGCAAATAGAAGTGATTAAATATCTTTGAAGTCTAGCAATAACAAAATATATGACACACAGAACCATTGTACAAAGAGAGTTCTCCCTATGGCATACAGGGGGAAGTTATTCTTAAATAAGATAGACTCACAGAAAATAACCACAGTAACTGCACTGTTTGTCATGATGCTTTTTACCTAGGTGCCCTTTGAATCAGGTATTTGGTCCTAGATTGATCATTCATTCAGTAAAAGTGCGTAACGCCTGCTGCTTCTGGCCTTAGGCTAGCAGCTGGGCATTCAAAGAATAAGTCATGGAGGTACCTACTAGTTGTTTATTCACAGACAAGTGATCATAATTATTTATAGTGAGTGTAAGAAAGCATTGCCAACCTAGAAAAAAACTTTCCAAAGAGAATCTGTGGCTTAGGCTACTTCTTATTCTTTGAGAATATAGTAAATTGATTCATTGTACTCTCCACCAGTTCCCACCAGGTTACATGGGGTTTGGAAGGCCCATCACAGTCCATAAGGGGTTCCATTGTATTCCACAGCCGCTGTGTTGACTTTGGACAGTGGGTTGTTGTTGTTGTTGTTGTTTTGTGTGGATTATGCTTGACTTCAGTAGAGTATCTGGAAAGAAATAAGGAGAAAGAGTAGCTTTTTTTTCTTTAAGATGCACAATTTCTACTAACAGAAAGAATAGGCTTATTCAAAAGCTAGATGAACCTAAAGACTTAAAATGGCTACCATAAAACTCTGAGAGAAACTTTCTTTTCATTGGATTAGAGATAGAAAATGAGAAGCAACATGTCTTGATTACCTCCTAGGTGTTGGGCCTTGTTCTGGGAAAATTTACAAAAAGTGTTCTGCCAGGTAGGGATAATGTGAATTACACTCCATTTCTACAAATAAGGAAACCAAATCTTTGGTTAAACCAAGTGTAGAGGACTTAGAGTGGGAAAATGGCAGAATCAGATTGGGACCTATGGTGTTTCTCTGAACCTGATAGTAAACTTTGTATTTCCAAAGCTATTAAAAAGAGAACTATTTTCTCCTTCATAATTCTTGAAGTCAGAGCTGGCCAGAGAGACTCCATATGTCTTTTCATATGTTCCTAATCCAGAGAGTACTTATCTAGAGTAAGATCTTCAGACTGAGACCCAACTGATGTAAAGTGTATATAGATGAATGGGTACAGCTGGAAGAGATTAAACTTTTGTCCATGAACTAGTGGGAAGGAGAACCGGAGCATCTGCCATCATAACAAAATACCACTCTGGAGTGAGCTTCCTGCAGGGAGGAGCTGGACATGTCCGGGGGGGATGTTGTCTATTGATGCATCAGGGCAAGTGGAGCAGCCATCTTTGGCCTAGGTGGAGTGTGGGAGGGCAGGAGTGAGCTAAGCAAAAACTTTAAACAAGAAAAAGAGTACCTTTGTCTGACTCATGAGTTTGGAAAGAGAAGCTAGGCATGCATTGGCCTTCCTTTTCATTTCATTTTTTGGGAGCCACCAATCCATAAGATAGCATATTGCTTTGCTTTTCCATGTTACAGTTTTATAGGAGTAATTCCTCTCCTAGGAAAGGAGCTATAGTTGCCAAATGCCAACCGAGACTGGGTTGGTAAGTTTATGTAAAAGAAAGCAGGTAAATTATTTATTGGACTTCCTCAACTTTCAACAAGGTAAATTGAAGGAGAAATCAGGGTCTGGGGGCTATAACAGCTTAGATTCCTCAGGGCTATAAGAATAGGTAGGAAGAATCTGGACCCACACAACTGAGCTGTGATGCTTGCAAGAGATGTTTCAGGAGGAGGAGCAGAGTGGTATGCAGACCGTGTGGTTGGAAACTCTTCTCTTTTGGAGAGACTAATTCTGCACGAAGGACCTCCCCTACAGTGGATAAGCAGCAATCAGAGTCAGCCTAGGCAAACAAACAAACAAAGAAAATGAGGTGGGAGGGGCTTGATTAGGTCATTTCTGATCCTAGCCTAAGGGAATATGTTCTTTTCTTTTTAAATTCATTTTATTCTGCTAGCATAAGGCCAAGTAGAAGAAGACAAGTTTTTGTTTGTTTCTGTCTTAGGTTTTTAAGCTAGAGAACCAGAATCTGTCTCACTCAATCAGGGGCCAGTTTACCAGACAAGGTCATTATAAAGAAATCTGGGATCACAGCATCAACCACTGACCAAATATTTGAAGTTGTCTCAGTGTATATAACAAGGTCACAGAATGGAGAATGGCTAGTCCAGAAACTCACAATATGGCTCTCTCTTCTTTGGACAAGTGGACTGGGGAAGAAAAAAAAAATTCCTGCCTCGGGTTTAGGATAAATGTTTTTTTCACAACTGTCCTCAAGTATATATACACACATACATACACATATTACTTTTTCTAATTATATAAGTAGCATATGGTCATTGTAAAAAAACGGTAAGATGAAAGAAGAAAATAAACAGTTTTTAAACTCGCAAAGTATCTTTTAGGATCATGTTTGGCTGCAACAATGAGAAGTACAGAGAAAGCAGCATGAAGATGGTACAGGCTCTTTCTATCTTTCCATTTCTCTGTACTTATCATAAAAGTCTTTGCCTCATACCTGGTGCCTCATGGCTGCAATATAACTGACTGCTGTAGCTTTAGGCCTCATATCCTTCGAAGGCAGGGAGAAGAAGAACGCAGGAAAGGGTAGTACCTATATCAGAAAAATAAATGCTTTTTCAGAAACCTCCACTTTAGTTCTCATTAGCCAGCACTTTTCACATGGTCTCCTAACTACAAAGAAGTTCAAGTGAAATCTGGATTTTGTTTGTAAGAAAGAGAAAAAAAGCTACTGGATAGGAAACATAGTGCTTCCTCTAGTTCTGGCTCAGCCCATATTTTGCCTCCTTTTGCTTCTTGCATCACCTATCATCCAAACCCAGGCGATTCTCTTAGGAACCCCTGTGCTGCT
Source organism: Trachops cirrhosus (assembly GCA_028533065.1). NCBI lineage: Eukaryota > Metazoa > Chordata > Mammalia > Chiroptera > Phyllostomidae > Trachops > Trachops cirrhosus. The sequence goes on along the minus strand of CM052539.1, from coordinate 55,265,841 downwards.
GTTCTGTTGCCCAGGACAGAGCACCAAGGCTTCCTTTAATTTTTACATATGGCTTGCAAAGTAAGACTCTTTTCTAGTTATGCATCCAGTTGAGACTATTACACATTTTCAAAGCATATGTATAAACTCTCCATACCATTTCATAACCTGTTTTTTTCTCTTAATGATGTGTTTATTGTCAGTAGCTTGGCAGCAGATGAAATTAATTGCATCTCAGCTGCACAGCATGCTTCCTTGAGTCATTCCATAAATATATGCTAAACAATTTTAAAGATGCTGAGAGTAGACACTGAACAAAACACACAAAGTCTCAGACTTCATGGAGCTGCTATTCCAGGGGGAGAAGACAGTGAAGAAATAAGTAAATCTGCAATATATCGGATGCTGATAAGCATTAAGGAGAAAAATAAAGTAGGGTAAGGGAAATAAGTAATGTCAGGAAGGAGAGGAGTCCAATGTTATATATAAAATGGTCAAGGAATGTTACATTGATAAGCAGAGGCCTGAAATAAGAAAAAGGGCAAGTTGTGTGCATTTCTTGAAATTTTCCAGGCAGAGGAAACAGCACGTGCAAAGGCCCTGACATGGGAACGTGTGTAGTGTGGATGAGGAATAGCACCGGGGCCTCTGTAACTGGGTCAGAGTAAACAAGGTGAGCGTATTCAGGGATAGGGCAGAGACAGTAGGAGAAGTTCCTATATAGTCAGAAGAACATACTTTTATTAGCTGCACAATGTTTAATCACTTTGTTAGATACTCAAGTACTTTCCAGTTTTTCATATTTAAATATACTTTTTTTAAAGGTTCTAGGCCACTAACAAAAATTCTTTAATGCCTACATTAAAATAATGATTTATTAATTTTGTTTTTTGAGAGAAACTTTTAAGCACAGCTCACCTTCTTCTAAAATAATGAACAAGGGCACAAAAAATAGTACTGAAATCCTGCTTCATTAACAAACAAAGCAAACATAAAAATATGCTTAGGTATCTTAGCATAGCAGAATGGGAAAGTAGCAAGGAATAGAGGGAGAAAAAGGAAAACAAGAAAAGGAAAGGAGAGAAACACAGAATGAAAGCAGAGCAAGGTTTCCTGAAGAAAAAGGAGACCTGCTCATTCTACCTCTTGCTACAAACCACCCTCACGTGCTGATGTGAAACAACCACCACTTCATCAAGTTCATGGTTCTGTGGGTCAGGAGCTTGGGCTTCCATACACCATAGTGGTCTTCCAGTAGTTCAACTTGTTACATGGTAGTTTTTTCCCAAAAGGGCACAGTGGAAGTCCTCTTAGAGGCTGGACCTGGGACCATTATAGCATTCTACTATACTCTTTTGGTTGGAGTAGTTATAAAGCAGCCCAGATGCTAGGAGAGGGGACATAGACTTTACCTCTCAGTGAGAGGTGTGTCAAAGAACTTGAAGGCATTTTTAAATCACCACAACAGGCAAAGAAGAGATAGCCAGATTCCTAGCTTTTCCCCACATGAGGCCCAAGGCTGTGGTCACATAGCCACATGATGTAACTAAGGCCAAAACTGAGGTCATTCTGGCTTACAGTTCTGAGATGTCTCCCTCGAACCCCTCAGCTACATCCTATATGTAGTTTATCTTTTTCTAGATCTTGAAAAGCCACCCTTGGTAAATAATAAATTACAGATTTTCTCTACAGCCTTTAGTAAAATACCATCCTGCAACTTTTTTGTTTTTTGTTCTTTCTAGGTGATATGTTACCCATTACTTTTATAGTAAGTAGTAGAGTAAGCTCATATGTGTGGCCTTGTAAATAGTAAGTTGTCCTAGGTAACAGTTTATGCCAGGAGAATCTAAGACAATGTTGATTGTATTTATTTTACTACTTGTGTACTTCCTGAAAGGAGGACGTTTGATAAAATATTGTGAGGCTGCTCTGTTTTGGGTACTTATTTGCAAAGCTGCATTAGCTAATTCCCTCCAGACTTCAGGATTCATGTCATCTGGACCCACTGATTTGTGTATGTTCAGATTTTTCAAGTATTCCTTTACCTGCATTGACAGAGCATGTATTTGACAGAATAATATTAAAAAATATAAGATGGCAAGCAGATGGTCAGAATCTTGACTGGAAAAAGATCTTACTGAAAATGGTTTGTGAATGCAGACCATGCTTTTGTTTACGGGAATGTCCTTTTAAATATTTGGTTTGATCACCAATGGAGGTCTTGAAAGAGCCCAATGCCTGCAGAAATATGTTAGCTGATATCTTCTACCTGAAGTAATGGCTCCCTTTAAAAAGGGGGGTGGAATAAAGGAGTTTTCTATAACTCCTTGCTGCCAGATGTCTGTGTTGCTACCTAAATTATGGAGGTGGAAAAAAAAACCTTTTTCCTGAACGCCTATGCCTGATGCAGCTCCTTCTTCAGTGAAGAAAGGCATGGATTCAATCCAGTGAAAACAAGAGGCAAAAGAAAAAAGAAATGGAAAGACAAAGACTCATACCAGAAGAATTTCCAAGGATCTCAAGTTTAGTTCCTTTGTGTTAGGAAGACAGGTTGGTGAGAAGTCTAGGCTCTCTACTGATCCCTGGAATAAGAAATCTAACACTTTTACAGTTATAGAACAGAAAGCTCTATTTAAAACCCCAGACATCTTACACAAGTTGCAAAGGGAACCTTGGTAGAGCGATATTTGAGTTTTTCTCTACAGACTTTTCTTTCATGGCTGCCAGAGTCCTTTTAACAGAAAAGAAAGTAGATCAATATCTTGGCAGTGACATCTAGTACCTTTCATTATTTGGACAGTCAATTCTAGTATCCTCTTGACATCAGGCTCTGGTTGTCATTGAAAACAGTGGAGTGAATTTTGTCCAATGTCACTGAAACTTCAGAAACCATGCCCTGCCTTATGTACAGTCCTTGCACACCTCATTTCAATTGCTGAGGTATGTGGGCAGGATGAGGTCAACAAAGCAAGCCTGGAAACTGCTTATATCTATAGCCAAATATTTGCTCCTAAATGTTTTGGGAGGGTGGACCTTCTATCTTTAATACATATAAACTTTCTTTGCCTCATACTAGAATACACACCCATGTACTTAAGCACCCACCAAACTCTAATGACCCTGTGCCATTTTTCTCAGGCATATCTATTTTCTCTATCCCTTCCAGACTTAAATGTTTTTTCTATGTATACCCTTCTTCTTTCTGCCTTCCTGTTATACATAGCCAACTCATTTACCTCCTGCTAGGAGTTATGAGTAATTTAGTAATTAAAATAAAGACTTATTTTTAATGCTATCACATTGAAATATTTTAGTTATTACTAAAAGGTCTTCCACATCCTCCCAAAAGACACTTTAAGGTATTTTTTCATTTACATGGAGTGCAATAACTTATTGTAGTAAAACCTATAGAGCTGGAAAATATGGCAAAAGCTTCATTCATCTGCTTTTAGGTGAGACTGTTTTTGGCAGTCCACATAAGTGAGTTCTTCTTGGCCAAGGAAAGATGATTTCATTAGTAGACCAATGTGTAGACAACCATCCAAATATAAGTCATTGACTACCAATTCATCAAAGAACAAATTTGTCAAAAGACCACTTTCCCAATATTAATTAAATAATATTTTAATTCCCAATTAATAATATTAAGTCACAAAGGACTTGTTGCTTTGTAGTTATTAGCATAATTGCTTGAAAAAATTCAAGCTTACAGCCACTGGGCATCTTCACACTTCATTACATCACTGCAGGCATTTATTATCACATGCACGCAAAGATCCCTCCCTATTCATATACAAGAACATTTCCAGCTTGTAACCCAACTCCTTCCTTTCTCGGTCAAGAAAAAAAAATATGAGAAGTTAGAAAAGGAATAGACTCAGTTGAAAATATAATGGAAGATAAAAACTCACCATACTGTGTTCAAAAATTATTGAGATTGGTGACATGCCTGACACCAGAATTTTCAAAGAAATTGTCTCTCCCCAAAGTAAGCTGTATATTGAACAGCCTGACTGAAACACAAATTCCTGTTAATTTATTACTTGTTAAAAAAATTATAAATCATTAAGTGACCAAATTGGTCATTGAGCTAATTATTTTAACTGACAAATTATTATCTGAAATAACTTTAATGAATTTATCTAGAACCATTACAAAAGTTTTCTTTTAAATAATTTTAAAACTTATAAATTTTCTCCCCAGATTTTCTTGCCTATAAGTCTAATTTCATGCAATTTTCAGAGGATGAGGGAGATTCTCAGTAGATATACTAATGAACTAATTGAAACAGTGAAGTCATTCATTGATGAATACTTTCTAAGTAGCTAATGTAAAAGATTTTATTAGATACATAGGTGAAGAAAAGAGAGGAAATACTAAAATAAGTGATGAAAATTCAGCTCTTTACTGACTCAGAAGACAAACTATTCATATATTGGCTGACTTGAGAACAATTACAAAACATCCTATCAACGAGTTCACAATGACAGTGAGCGAGTATAATGTGCAGACAGCTCTGACCTCCTGTTGGGTCATGCCAACAATCCATCCCTAATGTCCACACATGAAAAACAAAAGTCTTCTCTGGCAGGATGTTTTTTTCTTTCCAAGATAAACCTTTTTTCAATTTTCAAATCATAAGATATTTTTCTCCCTATGCAAATCATTCTAAATTCTACAGGTATTTGTATACTTTCTGTTGTATTACTCAGATAAGTCTGGTTTGATTTTAAATTCAGTAGGGAAAAAAATGAACTCAGTCTTTTTATTTTCTAGCATAGATGCTAGAAATATTCTAAAATATTTGTACGTGATGATTTCAAGCAATACATCAGGGATCAGATGTCTGTAAACATCTACTTTTGACATCCTTCATGTATTCACAGAATGTCTGGTCCAAGTTAAAAGACCAGGTGACTAACCAGCAAGCCAAATGAAGATCTACAGAGAATACAGGAGACTTAAAAAAACTGTAATTTCAAAACATGGGTTTTCTAATTAAAATGCAGCCAACATTCCCAAGCATACAGAAAAAAAACCCCAATAGGCATTGGGTCTCAAAGATTTGGGCCTCTGACATTATACATAATTTTTCAAACATGCATCTTACTTATTTGGAAATACCTTAAAAATAACCAAAACATTATAATAGGTCCTGAGGCATGGGGAGAGAGTCCAAGTACTGAGCAACATGATCCTCCAGGGCAGAGACTGCATTTCCTCCATTGTTTCATGTAGCAGCATGCATAAGGTTGATGGTCAATAAATAAATTAATAAAACATTCACATAATTACAAGTTTCCATGACTGGAGGGAGTTTTCATTGAAGATATGAATAATATTTTACAAACACCGACAAGCAAAATAGAGCAATTATGTAGATAGACTTCTCTCAAATACTCGTTGATGTCAATATAGTCAGACATGACCCGGTTCCACATATCCAATCTTGAGTGTCTTTAGAGACTATTGAAAATTTAACTAATGTGCTGGATACATAATTTGCTCTATTTGAGAATCAGCATAGTAAGAATTAACAAAACAGAAATGCCTGTTTTTAACATACCCATTATACTCCAAGTTCACATCTGCTATCTTGGTCCCACTTTATATACTTTATTTATGAGAAAAAAATTACATAGCTATATAATGCTGAATTTTTATATCCTTGAAGTACAGGGCTGGAAGAGCCTTTAAAGATGTTCTAGTTCAGCCATCCAAGTCCAAATTCCTCCACATCATAGTCTAGACACAGAGATTCATTGCTGAACTGCAACATCCATATATTTTTGTTCTTCTTAAAGCAGGAGTCAGCAAAATGTTTCAGTAAAGGTCCAGAAAGTAAATATTTTAGGCTTTGTGGGCCATACAGTCTCTGTTGCAATGACTTCACTCTGCCTTACTAGTACAAAAACAGCCACAGACAATATATAAATGAGTCAGTCTGGCTGTGTTCCATTAAAATTCTATTTACAAAAATAGCCAATGGGTCAGATTTGGGCAAACACTGGTCTAAATCATCTGCTGTGATGCATGGGGCATGGGGATAGATGGCAGAAAAAAAGCCAAATAATGTGAAGAAAATGTTCACAATCAATACGAACAAAAGCTATCCCTGGCTTCTCAGCCCAAATGACTCAATAAGTTTTTTTAAAATACTACATTTCTTACCAAATACTTCTGTTGGGCCCTATTAACTAAAGATTACCCCTTCCTACCCCTCCCCTCTTACCAACCCAAATGAGCTAAAAGAGAAAAGCTAGAAGATATTCATGCGATCATCTTCATGCTTCCTGCATATTCTTAAGGGCGACATTGTAAAACAGAATTAGATCCAGTCTGAGTAATAAGGCAAGTATGTTATAACTTCATCCTAAGAGATGGTATCTGACCTCATGCAGATATAAGGGGTTATCCAGGGATATGGGATCAGGAAATGAAGGCAGAGTTCAACTCCAAATGTAAGATCATGTAGTGAAGCCCACGAAGGGCAACATGACCTGGTGTAAAGCCCATGGACCTTGGAGTAAGAATCATCAGTATTTAAATTATTTATGCAATTTAGTAATTCTGAAACATTGAACAGGTTTCTTAATTTTCTTGATCCTCTGGTGCCTTGTTTATAAAATGGAGATAATATTTATTTTCCAGGGTTATCATGAGGGTTACCTGAGGTAAGTTCTGTGAAGCTCCCATCACAGCGCCTGGCACACAAGAATCACTGACATTCTCTATGAAGAGAATAATGAATGTTCTGTTATAAAATTTTGCCTGCTGATCACCATTTTGAAAAACCTACAACCTGTGGGGAAAAATCTAAATTTTAAGGAAATGTTTTGCTTCCATATATCCAGGAGATAATGTCAATTGCTTCTGCCTTGTTAAGTAACAGTTATGATCAAGAACTTATAGAAAGGCATTGATCTGAGTACAGAAGTTACCTGTTTTGTTAAATTTTGTTTTCTCTACAACCCTTTGGCTGTTCTATCACATTTGGGGCCACAGTTAGTCACTTAGGTTTTCCTCAGGTATGAACTCGTGGACTCAATAAATAGAGATTCCAGAATATAGCCTAGTTGTATGTTAACCAGATCCTCAAATGATTAGCAATCTGAGAAAATTCCAACTTGTTTCCCTTTGAAGGCAGCCCTAAGACCACCCAGGAGTTTGCGATGCTCGAGAAAGTAGCGGCATGTTTACATAGGAATGTGAGCTGTATAGAACATGGAACACCTGTGCTCTGTGGTCTTCACAGCCCCAATTAGCTTCTGGAAAGAATTCAGGGTAGAAATCCTTAATGGGATGCCACAGAAAGTGCCTCAGTTCTGAGCACTGAAATAATTTCTTCAGCTCTGTTAGCTATATGTAAAACATACTCACTAATAACTACCTAGTTACCCAAGTGAGTGCCATAAAAGAATCCTGGACATTCAGAAAAGAGACTCAACTTATTTATAATAAGAACTTACAGTGTTGGTACAGGAACAGATTTGGGGTTTAATATGAGAAAAGACTTTCAAAATCCAGAACCATTTAAATAAGGAATGGGTTGTCCCGTGGGCTAGCAAATTCTCTGTGGTTAGAAGTGAAGATCTATTGGGGATATTGTGGAAAGTATTCTTGTAGAAATAAGGAAGAAATATTTGACTAAATTGTTTTATTCTTACATGTTTATTTAATAAGCATTTTTGGGTACTTCCTATGAGCTAGCACTTTTTAAGTTCTAGCACACTGAAAAAGTTAAGAATATAAAAATAAATATGTGGATATTTTGCTATTAAAGAACTTAAAGATGGGGGAAACAGATAAGTACCAGTGATTACAATAGGGCACTGGTGGTATGATAAAGAAATGTTCAAAGGTGGGGCACTTAACTGAGAAGGTAATAAGGAGGAAAGAATTCCTGGAGCAGGTGACACTGAGTCTCAAAGGGTTCATTAATGTAGTAAGTTAGTCAGACAAAGGAAGAAGAAGGTAAGAAGCCATTCCAGGCAGAAGGACCAACATAAACAAAGGCATAGGGTCACAGAAATACAGTAATGCTTAAGTCAGTCTAGAGGATTGTCATTAGTGGTGGGTCACAGGGTTCTGTCATCAACCCTATCCCATTCATTGTTGTAACAAATGTTGTGCATAAAGAGAGCCCTGAATCAAATTTGTGAATAATGTAATGCTGAGATAATATATAATACATCTGAATTGCAATGTCAAGATCAAAGAGGACACAGTAGGGATTCAATAAATAGTTATTGCATTAGTAACTCTTCATAGTGTGGTTATATGGGTGTAAAATACAGCAGGTGGGAGATCTGGGCAAATAAAAATACATATAAAGAGGCAAGCTAACATCTGTTGATCTTGTTGATGAGTTATGGGTGTCTGCTATTTTATCTTCTACATGTTTGACTATTTTGCAATTTTTAAAAACACTTTGGATTTTGGTAATATAGTTCAACAATGGGACATGGTTGTCGAAAACCCAAATGTAATTTGGGGGTAACAAGTCAGTATTTAGAATAATATGTATGTCTGCCTCTCTATACTATGCTGACCTACTTGCACATGGACAGTCTGATCAGTTCTGGGATTTATACTTAAGGAGACATGTTTGGAGGAGAAATATGAGAGTGATGGCCTCAAAATGAATATGAGAAACATCTGAAGGAATGTTGATGTCTCATGTGGAGCAGTCTCAAGAGTTCTAATAATTGTCTTTAAAGGATTTCATGGAGAAGATATTAGACTTGCCTTTTGTAGCTTTAATAAACAGGCCTACAGTGATGTTATATCATATACATGTTTAATGAACACAAATTCAGTTACATGAAATCTGAGAAAATAATCATATTTTTAAGGGAAAAATATGGGATGAAACAAAAGTAGCTTTACAGTTGAGTATGTGAAACAGTTTATTCTTATATTATTATTGCCTATTTATTATATTATTTTCCATATAAACAACCATAAACCTACTTTTGCCTCACCCTGTACAATCTAAATAGCTGGCTCCTCCACTTAGTCTACTTTATGAATATAACTATGTCCCCAAATGAGCAGGAAACAAGAAGTGTGAAAACTCCATCTCAGGACCCCTTTGCCTCTGAGAGTATGAGCATTTCCCCAGTCTGAGTGGGACTCTAGCCTTGAAAAATACATATTTTTTATCCATATTTCTCCTATACACAAGCCAACTACTTTGGTTCTCAACCAAAGAAACAGTGATCAATTTCAACCCTGGAGGGAATGCTGGCTGAGAAATCATAATTCTAATGACTATTAGAGTGTGCTCCTGAGCACTGAGCAAGAGAGGCTTTCAAGACCAAGTTTGGTCATGGGCAATTCTTGCCTTACATTGGATTTAGAATCAAACCTCCAACAAAAGATGCAATCTCACAATAAAACCAAAAGATAAAAGTTGCAGGGAAATGATTTTAGATTAACCTAAGAACTCTCTAATAACTAACTTCTTCAGGAAGTTAAGGTGGCTCTCCCTTGCATCAGAAATGTTTAAACAGACACTAGACAATAACTTTTCTGATACATTGCAGATGAGAGAGACTCAGAAATTCGACCTGAGAGGTAAATTAGAACAAATCTAATTGGCCTCTTAGAATCTTGAGATTCTGAAATTCTGGGATACCAGACTCATCCCAAGTCCATGACTTAGCTCATGTCACATTCTGCTAGCCTGTCCATTCTTCTTTCTTCAACTCCCTCTTCTTCTGATCTTTTGAAACCAACTACCTCTCTCAAAAAACATTTCCCAATTCATCTCTGCTTTAGTACACTGGATGGTGCGTTATAGGTACCCAGGAATGAGAACCTTTGCAGCATTATTAATGATAGGTGCATTTGCTCTTATACTTTTTTCTTAGTCCATGATACTCATTTTAAACGGGACTTTCACTTTTTCCTGGTGCTAAATCTTAAGGAATTGTGATTCTGGTTCAGATGGTTTCATTATATGTGGATGTTTTTATGGGATATTTATAAACCAACAGAAAACTCCCATTGGGAGGAGAGAGTTCTGAGTTGGAATTATCTATTGCTGCATAATACCACAAATTTAGTGGCCTACAACAACAAATATACAAGTATATATTTGTTTTAAGCAGGAGCTAGGTGACTCCGATGTTGGGGATGACTCCTAGAGGCTGAAATCATCTGAAGGCTCAATCACAAACATGACTGGTGAGTGATGTAGGGTGACAGGTAGGACCACAGCTGGATTGTCAGCTAGAGTACCTACATGTGGCTTCTTTCTGTGGCTGCTTGGCTTCTTCACAGCATAGTGGCAGGTATCCAAGAGCAAGTGTCTTAAGGAAACCAAGTAGAAACTAGGTCAATCCCTTTCTATGGCTAGCCTTGGAAGTTACATAATGTCACTTGTGTCATAGTCACAGACCCTCTCAAAGGAGTGGACACAAACTGCTCCTCTGTGTCAGAGGACTGTCAACATCATGTTGCAAGAAGTATATGTGTGATGGGCGATCTCAGAGCAGCCATCTTGAATAGTTCTAACTACCATGAAATTGATAATTTAGAAACAAGAAGACTTGAAACCTATTCAGTTGGATTATTTACATCCTCTATTATATTAGAAAAACTGCATATGCTTCATCTCCTTTATTCTGACATTACTCTTCAATTCATGCTTCAAAAACCTGTTTTTTTTCAGATGACATAGCTACTTTATTAAATAGATGCAATGAAGGTAAAATGGGTGCCTGAATTTAAGGTAAAGCTATGTACAGACACAAATTTGATTAATCATTTGTTGTGGTTACATTAAATGATATCTCTATCAATACTAGTATTGTAAGGAACTCTTCTCTCCCATGTGTGGAGATGCTATGTTGATGCTTCCCACTTATCTTCACCAGAGTAAGCATGACACAATCCCTTGTGTCAATCAGCACAGAGGACAAGAGAAAGGAAGATTCTTTCTCATGGGAGGGAGGGATAGAAAAAGAGAGGGAAAAAAGGAGAGAAGGAGGGAAGATAGGAGAACATAACAAAGGGACATGAGAGGGGTACACTGTCCTAGGTATTTTGACATTGAATTCTCCCTATGTAGACGTGCTGCTACTATTCATCTCTGGTAATTCTCTAAATAAAAGTCATGAATGTGGTGAATGTCATGACATGAATGTGATCCTGCTGCATTATAGATGTCAACAAAACTAAAACATGTTTAGATAACTTTTTCTCTGAAAGCTATTCTTAAACTGACAAAGAGTAACTTTTTTTTTTGTAAAAAAGCAAGTCACTCTGATGGCCCAACAAAACTATTACAGCTGGAATAGCATCTCTAAAATACAAGTTATGGTAGCAGTCTATTCTAGAATTGTTTCTCTCTCCCCTGCTTTCCTCAAGAAGACAAAGCACTTCCTTACCTCTCTGTTTCCCTAAACCCATCTCTCAGCCACCACTGACAAATTTGCTTTGCTCTTCTGAGTTCCTATTATGGCAGATCCTAGGTGGTGAGTTCAGTGGGCATGGCAAAGGAGTGGAGGAGACCAGCTCATCTCATCTATACTTAGTTTAGTAAACCACTGGTTGAATCACCCAGGTTGAGAGATATTGATTTAAAATTCCCTAATAATGCAACACAAATCATTCCAAATTTTTAAGAGTGCCTGTACTCCCTTACAGGGTTCAAAGGTTCAAGGGAGGTTTCAGGATGATAAGAGAGTGTTAGGTTTCTTCTCAGAAATATTTGGAAAGTTAAATAGATTTTTTTTAGGTTCAGACTGAGGATCAGGAATATGCATAAATTTAGTACAAAAAGGGAGGGAGTTTCCCTCAGGGAAAAGGTCTTTGCTCAAAATCCCAGTGGTCAGCTGGAGTCAGACCAAACACACACCTTGGGAAATAGGGACATTAATCTGTCTGACTTGTGGGTGTGAGATGATTCTTTAGAGGCTGAGGGACAATGAGGTAACCAGGAATGAAGAGGAATGAAGGCAGATTTGTGAACAGAGGGAAAATCGATAAAATGCATAAGAATTATGGGTTTCTGCTTACTGAGAATAAACAAGGGGTTTCTGGTGATATGGATTCGGGCACAGAAGAACCTGAAAGCTTGGGTGACATACAAGGCCAGATAGGAAGGCTGTACTTACTTTTGTTATAATGTAAGGATTTATTTTATAAGGTGTTAGATCTGATACTGGGGAGTTGATGGAATTCTCACCAAGACATTCTTCCAATGTGGGCTGCATTTGTCTAGGGAGATTTGCTATCAGTACCAGCAAGTATCCCCCCAAATAAATACAACCTGGGGTGGTCTCTGGGCACCCTCCTCCCTCCCTTCTAAGAGTTGGGGGCTTCTGATAGCTGGCAGGCCTCCCAGCTACAAGTCATGCATCCCTGCCACCCTGGCAAATTTACAAGTAAGCTGTGGCAAATTTACAAATTTACAAGAGTGCTGCAGAGCAGGAAAAACACTGGCCTAGAGGGATGGCTGAAAGTTCTCCTGTTTCTTCACTAGAGAGAGCATGTCCTTTCTCTTTTAGAGTGTTCACTTATTTTTCAGTATTGCTCAGACACTTAAAATAGCCCCTTTCCCCTACCCTAGTCAAAACTGGCCAGTTTCAGCAAAAATTCATTTTTCAAAATAAAACTGTGGTATAAATTCAGAAAATAAGCTTCTTTGACAGTTGTTTCTCATTAAAATTCTTACCTTAAGGATTCAAAGCATTATTTCACAGCACAGTGCCCTTCATCCACCCACAGAATTGCAGAGTCTCAAAATCCATTAAAGGCTCAGATGCTTGACATCGTTTTACATAAAGACAAATACCCTGTGTTTTCCAAAAGCACTGAAAGTGAGAAGTTTGCCTGTGTAAGAAGGTGGAGATTAGACTCTTCAATAAAAAAGAAACGGCTGTACGTGCATTAGGGGAGGAGAGGGGCCTTTACTGTACAGCCTGTCTCTGGAAATATGGCTGTTAAGTAGATTCAAGCAATTACAATAAAGCAGAAAGAATTCAGAAATAAAAGTTTTCATATCTAAATTACAGGGGCCGTGACTGCCCAAAATGAGAGGCAGTTTAAATGTCAAGTAAGCATTTATGTTTTGCAGCAAAAAAAAAAGTTCCATGCCTACCAGCTGACAAGGGGAAGCATGATATTGACATCGGAGAGGTCCCACGGGCTGCTGAAGGTTGTTTGTTTCTCAGTACCTATGCCCCCATAAGTCCCTGTCACCTGTGTTGGGCTCTACCGCGAGTACTGAAAGAGTGATGACTGAATTCCAGGGACAGCACTATCAAGACAGGCTTCTGTACGGACACTATAGAGCATGTAAGATTGCCAAGCCTCCTAAGAGATAAGAGAAAGAACGGGAAACTAGGAAGCTGAGACTGAGGTATGGTGCCAAAATGAGCCTGGCTCATTTCAGTGGTGTTCCCCAAGGAATACAATCACAATGGCATCATTTAGGTTGGGGGCCAACTAATCCCAAAAGATTCCTGAGGAATAAGAGGAAAACTCATGTTTGCCAAGGCATCAACAAATCCATCATGTGACCAGATTTCATAACATTTCAGTCTCCAATCCAAGAGGAGAATACGTGTAACTCTTGACAATTCAAAAATTTTCAAACATTTTTTTAAAATATATTTTATTGATTATGCTATTACAGTTGGCCCATCCCCCCCTTATCCCCTACTGCCCTATACCCCCCTGTGCCCACATTCCTGTCTCCCTTAGTTCACATCGATGGTTCATATATATAAGTTCTTTGACTTCTCCATTTCCTATACACTATTCTTAACCTCCCCCTATTTTGTAGCTACCATTTATGCTTCTTATTCCCTGTACCTTTTCCCCCATCCTCCCCACCTCCCCACTGATAACCCTCCATGTAATCTCCATTTCTGTGATTCTGTTCCTTTGCTAGTTGTTCACTTAGTTTTTGTTTTTTGTAGGTTCAGTTGTTGACAGTTATGAGTTTGTTGTCGTTTTACTGTTCATATTTTTGATTATCTACTTTTTCTTATATAAGCCCCTTTAACATTTCATATAGTAATGGCTTGATGATGAACTCCTTTAGCTTTACCTTGTCTGAGAAGCACTTTATCTGTCCTTCCATTCTAAATGATAGGTTTGCTGGATAGAGTAATCTAGGTTGTAGGTCCTTGCTTTTCATCACTTTGAATACTTCTTGCCAGTCCCTTCTTGCCTGCAAGGTTTCTTTTGAGAAATCAGCTAAGAATCTTATGGGAACTCCTTTGGAGGTAACTCTCTGCTTTTCTCTTGCTGCTTTTAAGATTCTCTCCTTATCTTTAATCTTGGGTAATGTAATTATGATGTGCATTGGTGTGTGCTTCCTTGGGTCCAACTTCTTGGGGACTCTCTGAACTTCCTGGAAGTCTATTTCCTTTGTCAGATTGGGGAAGCTCTCCTTCATTATTTTTTCAAATAAGTTTTCCATTTCTTGCTCTGCCACTTCTCCTTCTGGCACCCTTACAATTCAGACGTTGGGATGTTTAAAGTTGTCCTGGAGGTTCCTAAGCCCCTCCTCATTTTTTTGAATACTTGTTTCTTCATTCTGTTCTAGTTGAATGTTTATTTCTTCCTTCTGCTCCAAATCATTGATTTCAGTCCCAGTTTCCTTCCCTTCACTGTGGGTTCCCTGTATATTTTTCTTTATTTCACTTTACATAGCCTTCACTTTTTCCTCTATTTTGTGACCATACTCAACCATTTCTGTGAGCATCTAGAATACCAGTGTTTTGAACTCTGCATCTGATAGGTTGGCTGTCTCTTCATTGGTTAGTTCTATTTTTGGAGTTTTGTTCTGTTCTTTCATTTGGGTCATATTTCTTTGTCTGGCATGCCTGTTACATTGTAAAAGGTAGAGCCTTAGGTCTTCACCAGGGCAGGACAAACTACCACTGCATTGTGCCACTGTATGTGGGGGAGGGGTCTGAGAGGGAATAGTGCCACTTGCTTAATTCTTGGCAGGCTTTTAGTCACTTCCTCTGCTACCCACAAGCCAATTGGGCCCTTCTGGTACTGATTTCTGGGTGGGTGGGTTTGTGTACATTCTAGAACCCTGTGGGTCTCTCCAAAGAAGTCTCCTGTGAGGCTGGGAGTTTCTCCTGCTACTGCAGCCCCCACAGAATTTTAAGACCAGAGGTTTTGAGGCTTTATTTCCCCACACTGGAACCCTGGGTTGCATGGTCTGTCTCGCTCTTCAGTTGTTCCTCCCGGTTTATCTGCATGCAAATGTGGGACCACCCAGTCCTCCAGCTACTGCCTTGCCCCAGTCCTCTGCCTGGCCAGCTCTTGCCCAGCTGCCCATCTCCCCATTCCTACCAGTGTGGATGAATGTTTCTTCTTTAACTTCTTGGTTGTCAGACTTCTATACAGTTCCATTTTCTGGGAGTTCTGGTTAGTTTTGTTTTTAAATTTGTTCTTGTCCTTCTTTTGGTTCAGCGAGGAGGTCAAGTGTAGCTACCTATGCCTCCATCTTGGCCTGATGTCTCAAAATTATGGTAGTGTGTTTCACCAGAATCTTATTAGTTTTTTTTTTCTTTATACTAGCTCATGTGGTTGCTTTTTGATCAAAATTATTCAATCTATTTAGCTTTAGGGCTAACAAAAGTAGCAGCCCTATACAAAAGGTTGTTGTGTCTATTGCAAGTGTGTATTTATCAATCACTTCCTCTCTCTTGTACCTGGTAAAACTTTCACGTAGCTTATGCAGTTCTGGTAGAAGAGGCTTGAGAGATGTTGGTAATAGATTTCCCCTACATTGGACTTCAAAAGGTGAAGTATATTTATTTGCAAAATGTACCTTGTATACCTTCAAAGTCTCATGGAAAGTGATCGTTTGATTTTGATTTTGACTAGTATACCATTTATTTCCTTTGTCTCCAAATACTTCCACAAATAAGTTGAAAGCATAATTCAGTATAAAATTTACCACTTATTTACCTATGGCTTAGAAATAGGATCAGTTCTCAAAACCCTGGAATGGTTTAAATGCCCGTTCAGCTAATAAGATGAGAGAGAAATCAGTTAAACCTTTAGACCAAAAATTTTATATTCACTCCAGACTCCATAAAGTCCCAGAAGCTGACCTTTCCCACTTGTGTAGACATTTTAATTTACTTTTCACTTAAGTCAATTATGGTTCTTCCAGAAAGCACCACAACTTATGATATCCCCCAACCAGGAATTCCTGTGTAGAATGACATATATTTGAAAAATAGGTAAAATCTCTTGAAGCTAGATGGATATCATTTGGGTGAACATGAGGCAGCTCAAAAGTACAAGTTAATCCTTCTATAATATGATGGTAACCAGAGAAGTAAACCCTCTTCCCTGGTTCAAATTCTCATTTGGATGGTGGATGTCCTGAGCTAGAGCTCTTAGATAAAAAAACACCCATTAATAACTTTAAGGACATTAATAACTTTGGAGACAGCCTATCAACCACATGGAACTTGAAGATGGGTAGATTCTGCCACTTCAGGGGGTATAAAGTCCTTTAAACTCTCACATGCAGGCTCAGGTTACACAGTATTCATTCAAGAGGGATATTTGTTTTCTCCTACAAAAGAGTGTAAAATGAAAATTTTCTCTGTTTTGGTCATGGCTCTGTAGGGGGAAACAGACATTTTATAGTAATTGGCAAATCCAATTATAGTAACTGGTCATTTTTTATTTTAAAGTCTTCATTTGCAAAGTCCATAAGAGTTTATTTTCTTGCTTAGAGGTTACTATGCTAAGCAACAAATCTGGGTTTATATAGCTGTTTTGAAGTGATGTTTAAATTACATGTCTTCACTTGAGTTAGGTTTAAGGTCTCCCATCTTTAAAGATTTCTCTTGAGATCAATGTCTTCAACCTTTTCTCCAATGAGATACTGTTGCCTTGTAAGTCTCATACCATCTGAAGGAAACTGTTGACTAACAGGTGACAAGATTACCTTAGATGTAGCCTCTGTTTTTGTGGGTTGACTTCTTATAGTCCTTATTTGCCAGCTGACCTGAATGTACTTTAGCCCTTGTTGGGAACAAACACTTCTGCATTAGCTAATACCACTCTAACAATAATAACCATCCCCCTGTTTAGTAATAATAGCAAACATTACTAAACATTTACTATATTCAAGCCACTGTTCTAAGAGCTTTACCCATATTTTTGCATTCAATCCTCATTACATTCCTGTGATACAAACAGTCTTATTAACCATTTACAAGTTAAGAAACTGGAAAAAAAATCCCCAAGAGATTTAGTGCCTTGCCTTGGCAGCTTGCTAATAAGTATTAAAGAGAATTTGGACTTAGGTGGTCTGACTTCAGAGCCTCAACATTTACTCCCTATCCTATACCTGTAGCTCCATACAGATAATCAAAGGTATGGGGGAAAATAAGGCATGGTTATCCCTACTCTTTTCACTCACCCCTTCATGCCCGCTTCCATCTAGGTCAGATTCCTGCAAGTACCTTGCCCTCTCCTCTACCTTTGCTGGTGCTGGTCTCCTATGTTGAGTGCCATCTCTACCCCAATCTGACTGTATTCATCAAGCACAGATTAATCTTTCCTTCCACCTGCCCCCTTCCAGCCTTGTACAGCTACTCTAGCTTACCTCTGTCTCTTCTTTCTTTGACCTTATTATAACTAGTCAGACACTACTAATGATGTTATTAGCTCCTTGAGGGTAGGGTTTCCTACATGTTACTTCCTTTATATTCTCTAGATTAGGTAGAGTACCCAAGCTGGTACTATGAGGCACCCTCAAATCCACTTATAGCACCCAGAAGTTCACTTTCTGTTTGGCTGCCACACCATTATTCTTTCCTACCTCTTCCTCATTCATTTCCTCCTCCCTCAATATTATAAAAGTAATATACACTCATTTTATGTCCTCATTATTTCTGATGAAAGGCTAGCCATCATTTGTATCATTCCCCTGGACATAATGCCCTGTCCCCACTCTGGTGGTTTTTAAAATTTTTCTCTCTTTGTCTTTGGTTTTTAGGAGTTTTACTATGATGTGCTAAAAAGTGGTTTTCCTTGTATTTATCTTGTTTGGAGATTGCAGAGTTTCTTGGACATGTAGGTCAATTTTGTTTGTTTTATGGTTCTTATAACCAAATGTGGGGAACTTGGGGGCTATTATTTCTTCAAATATTTTTTCTACCCCATTCTTTCTCTCCTCTCTTTCTGAGAGGTTGTGAGTTTTTTCTTCATTTATATTAATAGTAGCAAACTAACCCATAACAAAAATGAAAAGATTAGTAGAATAGAATACAAATCAATGTAAGAAGCACTTACTTCAAAATACCCATAGCTTACAGTGGATAGAGTATACAATGGTCTTGAATGTTTGTGCTCCTCTAAAATTCATATGTTGAAAATTAATGCCTAGTGTGATGCTACTACTCACTTTTGGGAGGTGAATTGGTTATGAAAGTGGAGCCTCCATAAATTGCATTAGTGCCCTGAAAAAAGAAGCCAAAGGGAGAGGGCCCCTTCCACCACATAAGGTTATGATGAAAAGACCAGCATCTATGAACCAGAAAGCACAGTCACCAAATCTGCCAATGCCTTGATTTTGGACTTCCCAGCCTCCAGAACTGTGAGAAATAAATATTTGCTGTTTATAAGCCAGTCGGCCTATGATATTTTGTTATAGCCATCCAAAAAAACTAAGATAGAGGGCAATTATTTTAAAGTTATAATACTGTATTTTCAATTTTGCTCCTTCAGGCCACCTTTTCTTCCTAGAACAACTCATTCATTAATGTATGCAAATATTCAACAAATATTTACTGAGCCCCAGCTATTTGGCTTGCACTAAGGTAGGTACTAGAAAGACAAAAATGAAATGAACAAGAAAAACACTTTTGTCCTCATGAAATTCAGTCTTGTAGGGGGAACACACAGGTAAAGAAGCATGACTAGTAGGGGAGGGAAGAAAAGGTCTAACAAGCTGAGAGTCCTGTGCAGAGACAAGCCAGCATATGGTCTATGTAGAGATGAATGAAAGGTTCAGCATACAACTTGTAGGATGAGGGACTGGAGATAAAGTTGATCTACAGGGAAGGGTTAGGTGTAAAATCCTTGACTGCCAAGCTTTGTAATTTGGTGCAGCCTATAGGTAATAGCTATAGGTAATCTAAACTTTTGCAGCATTTGTCATATTTTAAAGTTGTTGAGTTGATGTAATCAGATTTCCTTTGTTAAGAAAATTAATTCTAGTTTAGAGGACTAACTAAAGTAGAGAGAAACCCATGAGAGAAAACATTTCCACCATCACAGAACTTCCAATTAGACAACACTGGTTTAGAGAGTTTTTAAATACTTGAATTGAGTAATTAAGAAAATGACATGTCACTTCATGTCCAAGAAGTTGGAGGGAAAAGGAGAAAAGTTTGATGACACCAGGTATTGCTGAGGATGTAGGCAGTCTGTGTCTGACACACTGTTAATAGGAGAACAGATAGTTATAATCATTTTGAAGAACAATTTGGCAATATCTAGTAAAGATGAAGATATGTAACCCTACAGCCCAACCATTTAATTTCTAGAGAGAAAAGTAAGAGAAACACTCTCATGAGTAAACATGAGAACACTACGAAGACATTATTATATTATTTCTATTTAATAGAAAAAAGACCCTCTAAATGTCTATGTGTGAGGATAAAAAAATTCTGGAATATTTATTTAAGGGAATACTACACAGCAGTTAAAATAAATACCTACATGTGTGAAATGGGTATATATCAAAAATTTATTGTTGAATGAATAATGTCTATATTGTTAACAATATATAGGAGGATCTATTATTATGTTCATTAATGCTCTGTCACAGAGTTTCTCTGCATTTAAGATTAAGTATGTCTCCATATTTCTACCAATTGCTCTAAAAAGCTAATCTGGTTATGTTAACCCTTGCCCTTCCTTAAATGGGATAAAAGTTCTCTAACTGAAAAATGTTGCCATTTTCTACAATTGAACAATCTGCATCCAGTTTAGCCCTGTGTTCACAGCTCAGCACTTACATGTAGAGTTTGAAGGTGGGTCAGAAAAGTCATAAAGACAATTCAAAGTGAGAGAATGTTATATATTAAGGGAAGTTGGCATTGTTAGTCTGGAAAACAATATAAACCTGAGGTATTTAATGATGGTTTTAGGGCTTCTGTGTTTCCCTTTGATGTGTAGGATCTGTCTGGTTTAGCTTTAAAGATCTAAATCTAACTTTCTTTCAAAGGGTGTAAAATTATTTGGGGGGATTCCCTCCCCCCTCCTCTTTTCTTTTTTCCTTTCATTTTTTGTCTTCTCAGAAAATTTTATACAATATTTTAAGTGCATCTGATCAAGTGTTTGCACAGCTTCATTAAAAAAGCTGGGTCAGTTGAATTCACCATAACTGAATGCGGTAGTTATTAGTCTGCACTAGGTTCTAGAGCCATTCTGCTGAGTGTCACACCCCTATACTAAAAAAATCTTAGCCTGGGATCTGGAAACAGGCCTGGAATGCAGTGTGAAAGCAGGAAGGGTTATGTGGGCACCTATCTTATCAAGACAAAGATAGTCAGATTAATTCTGAACTGATTTTTACCTTGGCCTCCCTGATTTTAAGGTTGGATGTAGACTCTCAGCCAACTCTCAGCATCAGGAGGTAACAAAAACTCACTAACAAACATAAATCTGGACAATATCTTAAGCATACCTGTCGTGGAAATTACTATCTCCTAATTTCTCATGTAAATCACAGTGATTTTATTTATTTTTTTAACAGCCTCTAGATTTCACAAATCACTTTTTGGAGCATCTCTTTCTGGAAAATAAAGATACTCAGTGTTTAAAAAAAACAAACACCTCATAGTCCAGTTGAACATAGGTATACTAGTTATTATATCCCTGCAAGATCAATGCCAAAATAGACTATTTAAACTACTTTAACTATTCTATGCAAAATAGCCTTTATAAAGTTGTGGAGAATAATAGTTGTAAAGGAATCTTACTCTTTATGGCGACCACCCAGGTGGTGCCAGAAGTTGAAAGTAGCCCTCCTCCTCCAGCCCCGCCATCAGTGTAGCTTAGAACGGATTGGCTTTTCGGGACCGCTGAGAGGAATGGCCAAGCCGGCCAAATCTTCCAGGCAGAAGTACTAGTTCCGATCCGAGGATTAGAGCCTGTCATTAAGGGGTGTCCAAAAGGGAGGGAGAAAAGAAGGAAGGAAATATGGTTTAAGCTTCAGGGAAGACTCATTTCCTCTAGGAGAGGGAGTCAGGCACCAAGAATCCGGGTTCATCCCTAAGGTTTCACTTGCGGTGAAAACGAGGACCCTCCGGCCGACCCGCGCTTGCAAGGCCATTGGAGAGTCGGCCTGGGCGCCCGGGGCTTCGTCTCCGGTGGGCCCGTGGTCCGCTCCCGGACCCACCGCGGCGCGTGGACGCCGCCGAGCTTGGCTCTTGGAGCCCTTCCGCCCAGCCACGCGAGAGACCTGAGGGACACACACTCTCCCCGGCCCCGGCCTCCCCGGCCCCGGCCTCCCCGCGGGGGCGCGCTCCGGGCTAGCTGCCCCAGGCCTCCAGGTCTGCTTCCGGGCCAGACTGGACCACGGGAGGCGGGCCTCCAACAGCCAAGTCTCCTTTGAAGTCTGGGTAGGGCAACTGGAAGGGAGAGGACGACCACGGAGGGACAGGGAGGAAGGGGTTCCGCCCGCCTCCCGCAATCTGCCGGCGCGATGGGCCTACGTAGGGCGTGGGCTGATGCCTAAGGTAGAATGCGAAACGAGTGTGCACACGTTAGAGATGGACAAATGCAGTGCGTGTGAGAGGCCTGAGGGTGTGTAAAAAGAAACTGGGGTGAATGTGTGAGAGGAGGCAGGGATGAGGGAGTGTGTGTGTGTGAGGGAGGAGGCAGGGGTGAGTGAGTGTGTGAGGAGGCAGGGATGGGTGAGTGGATATGTGAGGGAGGAGGCAGGGCTGAGTGTGTGTGAAAGGGGGTTGGGGTGTGCGCATGCTGCAGTTAGGTGTGTGGAAGAGTGTTCTGTGAAAGATCCCTGGGGGCGTACGAACGCGTGGTGAGGCGCTCAGGACCCCGAGCCCCTGGTGTGGATAGGTCGGGGCCGGGGCCAGGGCCAGGGCCAGGACCGGGGCCCGAGCCGGGACCGGGGCCGGGTGGACACCTGTCTGGGGAACCGGGCCAAAACCCAGCGAGACGGAAGCTAAGAAGCCGCAAGTACCCTGTGTCACTAGGCACCTTGGCTGGTTGAGTGCCTGCCCAGGCGGCCTCCGGCAAGTCGGTAGAAGGAGACTCCGAGCACAAATGAGGTTCTGTTTAACCTTGGAGCGCAGCGAGAGCTATTAACTTGTCACTGACATCCGCCTGTTCTTAAAAGAAAAAGTTCGGCGAGACCCGGGACCCCCAAGAAGGGAGCACTTGAAGTTAAATTTACTGAGCCTCCGCCCTGCCCAGCCCCAGGCAGGCCTCCTGGCCCCACCCCCAGGCTGCGGGGCGTAGGCCCGCGAGCCAATGGGAAGCTCGTAACCTCTAGGCCTGCTGCAAATCACTGCAGGAAGTGTTAGGCGCTCCGCAGCCGCAGACAAGATTGATTGCTTTTCTTCTCACAGCAAACCCGCTGGGGGACCCGAGTGGACTCCGGTCCGGGTCTGCTACCTCTGCCCTCGGGCCAGGAGGAGGCTAGGGCTGATGGCCCCGGGGCCCGAGAATTTGGCTACTTACTACTCTCTTCTTCCAGCTTTGCCGACACGGATAATAACTCTCCCAGTTTGAGGCCCAGAGGCTCATTAACTAGAGAGTACACAATAAAGGCTCTCCTGGAAAGGAAGGCAGTCTTCTCCCCCAAATCCCAAATTATTTCCGATGGGGTCATCGTATAAATCTGCAGGTCACATCTGTTCAAAGGGACCTATTAAAATATTTGCCGACCCAGGAGGAGTGAGAATTACATCTGAGTGCGTGTGTGTGTAATGTTGAAGGGGGCACCCCACCTTACCCACCAAAATGTACACAATGGCAAGAGGTGAAGGGGTGTTAAAACTCAGTTCTCCCTCAGTCTTATGTTTGAATGTTCTCCGCGTTCAAGGTAGAACCTTGGGCTGCAAGGGAGTTTGAAATTCCTAAGATTTAATAATTAAGAACAGCTTTGAACAGGATTGAGAACAGGAAATGATGCAAGAAAATTTTGAGCACAGAAAAAAAGATGGAGCCATTGAAGGGAAGGAGATAAAACTGATAATAGAGGACATTTACAGAAATGTGATCTTCATTCTTCAGGATCAGTAGGCATTCCTAGGGACCTCTACTCTATATTGCTCAGTCACAGCTCAAATCTGTGTCCCTAGGGAGCAGCAGGTAACAGTGTTTGGTTTGTTGCGTCATACTGAGAGAGCCCAATAAGGCACCACTGGCAAAAAGTTTGTGGTGGTGGAAAGGTCCCTTCTTTTAGGTCTTCCTTTTTTAATTCCAAATTTGAACTAAAGATTGTTCATATTTCCTCTTCTCTGTCATCCATCTACCTCTAAGTGAAATGGGACCACTGACTACACAACAGGAATTATTTTTCTCCTTTTGATTTGGGGCAGTATGCACTTCTCACTATTTTATTTTACAGGGAACTTAAAGCTGATTTCCTTTCTCTGCTCCTAAATGCAGTTGCTCATCTTGGTGTTTGTTTCAAAATGTCCTTAACGAAAAGTGATTGATTTGCAGCAGCAGTCGTACCTTAACAAAGTTATCAAATGCAGTGTATTGTAGCAAAGGGCATTAAAATTAAAAGGGAACCATGTTTGAAATGTTTATGAAATGATAGTTCTTGTATATTTGAACTTAAACAGCATACTTATTTCTTTACTTGTTCAGAACCCTTCTACTTTTGTTTTACTTTGTTTTCCATTTGGTAAATTTAGAGACAGATGGTATGGGGAGGGGAAAGTTGTTATTTTCTTTTATTCAACAGACAATTGGATTAATAGCAAATATCCCTATAGCTTTTATCGGGTGTATGACTTGCAACAAAAATATGCCAATGCGAAGCAGAATTACATTCAAAGTGAATCCAGGAAAATTCTATCAGAGTGTCATAATATATCATTACTGTAACCAGTTGTCTCAAGAATTCATATTGTTAGTTAAATATAGCCAATCCTGGTTGTCATCCTGTCCTCTTTTCCTCAGCCCCAGGGCTGAAATTTCCCAGGGTTTTATTTTCTCTCTTTCTTTTGCCTCAGGGTGATCTTATATAGCCTATGGATGCTAATTCCATTTATGTGTTTGTTGATGGTTCCTAATGTTCTATCCCAGAGAAGATATCTCCCCTGAGCTCAGTCTTACACTTTTATCTACCTGACAGCTCCTCAGACATATCAAAGGGGACAGGTACAAAAAAGAACTCCTAAACTCACATCTCCCAAAACTTATTTCTAGTCTTCTCATCCAAACAAATTCTGTAATGCCACTAAGCACCTAATCGATCAAGGCAGAAACCTAGGCGTCATTATTTTATTCTCTCTTCTTTATTCCCCACACCCGATCCATCACAAAATCTTAATCGTTCTAAATGTATCTAAATATATCTCTCAATTCTATCTTCTCTGTTCTACCCTAATCCAAGCCACATCTTTCACCAAGATTGCTGCTACAGCTTTTTTTACTGGTTTCTCCTGGTTTCTATTTTTCCCTCTGGTCTTTTTCTTCCATGCCACTTCCCAGCCGCTCCCCCTTGCCATACAAATATACAAGATGATTTTTTTAAACCATAAGTTGAATCCTGTCACTGCCATTCTTAAAAATGCTCAGACTTTTTTGTGCTAATGCCTACCAGACCTGTATGACCCAGCCTATTCTTACTTCTTCAAGTGCATCTTGGGTACTTTCTTCATCCCTTCTGTGGCTTTCTCTTCAGGTC
Organism: Trachops cirrhosus; assembly: GCA_028533065.1. Taxonomy (NCBI): domain Eukaryota; kingdom Metazoa; phylum Chordata; class Mammalia; order Chiroptera; family Phyllostomidae; genus Trachops; species Trachops cirrhosus. The sequence goes on along the minus strand of CM052539.1, from coordinate 55,240,958 downwards.
TTGAAACAGGCTCTTCCCCATACTGTGTATGGATAACTTTGTCTTGTCCTTCAGATTTGAGGAAAAATGTAATCTTAGGAAGGCCTTTTCCTAAGACATTCTAGACTTCTCTTAGTACTGTATTTGTTTCCTTGTATCATGTTTAAAGTTGTAATTATGTTATTTTGTTGTTTATTTGCTTTTTGTCTGTCCACTTGTAAGATCCAGATGGGCAGGGACTATGTCTGTTTTATATACCAGGATTACACACAGTATTTGGCTCTCAATAGCAATCAGTGAATGAATGAATGGCCAGACTCTGAAGCTGATCTCAAAAACGTGCTAATGTCCCATGTCTCTGGGTCACGTCTTCCTCCTGAGGTGCACACACACACACATCCACAAGCATTTCTACTGCAATTTCCACCGGCACACCAGACGCAATTAGTCAAAAATGATTTCATGGTGTGCTGCCCTTCCTGTATTCTCTCTTTCCATCAATGACATGCCTACGTATTTTCCCAATCCAGAAATATTGCAATCACACAAAATTCCTTCCCATTTCTCACTCCTCAGATCCAACTGGCCATCAAGCCTGTAAAAATGGCAAGCTCCATGTCCTCCTCTCCTTCCCACTTCATCTTCGGTTGGTCAGGGCCTCCCAGGTCCCCACCAATTTTACCACACTGGGCTTCTACAACTGTATTATGGGCAAATTCATCTTCTCACTGGTCCTCAAACACGCCAGGCCTACCTCTCCCTTAGGACAGCAGCTTGTTCTTTCTTCCTAGAGTCCTGTGCCCCAGCTATCTGAAAAACTCACTCCTTCCCTTTTTCAGTTCTTGACTCAAACATCTCTTTTTCAGAGATGACTTTCTTAATCAGCCTGCATAAAATAGCAGTCAACCACTTCACTTTCTCCTCATTACTTTTTTTGTAGCACTTGCATTATGTATTTTTGTGCTTTTTTGTTTATTATGTTTTCCCCAGTAAAATATAAACTCCACAAAGGCAGAGATTTTTGTTTGTTGACTCCTTGCTGAATCCTCAGTGTCTCCATGTATGGACAGAGTAGGCACTCAGTGAATGTTTATTGAATGAATAGTTTCCTAACTTGTCTCTCTGACCTCTGTCACCCTCCTTTCAAAAACCCAAATCTGCTTTTCGCCTTTCAGGGGCACTCTTAATCGACACAAGGCAGTCCAATCTGTCCCTAGAGTGACAGTCCCAGTTGAGCTCCCTAATACCTGCCAGCATCATCTACCCACCCATGTTGGGTGTCCCAGATGACCTCTCAGTGAAACCACATGAGAAGCCCCAGGAGAGCCAGCCCCGCACTCCTGACCCACAAAACTGTGAGCAAAGTAAAATGGCTATGTTAAACTGTTGGGTTTAGGGAATATTTGTTCACAACAGATGACTGAAACACTCGCTAAACTGGTTTTTCCCTGTTCTGATTGAAGTGTGCCAGTCTTTACCAAATTATTTACTTTAAACAACCATCTGGTAGGAGCCTGTCTGTTTACACTCATAATGATCTGTTAGCACCTCTCTGTACCTCACAAATTACAAACCCAAGAATATTTTTGCATAATTCCTTTAAGACTTTTTCCAGTTTTTTGTATTCTGGATGCTCCTGGACTGACAATTATACCTAAGGAGCAAGTAGATAGCTACAAATGTAGCTACTGTCTCTTTATGTCCACAGATACATTTCTCCTTGCTTTGGGGGAGAAACCTGTGTGGAAGAGTGTGAGGTGGTTTGCAGGTTGCGCCAACTCTCCATTTTGTAGACAGGACCTGGTTGAGTCACACTGCATGATTTCACCATAGATTATTAATTAATGTTCTTTTACAGTAAAAATTATCCTTGAAGACATTATGCTAAGTGAAATAAGTCAGTCACAAAAGGACAGACACTGTGTGATTCTACTTCATAAAATTTAGTAAAATTCATCAAGACAGAAACCGGAGTGGTGGTTGCCTGGGGTTAGGGAAGTGGGGAAGAGGATGTTAGTGTTTAATGAGACAATTTCAGTTGGGGAAGATGAAGCGCTTCTGGAGTTGAATGATGGTGATGGTTGCACAACAATGTGAATGTATCTAATGCCACTAAACTGTATACTTAAAAATGGTTAAATGGTAAATTGTATGCTATGTACATTTTACCACAATAAAAATAATTTAAAACCATTCTGTATTGTAACACACCCTGTACGACTCAAGACAAGCAGGAACAGTGTCCTGACAGTGAGATTAAAAATTCTTTAAGGGGTATAAAATAGGATGATCTCCCCTCTCTTTTAGAAGTCCCCTGCCATAGTAAATTGGAAGATAAATATCCTTTTATGGTCTAATGACGTATTTTGTTATCATAAACCAAAAGTGGCCCCCCCAAAAACGGTGGCAGTATCTGATAACTTTCAAAAGTAACAGTCTAACCAACCAAAATAAAATTAAAGTCTTGGTTTATGGAAGCTATTCTTAACTCATTTATTTTGAATTAACTCATCCTGGAGTCCCATCAGAAGCCTCGCTATTCAGTCCAAGATACTGAGGGAGTCCTACTGATGTTTTCCCCAGCCACTGTGGGTGATTAGGAAACACCAACTTTGAATATTTTCCATGCCAAAACAATATGGAGCTCTGTGAACTCAATTAAACATTTATTCAAATGCTGGAGCTCATTCAAAGCAACTTCCTAAGTAAAATTTTGGCTCACCCTTAAGATGCCCCTGCAACCTAACTCTGAGGAAAACTAGGGTGGTCTTCACCTGTGTGAAAACATGGATTTGTTTCTGCAACTTTAGTAGAAAGATAACAAAGTCATCATTTGCTCAGTTCTTTTTTCAAACCATATTAATCTGTCCTCTATGGTCTCCAAAGTAATGCCAACACTCTGGACTTTTGCCAGAGAGAATCATCTTAATTTTAAATTATTTGGTTCTTATCAAGATAGCAGCTGAAAGAAGTGATATATGGGGGAGACTGTCCAGTGGATGTTATTTCACATTCAAGGTGAACTCCCAAATACTTGAATTATATACACTTAGTCTGCAGACTCACTTTCACTTGAGTCTTGGTTTTTATGGGAAGCTGACACAGGGATGTGATATGGTCTTTTCTTCTCTAAAAAAGAACTATTAGGACGCTGCCTGTTACATCCCTTGGTGTCTTTGATGATATTTTAATCTACATAATAATTTTCTTTTATAATTCAGTTTTGTTACAAACAGGCATTCCTTGCATTTTTCAGCAGCAAGACCAATGTCACTTAGGGTTTTTCCTCTCTTTACCTTGGCTGCTAAGGAGCTCAGAGCCAAATCCAAAGCTTGATCTCAGTATCATATTAACTCTTACAGTTGCCTTATTTCAAATTTTCACTTTTTCTTTTTCTGTTTTCCCATTATGATTTTGCCAATATATTTGAAATGGGGTGTTGTCAGTCATAGAACACCCAGATTCTTTTTGCAAAGAAGTAATAAGTAAAACATATTTAGATCATAACTTTTAACCCCCTTTCATTGTGTCACCTCAGCTCAACCTCAGTTTATAAAAGTTGACCCCAAAACTAGTGGTTAAGAAATTTAAAAAGAAGGAAAGTGATAACTTAAAGCCGATAGGAGGAAACATACTGAAGGTTCTGGAAGAGGCAGTACACTAAATTCATATTAAAGACCATCTTATAAGGAGATAACCTTTAGTGAATTCCTTCCCTTACTTGGAAGGCCAGATTCACCTTAATACAGTACAGTCCTTTAACTGAGAGTAATCTTACCAACACTAAATTCCCTAGTATTGTATTTGCATCCTGTCCTGCAGTGTTTACACTTCCTAACCCTTGCTAGGGCTTAAACTTTCTTCTTCTCTTCCATCATTAGACTGGATGATCTGTGAGAACAGAAGTCACACATTTATTTCATATTCTACCCCATTCCTAAATTTTTTTTCTTACCCTTCCTATCAGAGAGGTTTGTTCAAATGCTTGCTGAATGAAATATAAGTCACTTGCTCCCTCACTCACTAAATGATGTCCTTTCAAAGATTCCTTTGCATGTGTTATTTACCCTTGGGAATCTGCTACGCAGGTTAGTCCCTTTCTCTGAAAAGTCAAACCCTGACTATTTGCCCAAACTGGATGCTAGGGAGCTCGTGACATTCCTGTCATTGCTTTGTTCTTCATTTACCATCAGCCATAGAGTTTCTGATGAGTAAAGGAATGTGAATCTCATCAGTAAGTCCTTTCCAAAATTATTTTGATCATTATTTCACTTCCTAAAATTACCCTTATTTGTCTGGAATGCTGGAAATTGACAGATTTTGGAATATATTGCTACAAGATTAGGTTTAAATACCAATTTGTATGAGTATGTCATTTATGATTTTTCTAATAGGGGTAATTAAAAAAAAACTAAATAGAAATCTGCTATAAAGAGATACTAGCGAACTTCCATTCTGAAATTTTTTCAAAATCTAGTGGCTGAAGCCAGGCCAGAGGAAGTGTGGGGGTAGGAATGAATTTATAAAGGGAAGTCTGACAAGCTAACCTGTAACCACATACGTTTGTGGGTAGGTGGAGGTTGCAGTTCGTTGATATTCCATAGTTATTTCAAAATGACCCACTGTTAGGCTTTTGTGCTTAAAATAGCTTTTATGTTTCTTTTTCCCCCTCCCGCGGAGTCGCAGTTCGCAGTTTGCCACTATCCCTTCGCCACCCACGGTCCAGGGCCAGGCTGTCGCGGAGACAGCCACGCACGCGGTCCCGGGACTCGCCGTCCGTGTGTCCGGATCCCGGCGTGCCCACTGCGGCCGAGTATCAGGACACCGGGGTGGAGGGGCCCTTCGTCCACGCGGCCTCGGCCACTGCCCGCTCCTGGTGCTTTTGGCCAGCGGACGCGCCCAGGGGTCTCAGCTGCCGGGGGCGCGAAAACTGCGCGTGGAAGAAACGAATGTTTCCATCCCGAGGGCAGCGCTGGGCGCGAACCGACACCGCCCCCGGGAGCAGGGGGACCGGTGCCGAGGGCCGGGGAGGCTGCTCCCTACGACGCCTCCCAGGAGCCCACTGAGGATGCCCCCGAGACTGCCTCGCCTCCCGAGTCTGCGGCGCGCCCTGCTCTCGACTGGGCGGAGCGAAGGGTGTTTAAATTTCTCCCTCCTTTGAAACGCCCCCTGCCCTGGCCCGGAAAGTGTGTTGCTCCGCCACATTTCCATGCAGGGCGACTTAATGTTCCCTAATTAGAGGAAAGTTTAGAACTGAATTAGCACTTAAAATTGTTATTGTTAAAAAAAAAAAAAAAGCGTTTGAGAAAGGAGGGGCCGGTGTGGAAGTGAAGGGTAGTAGGGGAGAAGTGTTAAAGGTTCTACCAAACCGCGGAACGTCTAACTTGTTACAAGTGTGTGACAGCTTATTGGCTTTCCCCAAACGCCCTCAGGGAGCCTGACAGCTCCTTCCCTGCAAACCCCGACTGAAAGCCCCCGACTCGGGAGCAGTCAGGCGGTGTCACTGAGTCCAATCTCGAAGCGATTACGGAGTTAATTCACATAATAAGCAAATCAAAGAGTTGACAGATTATTATATGAACATGGACAAATTGTTACATAAAATATTTTGATACTGATTGTTTTATTAGTAATGTTAAGCCTCTTTATGGCTGTTTCTGTTTCTCAGGACTGACATGTTAAACAATGCTCACTGCTAAATAAATAAACCAAAATGGTGCGAACTAATTGTCTCCGTCATTTAACTGTACAGTTTCGTTAACATTATTCACTCGATTATTGATAATTGTACTGGATATTTACACCGACAAAATTTTTCAGTAGCAAATGTTACCCACAGAGAAAAATATGCTAACTGAAAGTGGACTCGAATAACACCCAGTTTGGAAAATTGATCCTTTTGATGTTTAAAGATATGTGAAGGGTTTTTGTATCCTTGGACTATTAGAGAATTTAAGTTGTACATGCCTCAGCTATTAAAAGCAGTTTCAATTATTATTAATGATTTAACCAAAAAAGTACAAAGGACATAATCGTAAGTCAAAACTTAGAAAAATAATATTTCACCTAACAAAGAAAAGGGAAATGTAATCTGTTTTCCATTTTATCACAGAAAGCCCTGTGCCATTTACTTAGTGCTGTATAATTATAATTTCTAGTTTTAATGTAGTCATGTGCTTATAAGATCAAAATGATTAATAGGTATTTTGCTGATAAAAAAAAACACAGCAACTCAATTCTTTACATTTCAAGTAAAGCTCCATTGACAAGGAAAATTTTTAACTAAAGAAAAGACTTCAATAATTTAAGTGTGGTGTTATGTATCATAAAAGTAGGTGAAAATTCACATTTTAAACTTAGCTGGCATTATCACTTTCTCTCAGAGACTGGAATCTTACCTACAAGGTAAGGTGTGTTGGGGAAGGAGTGAAGAATAGGAAACGAGGAAAAAAGCAATGAAAGAATTTTTAGTTTCTGAAGAATAATAAAAAACAAATAAATTGTACACATAGCTTTCCTGTAAAGAATGAATAAAGTGCAGTAGTAAAACTCATTAAAACTTCTTGCTTCTGAGGAGGGCAGCTTTGCATGTGTGGTATGAAGAGTCTTGAAGATTCTAACTGTGGCATGAGGAGCTTAACATTAGACCAAAAGTCAAATTTGCCTGTATGTTTTAAAGAACGAGATGAGAATTGAAGTATTTCAGAGAAGAACACCAGCAGGATTAGAAATTTAAGTTACATGAATTGAAAATATTAAAGAAGTTGATGACTCTAGTAAGGGAAGATTCAGGATTACTAATAGGTGATTTAATTATTTAAGTTTTAGACCTGGAGTTGGGACACACTAAGAGGTTTAATAAGAAGGAACAAGACATCAGTGGCAATGGGACAAAGGACGTTAGCACCTAAAGATGTTCTTGATCATAAGGTTATTGAATAGTAACGTCACTAAGCAATGCGTTCTTACAAAACTAAAATTGTTTAGACTAGCTGGCAAAGAAAGCTGGGCTTGAGAAGCCCTTCTGGTTGTTCATTGTGAATTTCTACATAGAAATTAAACATGCGCAAGTGTATTCCATTAAGATACTGTTTTTGGTGACAGATTCTTCCTTTGTGGTTTTTTTCTGTATTCATAAAATATATTTGAATTTTTATAAGAATATTCATCTACTAGCTTCGAGTGATTACATAAGCTCTCTGAGCCTTATAATAATTCCCATCTCACAAGTTGTCTTGATGATCAAATATAAATGAAAGTAAACTCATGTTCAAAAAGGGTAATTAGTATTAAAAGAAACTCCCTGCAAATTTGTATGATGGGTGATGACGTTCTAAAATTTTTTATTGCTGTATTTGGTTGCCTTTTTCCAGAGTGACTAAAAGACCAAGAGCACACTTGTCTTTCCTTGTTAGGATTTTTAGTTGTAATCTTTTCTCCTTCTGAGAAGTTAAACGAACACACCAGTGGAGATGTACCTTTATTTAGCACACCTTAAGAAATGAATTTGCTACTAGAGGTGAACATCAGAACTCCCATTGGCAAATCTCAGTGATCCACCAAATGAGCCATGAACTCCAAGAGATAATAGTTTTAAAAATCTCCCGCAGACAAGATGCATGCCCCCAAATCTGGAAGCTCTGTCCCAACAGTTAAATTTATTGCTTTTCTTTATAGCCAGAAATGCCAGTCACATTTGTACATGGAGACCACAGAATGGTTCTTAGCTCTGATTGTCATCTTCACTCCCCAGTTTTCAGGGTGATGACAGAGTTGATATTCTCTGCTACTTGTGAGATGCTGTGGCTCACATTCTTCCAGACTTAAAAGAGCTGAATAGGTTATTGGGTCTCTTTATAATCTCAGAGCCTAAACTTTAGGATGACCTGGGAATTTTTCATCCATCTCTTTTGAGAGCAATAAATGTGCTATTAATATTTATGCTGGGACAACAGGTACAAAATGTGTCTGCCCTAAGCAAACAAAGATATGTGGTCAGCTACCAAATGTAGACCAGGCTTTCTGTAATCATTCTGAATCATAAAATTCTCAGGAAAACTTTTCTACAACCAAGGGTTATATTCAGTCTTGCTGGACCCCATAGATTCTGACTCATAGCTGAAAAAGAGGCCCTAGGATGCTTTGGGGGAATCTAGAATGTCCCTGGAATCCGGACCCAGCCAGTCATGGGAAGAAGAGGAATATCTGCCCTGAGGACCCCCTTTACACCATTCTGTTAAGCCCCAGCTTTTAGACAACCCATAAATGTCATGAGATTAAGTGCCCAAGAGCTTCTGAGCTTCTAAATTCAAGGCCAGCCCTTGGACACAGCCCCAAGTCCCAGGCAGAGCTCCTTCTGTCTCTGACCATGAACAGCAACATTGATCTGCATTTGCTGACCAGTTCCTCATCTCCCAGACTTCTCTGAAAAGCTCAAATGTTTTACAGGCCTAATATAATTAACCTTCCCAGATTCTTCCTCTTTCTCTATGCCTTTGTAGTACGGAATTGCCTTAATCTTTCGTTTCCATGCCTTCCTATCTGTTGACATTTTCATCTCTCTACTTTCCTCTTTTCCATATTATTCTTTCTATCTGGATACCATGACAGGAAGCTTGACTACAGGAAGGCCAAAATGAACATATGAAGACCAGATTGAAAGACTAAGAGACAAGAAGGAGATGGGTGAAAAGCTTTATAGAGTTTAAAAGATCTTTTGGGAACAGGTATAATCCACAGTTTGGGACAAAAAAGCAGAACATTTGAATCTTGGTGTTACTTTAGAATATGTCAGACTGTAAAGCTTGTGCATTTGTGTGTGTGTGTGTGTGTGTGTGTGAGAGAGAGAGACACCACAGTCTTATCTTTCCTGAACTCCAAGAGCAGCCAAGAGATTATGAATAAACAACATCTATCCAAACATTTATTTTTGATCAATCAGTGTCAGCAGCCGAGACAAGAATAAAATGCAAACTCTATGAGAACAGTGTTTTGTAATTTTATTTAAAGACCAACTAATAAGAGGGAGAATGTCCAACTATCTCTCACTTTAATCTTTAGGAAATTTGTTGCTGATGCTGTTTTTTGCAACTCTCATAACTTTTGCGCATATATATATATTCCTTCAATTCCCTGCTGCATTTCACTATGTCTTATAAGGCAAGCACATTTTTGCTTTTTTCTTTTATAAACAATGAAATTCCTCTCTATTTCTAAGGATGAGAACACTGAACTGCCTTTACTTGTAATCCATTTCTGGACTCTCACTAAAGCATGAACCCCTGTACATTATCACAATACCAAACTCCTTGCAAATTACTTCCCCTCTTTGGACTGAAAAAATAAATGAAAAGAGCCTTAGAAAAATAAGGTTAGCATTTCTGGAAGAGTGGCACGAACATTTCATATAATAAAACTTGAAGGCAGAGAAGTCATGCCACTGTGGACATCTCCGCATACACAAAACATTCGCCATTTTTATCAAGCTCTTCCATAAATTTGGCTTAGTTGGGGGCAAATTCTTGCCCTTTTCTAGGTGAAAGGAATGATCAAGTTAAAGCCATAAAAAATTCCATAGTTTCAGCTTTCATTTTTAGGATTATTGGAATTTGAAATAATGAGTTCCAAAATCAAGGGTGCAAATTCTTAGAAAACCAAAACCAAACTAAAAATAGTGGAAACAAAGAAGAGTTTCATCGAACATTACCACAAGTCAGTTCTCCAGTATTGCAATTTTACTCCCCTGGAACTTTAAGATTTTTGCATAATTATACATCTAGTAAAAGTAAAATCATTCATCTAAGAAAGAATTATGTAACATTAAGAAATGTATAACAGAAGAGTTGACTATCTTAATAAACTAAGTACAAATGTTCAAAGTTTGATCAGATCTCTTACTAAATTCATTACATTTTTAGAACTCTAGGAAAGCTTTTCTAGGAGAGAAGTTAATTAGTAAAATATTTCTTAAAAACAAATTAAAAAATACAACTCTGACCTTTAAAATTATTATGAAAAAGAAATCCAAGATATTGACATAAGCTGAGAAACATACCTGGGAATTTAATAATGTTTTGCTTCTTTGCTTATCAGCTCCACTTAAATCAACAACGAATGAAACACATTCTGCCCTTTTTCTCAATTAACTTCCCAGTCATTCACAAATAAGTGGGCTCTGCCCTGAGTAAGACTTTCGTTCTTTAAAAAGCCTGCTTGTCCTGTAAAAGTTTTCAACTAATCATAGAAACAAAACAAAATGTGAAATAAGTGCCAAGAAATTAAGGTTCTTGCTTTAGGATAAACATGGTCTCTCATAACAGACAGCTCTGCAAATCCTTGGAATTCTCCAAGAAGCAAAGATTCCAAAATTTAATTTCCCTCTTAGCCAGCAGTTAACAAATCCCGTAAAAATAGTTATCTGGTTAGAGAGAAATGAAGGTGGAGAGAGAGAGAGGAAGATGAGGGGAGAAGGGGGAAAGAGAAATAGAGATGGAGAGGGAGAGAGGTGGGGGAAGGAGGCTAAGAAAGGGAAGAGAGAGCGGCATCAGATTTAGGAGTTAGACTACTCTGCTCTACATTGCTAACTGTTTCTTCTGTTTATAAGGAAGGACCAGTTGTTAATGAAGATCAGACCAAGTTAGAAACCTAAATCTCTGTTTGTGGGGTCAAACAACTCATGGGCTTTTAAAGATTTAAAAAACAAAACAAGTTGCATGATCAATGTTATGCCTTAAATAGTCTACTTAAATAATCTCAGAGTTGTTTCAAATTTCATTCCTCAAAGTAAAATGAAATCCAGGAACATAAGTTTTCATCAAACAACCTGATATGTTTGTAACATATATATACATCAACAAACAATAAGCACATATACAGATGTCTGATTTTCAATGTTTTAAAATTATATGCACCTGAATCATTAAATTAGAGGAAGTGCTACAGGTCTGTTTTAATAGAACATGAAATAAAATCTTTATATACTTCAAGCGGTTGGGATGACTAGTAGAGGAATTGATAAATAAAAGCTTAAATTTCTTTGAATCACACTATGTCATCATTTTAAAGGCTCTACATGTTTTCCTTGGAGACTTAGTGGAGTGGATGATAAGCCCCACTAGGAACCCTGGCATCAGGTATAATAAAGACAGAGCAGCCTCCGTGGGAACCATTTGAGGCTATTTTAACCACGCTATTTATCACAATAATGAAACTCTGTCCAAAGCAGTGGTCAGGACAATGCATTACATGGCTGAATCATAAAGCATGGTTACCATCAGTACCCCAAAACCTCAAGGCTTGGGCCACTTCACAGATAGGCTTGACATTTGTCCTACTTCATTGTTCATGCCTCTGCACTGTGTCAACTATGCTTACAATACTGCAATGTTCCCTGGTGTAGATGTATGCTTGCAATTTGAGGCAATAATTTTTAACCCATGTAGTTGAAATCTTTGCTCAGTTGAAGGTTTGTGAACTGGACCACAGGACCTTCCTTCCAGGTGACTGAACACCATGCCTGTTGCTGACCATGTATGAATTTTAGTCATTGAGTTCAAACACAGCCAACAGAATACAGAGGGCTTGAGAGCCAGGATGAAATGTGCCTTCCTACTCCATGAACCCTCCTGCAGTCCTTCTCCTTTGCCCCTCAGTGTGAATCTTCACCCAGGTTTAGCTCAGCTATCTCAAAGGTGCAACTTTAAGGATATTAAAGTATCTTTCATCTTCCTCCCTTACCTTATAGCCTCCACCCTTTTGCCAAGGACTGACATGGGACAACTTCCTATAGTGAAAGAGGATTCACTGTGTAAATAGTTTTCAGTGAGTTAGCATTTAATATTAATTCACACTATAGTGCAAATGACTTGCACAGAATCCTTTGGGTGCCTGAAAAAGAAAAACGGCATAAAATTAATAGGTTAACACTTGTGCTACCATTGTAACAAGCATTTCACAAGTACTTCATTTACTACCCCATCCCCATTAAACCCTAACTATCCCTGTTTTACAGCTGTGGATAATGAGGTTTAGGGGAAAATGAGTAAATTGTCTGAAGTAACTATAGGACAGAGCCAGGCCTCACTCACATCCATTTGATACCAAAATCTATGTTAAGCATTACACAACCTGAGGGAGTTTTGCAGTTTTGCCTAGGCTTTTGTGCTCAGCATCATCACAGATTAACCTACAAACGTAATGCCATATGCTGATCCTTTATTTCACCAATATCTGTTTTACTGTTTTCCTAAATGCCACCACCTCCCTTCTCTTCCCAGTCATTTCTGTGAGAAACACCTATAAGCTGCATTTGGAAACTCTTTACCCTGGACTTTATTTCAGAACATTGATTTCTCCCTTTAGTTCAGGGTTCTTAACCTGGGATCTAAGAAAGGACTTCTGGGGAAGAAGTATTGGGATAGGCAAATGCCTTGAAATTATACATTTTCATGCATATAAACAGAAGAGTATTTTTGTTTTCAGGAAAAGGAGGCCTCATAGTTTTTACCAGGTTGCCAAAGGATCTACAACCACAAAATATTAAAACCATGGCTTGATTCCATTTCCAGGGCACATAGGTAAGAGAGAATGAATTTTCCTAGAAAATGGAGTCTTGGTGAAATAAGAGTAATGCAAGCACAATTGACTGTGCACTTCACAAATCTGTCTGGGTTTTTCTACATGCTCTATTGTGAAAGTTTTATCCACTGTCCACTCTTTAGCCCTGCGTGTCTTACACAGGATTGCAGCCTGTTTGTTACAATGTGACTGGGGACAGATGTGTGAGGTATGGTGATCGTGGAACACATAGTAGGCACTCTTGATGGACCAATTGCCAGCTGATTCTTTGGGGAAAGGGTTCTTGGTCCCAGACTTGAACATGGGAGCTACTGGAAGCTCAGTGTCCCTAAATGCCCAGTATGCTCAGTAAGAATTTGAGGAAAGTGGGAAAGATGGTGACAAGCATGGTTGAGGGTGCCAGGTAACTGTGAACACTCTCCTCAGGTTCCTGGAGATTATTCAGTAGCCTCACATTTTATGGTGTGGTTCGCCTGGTCATGCAGGACAAAATTACATACTGCTTTCTGATGAGACCTAACTAATTTGGTCATCATTCAAGTATTAGGAAAATGAAACATAAATGAGAGTTCATGCAATGTAAACAAGGTATTTAGTGGTTGATGCAGATACTGGCCCGCAGTGTCCATGTCATTATGGATGAAATGAGACATTCACACAGACTACCGAGTCTGGTGGAAGAAAAGGGACAGCGTGGCTTTTCTTTCAAGGGGAGCAAAAAACTGTGACCTCCACCATGACAGGCCTTTATTGGGTTTTCTGCCCATTACATGATGGTCCTCATTTACTATGCACAGGTTTGCTTCAGGTGGTTACCTTTTACAGAAAACAAAGGAGCTAATGCTGCTAATCACATCACAGAAGAGGGATAGTTGCAAATTACAAGGCAAAAGTAGTTGAACTGGTTACACTCAACCTTGGAAGGTTTAGCATGGTTTTTAGGAAGTTACTTTGCAGTAAATGTCCTCAATTCAGGGTGAGGGAATTTTTTAGCAAGAGCAAGACTCATAGCGGCCTAGGTACATTGCAGGCCTGATTCCCCACGGGAGAACCTATCTGTAGGCATGGGTCCTGTGCATCTCCTGGGCCCACACCATGCAGAATGGTCTCCTACAAGTGGTGAGTGAATAAATAGGAGAGTTAAGAGGAAAAGTGTCCTTTTCAGAAGAAAAAACACCCAAATGCAAGGAAAAGAAAGACTGGTGGCTAGTGGAGAAAATCATAGTTCTAGTTACTTTTTGGGTATTAATAGTTCAAAACGTTGAAACCACCTGATGCCTATATTTTATCATTGGCAGAGAACATCATTCAATATGTAAGGAAAATAATTTCCTTCTGAAAAGTAGTGATGGTTACTCTGAGGGTGGTAGGGAAATGGAGAGAGGAATGAATCAGACATAGTACCATAGTTCTTCCTACTGTAAGTACAAGAATAGGTCCAAGGTGGTTTCACGCATGTAACTAATGTCTCGAGGAGTTGCACTGAAAGTGTCTATGAGCATTCTGCAACCTTGCCGGGAAAGCTCTGGAGGGCAGTGAGGCTGGATCCAGGTAAATGGATCCAAGTAGCAGAAGGAATATCAAACCAGGAGGGACAAGGATATGCCATTAAAAGTCCTAGAAAAGGAAAGACTAAAAGAAGACCAGGGGGCCATGTGTGGGGCATCCATTTTTCGCGGCCACTTAAGGAGCTGGCAACACAGAGAAGGAAGTTGGACTTAGAAGTGGATCTTGATCAGAAGCTGGAAAGAATCTCCAGGATTAAGTTAAATGAAGACATTCAGCATGCGGGAGAGACTAAATGGTACTTTTAAACTCTGGCTAAGGCAACACGACAATGTGAAACTGCCGCGTTTGACCTTAGTTATTATGATTTATCAAATCTCTGACCACACCGAGTCATACAAACCTATTGTAAAATATGTTATGGTGTTTCCAAAACTGTGTAGAATAGACTCTGGATACTCACTACAGCATGGAAGTCTACAAGACTCCTTTCCAATCCCATTACTTTTCCCAGGAGTAACCTGTTCAATGTGCAATACACACACTGCACATGCATACTGTTTTTTTCCACATATTTGTGTGTGTGTGTATTTATGTGAATTAGTGAACAATATATCATAATCTTCTCACCATTTAAATTCATATAGATGTTTCTCATCCTACTAATGGTTGCGTATTGTATTGGGTTGGCCAAAAAGTTCATTTGCTCTTCTCTGTACAATGGCTATAGTAGTGCTTAGTTGTCTTTCACTTCATTTGAAACAATTTTGTTAGGTTGCATGGTGACAGCTGTCCTATCAGCATGTATTTTAAAAAATACTCATCAAAATTGGTGAATTTTTGTGTAATCATTTTAATAGTGAAGATGGAAGACAATAAGCAACATTTTGGGCATATTATGCTTTATTATTTCAAGAAAGGTAAAAATGCACCTGAAACACAAGAAAAGATTTGTGCAGTTTTGGAGAAAGCTCTGTGACTGACCGAACATGTCAAACTTGGTTTTCGAAGTTTTTTTGGTCCTATTGACATTGTGGCTAAACAATTCTTTGCTGTGTGGCTGTGTTATGCATTGGAAGATATTTAGCAGCACGCCTGGCCTCTACCCACCAGAAGCCAATAGAGGGAGATAGCTGAAATACTCAAAATATCTAAAAATATCAATAAAGTTATTGGTGAACATGAAAAATGTGTCTTTTATTTTATGGAAAGAAACTAAACAGACTTTTTGGCACCCCCAATAATTTGTTTAACCATGTCCCCTTCCCCATTCCATCTCTAGCAGAAATCTCTCAGATACTCTTTCATTTACTTACTCATTCACTCACCAGATTCCAAACATCCGCAATCAGCGGGACCCCACATCAAACAGATGGTTGGTACAAAGATGTAAAATATATACTTCTTTATGTTCAAGGCTTAAAATCAAGTGGAGGAGATAAGATCTAGTTGCATTAATACTGTGGTGAAATACAAGACAGTTTAAGGCCACCTTCAATCCCTTCTGAGTGTTGGTGGGAAGGGAGTAAATAAACAAATAAACAGCCAGCTTGCAGAACTGGACAAATGCTGCATGGAGAGCACAAAGAGCCACAGGAGTTCAGAAGAGCTCAAGATGGATTCCAGCAGGGAGTTCCTGCCCCCATCCACTCCATGTGCACAACCAGATCAATCTTCCTGTAGCGACGTTTTGATCACACCACTGCTCTTCTCACAAACCTCCCCTGGCTTCCATGGCCTGGCCTCTTTCCCATCTGCTACAGAAATCATATTTTTGTCTCACTGTCCCATTAGAATGGAGGTCATTGTGATCTGGTTGAAAGTGACAGGTGCTATTACAAGACTTGGGTGTGAAGCCTGCTTCTGCCACTTTTTAGCTAGATGACCTTGGGTAATCCATGCAATTTCCTCAGATTGAGCTTCTTTGTGAACTGTCCATACCATCCATCTCCTGGGTTATACAGTAAAGTAAATGAGATACTTTGGGTGAAAGTTCTTTGTTAACTCTAAAGTGTTTTGTGACTACAAGATTCAGGGGTGACAAACTCATTGTCACTGAGCACCACATCAGCCTCACAGTTGCCTTCAAAGGACCGAATGTAATTTTAACTCCTTAACAGTTAAGGAGTAGTTACATTTATACAGTCCTAAAATTATATTCAGCCCTTTGAAGGCAACCTTGAGGCTGATGTGGCCCCCAGTGAAAATGAGTTTGTCATCCCTGATATATATGAATATATGATACACACATTTCTAAAGACACTCAGTGATCATGTATTTATAAATATGGTTAGTGTTTTCCTATATGATGTGCCTGTAAGTAATTATATAAGCTATATAAATGGAAAGTACAGACACACACACACACACATACACTTTATGGAAACTGTAATGTTTATTTTGGGCTCTGACAGATTAACAAGAGTTTGAGAGGAAAATGGGGGAATAACATGTGAATATGTAAAGAAGCTGGTTGGAAAGCCCACAGTGTATTTGGGGAACAGAAAAATAATAATCTGATTGGCTCAAGTGTGGGGTTTACCCAGAGGTGACCAGGAGCTCCCATTGCAATGAGCAGGAACAAGTTCACATGAAGGCTCCCAACAGCTGTGCCAGGAAGTCTGTGCAGAGCTCAGCAGGCAAGAGAGGCCATGGAAGGTTTTTGATCAGAGTAGTGCTATCATTAGAGACAGCTCAATTCCCTGTGATTGGCAGAAGGATGGCTAGAGGTTTAAGAGGATTCCTGGACAGCTGTGGCCAGGCCAGGTAACAAAAGGTAAGTTGCTGAGCTAGCATTCTGGCAGAGGAAGTAGAGAGGACTAGAGGTAAGTTAGTGATATTGCTGTGCAATCATTGGCTGGATACTTCTTGGTCACTGACAGAACATTGTGGAGGAGCAAGAAAGATGAACAAAGGAATGTTAAACTTGATAGTGATCTGGGGTTGGGGGAGCAAGTGCACTGAGGACGAGAGAAAATGGCGGTTGAGGGGAAGTATGTGTATTTGCCTGGGATGTGGTAGCAATGGAAGAGAACAAAGAAAATACAGCCCACAGTGATAACTGAGCCAGTCAGGGAGGCCGCTGCCTAGGGGTTGGGCAATGTCCCCAGTTTCTCAACAAATCTCACTGATTCAGAAGCTGGATTGAAGCATACGTTTGCATTCCCTGTGAACACAAAGTGCACCCAGAAAATTAATAGTGAAAACTAGACTTAGGGAGAATCTTAAATCTGAAAGGAACAAAGAGCTTTCAAGAACCCACTTATTAGAAACAATTGACTTGCTGATTATAATTTATTCTCAACTGTCTCTTCTATTCATGAAAGAGTTTCCTTCAAAGGATTTGGCTTAGAAACTTTATTAGCCATGTTTCAATGACCGTATATCCTTAAAAGGAATCCAGATGCAGTTTTTTTTTTTTTACAAATAGTCTTCAATTCAGACATTTTACCAGTTGAAACTCACTTTGATTTCCAATATGTTTGAATAAATACTGCAAAGCTAATCTGTTTCCTGAGGATTTGAGAAATAACTTGGAAATCAATTGTAAAGCACTATTCTCTGGAAAAACCCAATACTTTGCAGCCAGATGTCCCCCAAGGCACTATAACTAAGAAAAAAATTCTTCATTTGCATTATTCACCAAAGGAAACAGGAATTTCTCCCCATTGTCAAAACTAATAGAATTTTTTCCATTTTATGTGGGTTTGCTCCATTTCTTCTTATGATCTACTATTACTTATACTGCAGGCAGTGACAAAATATAGTTTACCATAAAAATAAGAGTCATTTCAGTATAAATGAGAACTTGCAATGAAAATAGATTCTCACACTGGGACAATAACTAGCATAGGGTAAAATTAATGGTACAAATCCCAGACTTTAAAAATGTACAACTTTATATTCTCCTTTATTACAAATATCAACAGCATTCAAGAAGAAAAGACTGACTATACTTTTTGTAGCTTTTATAATCAAAATTACATAATGAACCTTCTTGAAAAGTCACTACCATAATTAGAAATAATAATTTAAGATCTTAATACATTATGCAGTTGGGGGTGGTTACTGGATTTAAAAGCAGCAAACATGTCTGTTGAGGGTAGTGAAAGGAAACACTTTGGAAACAATTCTTCAACATATGTAATGGAGTGTCAAGAAATTGATAGTCTTTTTGACCAGTTCATTCCTAGCAGCCACTGAGACTAATGTCTTTTTTTTTTTGTTAGTTTTTAAGAAAAAAATGTTCTCCGTAGAGGCCTAGTGAGGTCTGCTGAGGATATAGAAACATAGGAATGAATGTGTAGCAAGTGGGTAAGAGCCATAGAGGTCTCTGTCTTTACTCCATATGGTCTGAAGTGAGTCTGATGGGAGTTCAGACTGTGGCCCAAGATAGACGAGGATCACATAAAGCTCCTGAATGAAAACTCCAAACTTCTGAATCAAAATCTCACATTCAGGCCAAGTTCACCGAGAGGTTTGCTGAGGCTCACAAAACTCTGAGTGAACCTGTCTTAAGCCCTAAACCAGATAGGGGCAAATTTCAAATGAATCTGAGATGAATTATGGTTTCAGGCAGAAATCAAGGGAAACACAGTTTCAGTTGTATTGCGGTGTAAACCTAACTTCAGGTGAGAATCCGCGTGGGTGCCCTCTTCAACCTTCTTGTGAACCTCACACAAACTCAAAACACAAAACCTGCAGCCCCTCAAGTTACTAAAGTTTCTGTAACAGGTATGCTTTTGCCTGATACAAAAGTACAAACCAGCAACCACATCACTTCAATAGAATAGAGGCTTCAAGATTTCGTAAACAAAGGACGAAGGCATTAATGTTTTAAACATGTCTCCTATCTGGCATAGTACTTCAACCTATGCTGAAATAATTATTTGTACAGGGAGGCTGAACAAAAACAAAATGCATTGGGTAAACATTCTTCATAATCCTCTGGCTGCTAGGATACACAATCTCCCACTTCGTGGATAGAGAATTAAGGGGCCAAAAACTAGATTAGTGATTTCAAGGCCCAGGATCACATACCCACACATGTCCTTTGAGCACAGAAAGTGAGGAAGAGCCACCTTGGCTCTTACCATGCTTGTCCTGATTCTGCTGCCTCTGTAAAAGATGAAATTAATAGGCTTTTACAACCTACAACACTATGCCACCAGGGAAGGAGCGACTAAATTTGGGGAGGTAAGTGGGAAACTGGTTGTTGAAAACAAATTTCCCTGGGGAGGCCAGAGAAGTCTGTGTGCTGACACAGAAGAGGAGGCAGATGGAGAAGGTGCACAACAACCTGAGGCAAGGGAACTTCATTAACATGAAGTGCAAAATCTTCAGTAACAGCACCCTGGTCTTGGGCTCAGGATGGTCCACTGAACATCAGTCATTGGGTGTATGCATGGGATGTGTGTATGCATGTGTGCACATGCATGCACTCACATGTGCTAGGAAAGTCGGAGAGAGGAAAGCAATCATGTCGCTGTGACAGACAGGTAAAGAATAAACTGTAGCAGTTAAACAATTACCCTCAGGTGTCATTAGAGACCTTGCAGTAGATGGAGAGTGAGTTGCATGAAGCTGGGGTTCCAAAAATGATACTAGGGTTTGCCCTTCCAATTAACCAGAGACCTTTAATTCATTGCCATAATTATTCATTATCCTTTGTTTTTAACCCCATGCCAACACCAGTAGCACTTTGACAATATGTACCCACTTTTCCATTTATCCCATTAGTGCATCTTTCGTTAAGTCAGGATTTACAAGAATTTAAACAAGGCAGGGCCTGAGATCAGCCTGTATTATTTAAGAAGTACGTATGGTAAAACAGCAGGGAAAATGCTTAAATGTAAGGGAAGTTTTAAGTATTCCAGAAATACAGACAAATAGCTGATAATTTCATTAAATTCTTTCCTGTTTACAGTTGTCCTAAAGGTCTTTTTAAAAATGATTAATCTGAAAAAGAGAGCTAGATTGAAAACCACCAACAACAATAAGATAATATGAATCAATTTTATATTATTTTATAAAAAGAAAATATAAAATATGAAGCTGTCGTTTGGTGTTTAAAGCAGACTGCTTCTTAGAACCAAAGGATAAGATGAAGAACACGTTTTCTACTTGTGTATTTAGATGTGAAGATATCTTCAGAAGTTTTGGACTTGATATTTTGTTAAAATGCAAAACTGAGAATATGTAGGTTACATTTTTATATTTTCAATTCTAATTAATGAGCAATAAATAAAGTCTTAATACAAAGCGAAGTGGAGATATATAGCCAGTGACTACAATGAACATTTCTTTGGTCATCTGTTTGGACTACTTCTGTGCACTTTCTATATTTTTTAGCCCACAACTTACTAAATTCACAAAACAAAATATCTGTAGATTATTCTTTTTTTCTTTTTCTTTTTTTTTAGTTGAAAGGTATGCTCTGCATGCGTGGAATTTTTTTGTTGTTTTAGTTTCTCACATGGAATCTGTCGCTTTTGTATTGGGTTTCCTGGCTTCGGTCAGATTCTCAGTCTTGAACTTAGACATTTCACATAATAAAATGAAACAACAGTCAACCAAAATAAGACGCCATATACTTCTGGACCAAAATTCATTCTGATCTACAGAGCAAACTAGAGACATTGTTTTAACACAATACAGTTTATTCCTAAAAACTAATGGTATTTTTTAAATAAAATAAACTTAAGCTAATTCCAAACATATTGCATGTTTGAAAGAATTGAAAGTCATGAAAATGTCTATTGTTTATACACTTTATCTCTTTGGAGGTAAAGTCTCAATTTCCAGTCTCTTTCTCTTTGTCTTCCTCTACATCCCTTTCTTATCTTTGTTCTACACAAGTCCATCCAATTCAGAGAATATTAGTTTGTTTGTTTGTTTTGTTTTGTTTTTAACTACAAAACACTGTCACACTGTTATTTATTGACTTTTGGGTTTTATTCCACATTCCTGTATAAATAGTCAAGGAAAGAATGCCTTCGATGTAACCTCAATGAAATCAGCATCACTTTGATTTGAAGGTCGGGGCAGGTGCCCACATATCAACTGTATTTGAACTTTAGAATGGGGAGAAAAACAAAGAAATTTAAGGTAGATCTATTTCTGTAAGAATTATAAGTTGAAAATCTTGGAAATGAAGTGAAAATTAGCTGCTGATGTAAACTTAGGCTCTCATTACATGAGACAGCTCCTGAAGACCGTAGCAGTTCCTTTAAGGCATTGGGTTCAGCCCACAAACACTGTCTGAGTCCTTTGCAGGACACTTTGAGAGGATACTATGAGAGGACAGCAAAACTCAGACTTGGAGTAAATAATGACCAGAAGACAATTCCCTATCACTTACCCCTAACTCTATACCCCACCCCCTTTTTCCCCTGTATGCAGTAGAAATTGAATACAGACCTTATATCATCAGTTCTACTATGCATTCCTCCCCTTCTAAGTTTACTTACTTACATTTTAACATCTTTGAAATCTTACAATTAATGACATCTTATAATCATTATTGGTCAGGTGGAAGTCCCAATATAATTGCCATTGCCTTTGCTCCTGTAACCTTGAATTTGGTTGATATTCTGGAAGCTTGACTAGATAATTGCACCCTTTCAATATTTAGTTAACAAACTCTTAAAAGATAATTTGAGGAAGAAATGTGAATTTTGGCTGTTGTTTGAAAACCTCCCTTTGATGTGGAGAGATCAAGCAATAATCAACATTTGCAGCAATAGGCATCTGTGACTTGAAAGAAAGTTCCAGAGATAACAATGGAGAACTCTCATGCTACAAAAACAACATTTTTGATAGAACAGAGAACAATATTGTGTGTGGAGAAAAATTCTGAATCAAAATATGATTAAGAAAAGTTAACTCAATGAAGCACCTTTAGAAATACCCTAAGCTAGTTCCTTTACTTATGTTTTCCTTTTTATGTATGTATACAAGAGACAGCAATATATGATAAAGAAAAATTCATGTCTAAATAAGCTTAAATGTACTCTTTCAACAAGAACAAAATAAAAATTCTAAGTTAAAAAATCTCCATGTCATTTTAATTGGCAGTACTTTTCTTTCTTAATTAAACCTGAAATGTTAATTCATCTTTTTTTAATTTTAATTGTTGTTCAAGTACAGTTTTGGTTCATCTTGTAATGTGTTACCTTGGATTTGATGAAATATAACCACAGTTCTATTCTTTGTGGAGGGAAAGAGAAACAGAGAGGGAGTGGATAAAGAGAGAAAATGCAGGTTTCACAGATCCAGAACAAACACTTCAAAAATTTATGTGGAAACTTAAATGACCCCGAATAGTCACAGCAATTTTGAGAAAGAAGGACAAAGTAGGATGGATCACAAAACCTGACATCAAATTATATTACAAAGCCACAGTAATCAAAACAGTTTGGTACTGGCATAAAAACAGGCACATAGATCAATGGAACAGAATAGAGAGCCTAGAAATAAACCCAAGTCTCTATGGTCAATTAGTATTTGACAAAGGGGGCAGAAACATAAAATGGATTAAAAATACCCTCTTCAACAAATGGTATTGGGAGATCTGGACAGCTACATGCAAAAATATGAAACTTGACCACCAACTTACACCATACACAAAAATAAACTCAAGATGGATAAAAGACTTAAATACAAATCATGACACCATAAAAGTCCTAGAGGAGAATATAAGCAGGAAAATCTCAGATATTCCAAGCAGCAATATTTTTAGCAATATGTCCCCTAGGGCAAGGGACATAAGGAAAAGAATAAACAAATGGGACTTCATCAAAATAAAAAGTTTCTGCATGGCTAAAGAAAACTTCAGCAAAATGAAAAGGGAACCAACTGTATGGGAAAATATATTTGCAAATGATACCTCAGACAAGGGTTTGACCTCCAAAATACATAAAGAACTCACATGAATTCACTCCAGGAAGACAAAAAATCAAATGACAAAATGAGCAAAGGACCTGAACAGATACTTCTCCAAGGAGGACGTACAGACGGCCCAGAGACATGAAAGGATACTCAGCATCACTAGCCATCAAAGAGATGCAAATTAAAACCATAATGAGATACCACTTCACACCAGTCAGAATGGTCATCATAACCAAATCAACAATTAACAAGTGTTGGAGAGGATGTGATAAAAAGGGAACCCTAGTGCACTGTTAGTGGGAATGAGGACTGGTGCAGCCACTGTGGAAAACAGTATGGAATTTCCCCAGGAAACTAAAAATGGAACTGCCTTTTGACTGGGCAATTCCACTGCTGTGATTATCCCCTAAGAATCCTGAAACACCAATTCAAAAGAACCTATGCACCCCAATGTTCACAGCAGCACAATTTGCAATAGCCAAGTGTTGGAAGCAACCTAAGTGCCCACCAGTAAATGAA
The DNA here is from genome assembly GCA_028533065.1 of Trachops cirrhosus. NCBI lineage: Eukaryota > Metazoa > Chordata > Mammalia > Chiroptera > Phyllostomidae > Trachops > Trachops cirrhosus. Next base: position 55,217,489 of record CM052539.1, on the reverse strand, counting down.
TGGATCAAAAAAACTGTGGTACATTTACATAATGGAATACTGTGCAGCAAAAAAATAAATAAATAAATAAGGAATTCCTACCCTTCATGAGAGCATCGATGGATCTGGAGAGCATTATGTTAAGTGAAATAAGCCAAGTGGTGAAAGACAAATATCATATGATCTCACCTACAAGTGGAACCTAATCAACAAAACAAAAAAGCAAGCAAAATAGAACCAGAGACATTGAAATAAAGAACAAACTGACAGTAACCAGGGGGGAGGTGGGAAGGGATAGTGGGGGAAAAAGGAGGAAGATTTGTCAAGGAGCATGTATAAAGGACACATGGACAAAGCCATAGGGTGGTAGGATTGAAGGTGTGAGGTGGGGATTACTGGGGTGGGTGGGAGTGGTGGAGAGAAAATGGAAAATTGTACTTGAACAACAATAAAGAAAGAGAGAAGAAGAAGAAAATAATGATAATGATAATACATTTTTTTTAGAAAAAGAGGGAAAGTGCAGGGAAGGAGAGATTTCTCTGTGAATTTATGAGACCTTTTCTATTGCTTCCCACTATTTAGAAATCCAAAGCCGACCCTAGCCACTGGCTGGCAAGTAAAGATAGCAGAATAGCACTTTACATGGTAATAATAATTAAAACAAGTGTTCCAACACCTTCAAGTAAAAAATATATATAGGTGGGAGGCAAACAAGTGTTATTTATTTTGTGACCTTCCAATTGATCATCAATACTTGGTGGTCCTGCAATGTGTTTCTTGGCCGTTTGCAGGTATCGGCTGAGGGAACTTTGATTCTGTGAGGGTGGTGGTTTGTTTTTACTTCCACTTTCCATCTCTACAAAAACTGAAGTCAACCTGTGCTGTTTTTAAGGACTGAGTCAAGCCATTGACTGTTGAGAAATAACTGTAGTCCTTTCCTTCTACCACTAGACAGTGTACTCTCTCTATATTCAATGCACTGACAATACTGTACTTCTTTATCTCTGGGAAACCATATATGCAGTAGAAGAGGGAGCCCTATAAATATATGTAAACACTAAATGCAAATAGACTAGACAATATTTACTACACATCCTATCTGGGATGTACTCAGTGTCTCTAGTACTTGTCTCCTAGATTTGCTCCAAGGGTAAGAGAAGAAAGATTCCCAGGAGGAGCATTGCATTCTTATGGCTCATTATGTTTTCTTGGGAAACAAATTATCTAAATTGCAGATGAATTCATTGACTCTTCAAACTATAGGCACTAGCTCTCCCAATAACATCACAGGAATCCAAAAGCAGAACTATCTTTGTTTTCTGGAAGAATTGACTCATATTTATTAACAGAAATAGTGGCGTGTAAGGGAAAGATCAAGGCTTTGATGTTATACCTGAAATTAGCATTACACTTGTGTGATTTGGGGGCAAATGACCAAACCCCCCAGAGCTCCAGTTTCCTATTCTAAGTATAACATGGGAAGATTATAGGAGATAAATTAATCAATGAATATAATTGAAGTTCAGTAAATATTTATTTCCATGAAGGAGAGTGACTATTGGTATGATTAATTTTACATATTATTTCTCTTTAGAATATTTGATATTATGACTAATGCTGCAGTGAACATTTTTGTGCCTAAGTCCTTGTCTAATTCTTTATTTTTTTCTTGAAATATGTTTCTGTCAGTAAAAAATCACAAAATCAAGGATATAAACTTTAGAAAAAACAGGTTTTAATACATAAAAGCCTTTTCAGAAAAGGTATGTCTTTCACTGAGTAAGAGAATGTCTTTTTCATCTATACTTCATGGGCATTACATTTAATTTTTCTTGTTTAATAGTATCTTTTGTCTTATTTTTGCTTTAATTGGCCTTTTTGGTTAATTGTAAAATTGAAATTTGTTATTTATCAATCATTGGTATTAATCACACTTTTTCTTGAAAGATTGATTTGTACTGATTCATTTCTCATATATTAGATCTTTATGTATACTGCAGTCTGGTTCTGAATCAGCTATGTCTTCCATTACTATGTCTTTTTTATTGTGTCTTTTAAATATCACATTGTTTTAATTATTGTAGCTTTACTCCATATTCAAATATGTTTTGAAAAGCCTTAAGGTCACCAGCTCAAATACAGCAAGTCATGATAGGATAATGGGGGAAAGCAGAAAGATAAAAATAAATTAATAAGACCTAGACAGTTAAAATGTGGGGAGTCCTCAACAAACCTCTCAATGGCTTCCATAAGCCTAGAAATAAGATTTAGAAAGTTCCTTAAATCTATTATGGATCATGACAGGGAGATAGATAGCTTTTCCTGTGTGCCCTGATTAGCCCAATGACAAGATGCCTGGTGATGAATGCATCCCATTGTGTATGTTTTCAGTGTTCCAAAGTGTTTTTTTTTAATTCACCTGCAAATGTGATCATGTCACTTTTTTGTTTGGAAATTTTCAATCACCTGCTGTCGAGTGAAGAGTCAAATCTAAACTCAGCTTACAAGGTATTGAATGAACTGGTCCTTGCTAATCGATCCAGCCACACACACCCCTCCTTCCAAGCCCTCTCCTTTTCTGTGATGGCAGGAGAGGATCTGGATTTCCCTGGGTAACCATAACCACTCCTCCTCAGTGCTTCTGGAGCTCTGGCCCTAGCAGCATTCCCCCTTCCTCTTGTTCTCCTGATTGCTTCATCTGACAAATCCCCATAGTCCTTTAAGTTTCAGTTCAGATAGAATGTCCTTAACCAAGTCTTCCCAGCTTCTCTCAGGTACTCTCTGTTGTGCTCTGTACATCCTTCCTTCATAGCAACTACTTTATTTCAAGTATATGTGCTCCTTGGGAGCAACAGCCATGTGGTTTCATCTTTGAATCTCTGGTATCTGGCATGGTCCCTGGCAAAGCAGGTGATAAAAATTTCTTAAATAATGAGATAAGAATTGGATATTGGATGCAATGTTACAGATAACGGCCTCATTTTTCCCTTCTAAAGAATACTCCAGAGCCCTGACTGGCGTAGCTCAGTGGATTGAGT
>CM052539.1:55166759-55213972 GCA_028533065.1 Trachops cirrhosus | reverse complement strand
CGGGCTGCGAACCAAAGCATCGCAGGTTCGATTCCCAGTCAGGGCACATGCCTGGGTTGCGGGCCACGTCCCCAGTGGGGACCACATGAGAGGCAACCACACATTGATGTTTCTCTCTCTCCTTCTCCCTCCCTTCCCCTCTAAAAATAAATAAATAAAATCTTTGAAAAAAAAAAAGGAATACTCCAGAGTTAGAAAGCAGACAAAACTCCACAAAAAAATTTTCAATTTAGTCTTCTTAGTTTTTAATTTGTTTAATTTTTTTAAACTGTTGCCAGAAGAGCATATTTGGAGATTTTTCTCCATCCCTCTTAGCACGGGATGTGGAATGAGCACGAAGGTCTTTTTATAGAGAGAAAGCGTGTGGCTGGGATAAATGTGGCTCATCCAAAGAAGACTAGAGATGTCTCTGTAAAAGCCTAACAATCATCCAAAGCGGAGAACTCTCACAAATCCACTCACCCACTCATCAAAAACACAAGTAGGATAAAAACTATCAGCACCTTCTAACCACAAAACTGTATCATAAACTTCCAGCTGCCAAGCATCACTTCAGATGATGCTCTTATTTCTGGCTTTTCTGAAGCTTTTACACACATCTCAATTTTGGTGCTAAAAAGTAATGCACATCTTAAGTCTATAGCTCAACAAAAACATCTTAAGTCTATAGCCTCAAAGTCCAGTGGGGACAATCCCTGGGAAGTGGGCTAGACAGGAAGCAGAGCTACCTCTCACTTCCACAAGTTGTAATAGCCTTCCAGATCGTGTCTGTGGTCAATGACTGGTCAGAGCTGGCCAGCCTCCAACAGGCTTGTTTAGACTACTTGATGAGTTGACACAGCAACGACTCTTTCCAGTGCTATTAGTGTCTGAACATTAACAAGTAACAGTGTTCAGTGAGACTATTAAAGAGAAAAGGCATTTTAATCTTTGTTTTGGAAGTGAGCCTTCCAAACAAACCTGTGGTAAAAGAAGTCTTATGAGCAAGTGGCTGAGTCATTGCAGCTATCCTCTGCCCCGGTCATAATATCCGGACGGAACAGAGGGGATACCCCCAGTTCACCACGCTTAGAGAGAGAAAAAGCTAAATACACTATGTGATGAATTTTCAGCACTCTGTCAGCAATACTATACTTTTAAATTCCAAGCAAAGAGTTCACAAAGGAGTCCCTTACCTTTCTTAATGGCAAGACAAACAAACCTCCTGGAGACAGGGTTTCTCACCTTACAAGGGAACCCATGCAATTTAGAGACTGCTAGGATGGCATTTAGAACTATAGTCCTGGGAATTGATGTGGTTCCCAGGTGTGTCACCTTGTCAGGGACAGTCGCATCTAAAAGTGTAGAGATGGTGGCAAAAATGTGACACATGAGGCTATTTCTGTATCCAAGAGTGAGCATTTCAAGCCAAAACAAAAGCAAATGGTTCACACACAAAGGAGAAATGTGTGCTGATCTTGGTTTCTCTTTTCTTGTTCTTTTGTTAACAAACATAAAAGCAGAGAATCATAAAACTTAGAATTTGAAGGGAACTTAGAGGTCTTTTCTGATCTAAGACCAGTGTGTTTTGCATATTATTAAGTTAAACAAGTCAGCTCATGAGGTCCTCAATCATGGTTTTCATCTATAGTAACAACCATTCAATTTTCTTCATTGGAGATTTATAAAACTGGAATGAGAAAAGTCAAATCTCTTGGCATCCATGAGTATGAATCAAGAACAGTTGGTAGGATCCGTGACGCATACTGAGTTTATATGGTATGCATCAGGGTTTATTTTTCATCATTCTTATTCAGTTTGCAAACAGCAAGAAATTATTAACTGTTTCACAAAATCTGCTTTCTTCCAACCATTCAGTTAACTGAGTTCATCATCAATTTGATTTATATAGTAGGAGCTGAAATAAAAAACAATGAGTTTAAACTACAGACTATCATCCATATTTAATGTGTTTTAAAATGAGAGTGAGTGCAAAATAAAATTAGCCATCACACAATGTTCAAATTGAAGAGAAGGAGAAATCAGGCCTATTTATCCTTCCAAATTTCCTTCCCATCAGAGTGGAAAATATAAACACTGGATTGTGAGAGTCCACTCAAATAGTAATTTTATCAAAATTTATGATCTTGAAGAATAGAAGAAAGAAATGTATCCTCAATTTTATTAGTGAATACAACGAGTGACTGCAAGCCTATTGAAAATATTTCTGTTTTGATAACATTAGGAATGATAGAAAAGATACCTGGTGTCCATTTTCCAATTTTCAAGATGAGGAACTGACCTCAGGTTATCATAGAAAGTAAGTATAGCTTTGTTTGGCTTCATTTACCTGTTTCTCTCATGCATACATATTTTGGAAAGTTGCTTGTCTCCCTTATTAGTGTAATTTCTCTGTCTTGTTCCTAATGTGGAAGTAGAACTTTAAACCACCAGCCTCCTATTCCAGTCATATTTTTATAACAGTGGTAGGTTGAATAATGTACCCTCACCCCCACCCCAAAATACCCAGATCCTGATTTCTAGAAACCACGGAAGTTACCTTGTGTGATAAAAGGGACTTTGTAAATCTAAGTTTCTTAAAATAGGGAGGTTACCTTGGATTATCCTGGTGGGATGTAAATGCAATCACAAGTATACTTACAAGCGGGAGACTTGCCCATAGAGACAAAAGAAAAAGGCAGTGTGAATTTTGAAATAAGATGCTACATTGTTGGCTTTGAGGATGGAGGGAGAGGTCATGAGCCAAAGAAAGCAGAGTACAATTTGCAATTCTAGAAGCTGGAAAAAGCAAGGAAACAGATCCTTCTCTAGCTTGCAGAAGGCATGCAGGTCTTCTGACTGACACTTCAGTTTCAACCTAGTAAAACTTGTCTGCACTTCCAGCCTCAAGATCTGTAAGAGAATGAATTTCAGTTATTTTAAGCCACAAAATTTGTGGTAATTTGTTACAGCAGGCACAGGAAACTAATACAATCACCTTTGCTTTAACTAGTTTTGTAAAGCAATCATAAAACTGACTTTTTTTCTTGGGTGTACATCTGATATATTTGGGAAACCAGGGCTGCATAGAAGTTGTGTCCTAACACAGCAAATTAAACTGAGACACTGTCTCCCTTTTAAATCAGCCATATGTGGAAGGACGCTTTTTATCAACTATTTTTTGGCTTGCCATTTGTAGTTTGTATAACACAAATGAAAAAGGATCTATTTCTAAAATTAGTATTTTTGACATAATTTTTAAGTCTTTGTTTTTCTTACCAATATTTATTTTTTTCAGTTTGGGCTCATTGCTCTTTTCAAAAGTTGTTCTTTCCAAAATAGGGCTTTTTTCTCTTTTGAGAAGTTAAATGAAGTGACAGTGATGGGCTATGTTGAAATATTTGTCCTTTAATTTTTGTAAATCTGTGAGACTGGTCACATTCCAAACATCTGAAATCAAATAGACCTCTCTCTCCTGGCACACTAACATGTAGCTAAGACAACTTTATGAAAACACTTTCTCCCCTCAGCCATTCCTACCCACCTCCCAAAATGTGAAACACAAAACCCAGAAAGTTAGAGGTGACAGAGGACATCCTCTTTGCCCCCCTAATTTTGTTTTATTTATTTATTTTTCTACATTTAACATTATTTTTGTTTTAGTGTCAGGTGTACAGCATAGTGGTTAGACAATCATAAACTTTACAAAGTGATCAGCCCAATATATCAAGTACCCACTTGATACCATATGTAGTTATTACAATATTATTGATTATGTTCTCTATGCTGTAATTTACACCACTGTGACAGTTTAGAAACAACCAATTTTTTAAAATATATTTTACTGATTATGCTGTTAAAGTTGTCCCAATATTTATTCCTTTGGCTGACTCTGCTTGGTACCCCCATTTCCTCCAGCAATCCCCCCTTAGTTCATGTCCAGTTGTCATGCATATAAGTTCTTTGGCTTCTCCATTTCCTATACTGTTCTTAACAGCCCCCTGTCTGTTTGGTACCTACCAATTTGTACTTAATCCCTGCATCTTTTCCCCCATTTTCTCCCTTCCCCCTCCCAACTGATAACATTCCAAATGATCTCTATATCTATGATTCTGTTTCTGTTCTGCTTGCTTGGTTAGTTTGTTTTTAGATTAAATTGTTGATAGTTATGAATTTATTGCCATTTTAATGTTCATAGTTTTGATCCTCTTTTTCTTTTATAATTCCCTTTAACATTCACATAATATGGGCTTGGTGATGATGAACTCATTTAGTTTTATCTTATCTGGGAAGCACTTTATTAGCCCTTCGATTATAAATGATAGCTTTGCTGGATAGAATAATCTAGGCTATAGGTCCTTGCTTTTCATCACTTTGAATACTTCTTTCCAGCCCTTTCTTGCCTATAAGGTTTCTTTTGAGAAATCGGCTGAGTGTCTTAAAGGAACTCCTTTGTAGGTAACTGTCTCCTTTCCTCTTGATGCTTTTAAGATTCTCTCTTTCTCTTTAATCTTGGGTAACTTAATGATGATGTGCCTTGGTGTGCTCCTCTTTGGGTTCAACTTCTTTGGGACTTTCTGGGCTTCCCAGACTTCCTGGAAGTCTATTTCCTTTGCCAGATTGGGGAAGTTCTCCTTCATTATGTTTTCAAATAAGTTTTCAATTTCTTGCTCTTCATCTTCTCATTCTGGCACCCCTATAATTCAGATATTGGAATGTTTAAAGCTGTCCCAGAGGTTCCTAAGCCTATCTTCATTTTTTTGAATTCTTGTTTCTTCATTCTGTTCCAGTTGGATGTTTATTTCTTCCTTTTGTTCCAAATCGTTGATTTGAGTCCCGGTTTCATTCCTGTCACTATTGGTTCCCTGAATATTTTGTTTTATTTCACTTTGGGTGTCCTTCATTTGTTCCTTCATTTTGTGGCCAAGCTCAATCAGTTCTGTGAGCATTTTGATTACCAGGGTTTTGAACTCTCCATCAGATAGGTTAGCTATCTCCTTATTGCTTAGCTCTCTTTCTGGAGTTTTGCTCTGTTCTTTCATTTGGGCCATATTGCTTTGTCTCCGCACACCTGTTAAGTTGTAAGGGGGCAGGGCCTTAGGTATTCACTGGGGTGGTGCAACCCTATTTGCTGCCTCGTGTTGCTGCCTGTGGGGGAGGCAATGCAGCTTGCTTGCTTGCCACTTTCCAACAAACTCTTGTGTGAGACTGGGAGTTTCTCCCACCATGGCAACCCCTGCCATAGTCCACAGCCAGCTCTGAGTCTCAGTTTCCCATTCAGCCAGCCCTGTCCTCAAGGTCCACCACCTTGCCACGGGCCCTTTCAGCCAGCCCTACCTGAGTTCTGCTGCTTTGCTGGGGATTCTTTCCGTCCACCTGCTTGCTCCCATCAGTGTGGTTGGTCTGGTTGGTCTGGTTGACTGTTTCTTTAATTCCTTGGTTGTCAGAGTTCCATGCAGTTTGATTTTCTGACACTTCAGTTGTTTATTGTTTTTAGATTGGTTTTTATCCTCCTTTTGGTTGTGCAAGGAAGCAAAGGGTTTCTATCTACCCCTCCATCTTGGCTGGAACTGAAGGCTGTATTTTTGATAGATGATGAAGAATTGAAAGTAGGTTAAGAAAAGAAAGTGTAAGGGGCTGTAGACAAATTGTATAGTATATCTCTGGGGACAATATCAGTGTAAGACTTAAAAACAGCAAACAACCCCAAAATCACCAAATAATTTTAAAATGTAATTTTTACAGCACAGATTTCTTAGAATCAACTACAAAATGTTGCAAACCAGACTTTTTAAATGAACCTCCATCCAATCTCTATGTTTTATGTGTCTTTGCTAAGATAATGTTTGATGTTAAATCCATAAACAGACATATCAGATTTCTTTTATTATGTATCATTTTTGGTGACATCTTCAGACAGAGGCTAAAACAGATTTGTTAGATGGGCTACTGAAGATTGTAGACATCATGACAATTGGTAACATGATCTCTTAAAATGACAAACAACTCTTACTAACATTCTGAAGCACAAAGTCCATTCTTCCTTGATTTATATGGTCAATTGCTTTCCTGGAAATTAATCGTATATTAAAATTGCTAAAAAATTACTTTGTGTCTATACATAAAGTAGCTTTAGGTTTTAGGCTCAGATAATTATAAACAAATTTCTAATTTATGTAACTATTTGTTGGGATTTTAAAAGTTGTACAAAACTCAGTTTATTCATTGGGCAAACTGTCCCTTGCACTGCAGGACACCTAGCATGCCAGTTCCATCAAATGCTAGGAGTGTTCCCCAATCACTGTGAAAGCAAAAAGTACCCCTGCAAATTTCCAAAATGCCATCCAGAGGAGGTACCACTTCTATTGAGAATCAATGATCCAGATCTGTAAACCTACAAGTGTTTGGATAGCTGTTCTCATCTAGCCTCTGAACACATACTTTTTCTTTCATTCCCTTGTTGTATTGTACAGGCAATCCTATGTGATACTTCCATTTTTAATGACAAAAGGACTATATAATAACTAAAATATATCTTAAGGTAACACTTGGCTAGGAGTCCAATTCTGTAAGAGCCTGTTGTTATTCTATTTGCATAGCACATATGTTGCAATCTAATGAGAGGGATGATTCACAAATTATCTCTGAATATAGATGTTATTATAGAGAGAGAAGGTCTGTAAACCTCTTCACATCCAAAACTTGCCGTTTTATCTCTCCATCAATTAGGGCAATGCCTGTCACGTAACTGCTGTCTCTGGGTTGAGTGAAGCATGCTGGCATACATATTGTAAAGTAGAGTAGGGGAAAGAGTGACACTTCCTCACTGGGAAAGATGATTATTTGTGGTAACTGCTGTCTGAGGGGCATACCAGACTTCACCATGACCCCAGGGACTCTTAGCCCAGGGTGTGTGTGAGTCTCGGGTGGGAAAAGGGACAGTTAGGAATTGTAGTTCAAGATCATGTTCTAAAGGCAGGGGTGAACAGATAACCAAGAGTCTTGGGGCAAAAAGTAGGCAAGAAGGAAAGTGGCTTTATTGGCTCTTGTCCCCCACAGCCAGTCTGAGACCCAGGCGTGAAACTACTAGAATTCTTGAGAGGACCTTCAGGAATAGAATACAGCGCAGTGACTCTGGTACCAGGTTGGAATTTAGGATCCTGTACCAAGTCTGAAGGAGACCTGAAGAAGTAAATGGGGCAACAGGCTGGAAATTTGAGAATAGAGTCAAAGGAAGTATCCTAGCACTATGATTTGAAAGGATGAATGGAATGAGTTGTGCTGGGGGATGATTAGGACAATTAGGGACTATGGTCTCAAGTGTCAGATATGAGGGACAGAAAATGGGAGTTTGGGAGTTATGTAGTGGGAGAGTCTACCCCTGGCCCCTTGAGTTCGAATGAAAAAGAACCTAAGGCTGTTAAAGTAACTCTTGGGTTGATCTGTACAGCAGGGTCAGGCTGGGCTCAGCTTTGAAGCACTGGATAAAGCAGAAGGAAGGAAACTAGCTAGGTGGGTGGTAGACATGAGGTGAGGTAGAAAACATCATTTTTTAAGTATAAAATTGAATTAGATGATGTATTTTGCCCTATAATGTACTATGAGGTGCTTGAGTTATGGTTGGTTTTTACTATATAAGTAAATCACAAGAATTTACTAAAAAGGCTTAGTTCTTAGTGCCCCAACCAGAGAGTAAGCAGACCAAAATTTCCAGGTTTATTTTCAGTAACTAGAATGTTGGGGAAAGGTCTAAAGTATTCCAGATGGAATGTAACTTGAAGTGGGAAGCAGGAAGGAGGGAGAAGTGTGCGGCATTTCTCACCTTGACTTTACATCTGTTATTACTTTCTTATTTCCCTGAAATGCTAGGCTTGTCTCCACAAAAAACAATCCCTTCTTCATATACCCTAGCTCCTCCCACCTCCCCTCCCATAACGAAAAAGAAGGCAGTAATATAAATGTGAGGCTCTTTTGTTTCTAAACCTATCAATAGGATTGATTTTATTTGAAAATCAGTTATCTTAAATTTCAATATTGTCTTATCTTCAACAAAGTAATGACAACTCTGTAAAAACATCTACCACATACCACTTAATGAAAGGAGTGTGATGACAGGACATTTCACTATAAACAAAAAACTCAGCATAACATTTTTCACGTTATTGAAGTCTGAAAATTTTTTAGCCACACAGTGGATTCCTGGTTCAAGTTACTCCTGAGCAGGATCTAGCGGGCACCACTGATTGTCTACAAAATCAGGCAGGAGTTGTTATTTCAACCTAATGTTTTGGGTAGACTAAAACAACTAATTAAAGAAAATTGTTTAGAAAATACAGAGCATTGAAATAAATACTTTCTTAAAAGTAGATGAAATTTAAGCCAAGATACCTGTCTCGAGGTCTGGTAAGCCAAGCTGGTTCAAGAAGAATATCCTAACATGTTTGTTGGTTTATTTGTGGACAGATTTAGAAGCAGTAAATTCAAATTCTGGGGTGTTAACAAAGCAGAGATGAGATTTATTACAGTCATGGTGGTCATCTTCATGGTGATCAAATGGCTGTGGACAAGGGTCTAAGACAAGATGCTGTGAACCTGATAGAACAGCTGCCAAGGGCAAGTTTTCCACCCCTTGACGATAACATTGTTACCAGCTATAATGGTCAATTTTTGCTGTTTCTCAAGTTGTTTTTTGACATAAGTTTAAAGTTAGGTTAACCTACAAAAAAAGCCTTCCACCCTTAACAAGAAACACAATTAGGTCCTGACCTGGCCAGGTGGTTCAGTTGATTGGAGCATTGTCCTGTACACCAAAAATGTTGTAGGTTTGATCTCTCATCTCTCTTTCTCTCTAAATCTCTCTCTCTCTCAAATCAATAAACATATCCTCAGATGAGGATAAAAAGAAGAAACGATTAGAAAGATAGTAAAAAGATCGGAAGATATAAGATTGGAAAACTGAAAGTGACCTTCTAATTTATCCTAACCAACTTGGATAAATTAACCCTATTATTGCTATTTTGCAAATAGACTGTATTCTCTTCTCCTTACTTAGAATGCCCTTTCGAGAACAACTATAAAAGACACATGGACAAAACCAATGGGAGTGGAAGCAGGGGAGGGAGGTGGGGATGGCTGGGGTTGTAGGGGGAGTGATGGAGGGTAAATGCAGACAACTGTACTTGAACAACAATAAAATAATTTAAAAAAGAGAAAACCAATAAAAGCAGCTAAACCTTAAAAAAAAAAAAAAAAAAAAAAAAAAAAAAAAAAAAAAAAAAAAAAAAAAAAAAAAACACCATCTCCACACCCTACCACACACCCAGGCCCAGCCAAAGTATCTATCATCCTAGATCCTGACCCTCACTGAACCGGATGCCAGTATTAATAGTCTCAATTGCATATTCAACTTTCCTTTGGTTTCTGTTTTTGTTTTTCTTTCTTACCACTTACTATTGTTTTCATGTTAATCTTATCCCCCTCTCTAAAGGCAAGTTTCACGTGGTAAACATCTTTTGCCTTTAACTGGTACAGAAATTAGTTACTATTTTTTCCAAAGAGAGTGTACTCTTCACAAAACACTTTCTCTTATATTCTCCTTTAATCTTCAGGATAATTCAGTGAGGAGGGAACTATTACTATTCTCATTTTATATATGAAAAAGCAAGCTCATAAAGGTCAAATTATTTGCCTGATATCACACCCTCAGCGGAAGGTGATCTGGAAATATGAGTTCTGTCTTCTGCATTCGAAATTCCTGGCAATTTCTACTCTACAGTGGACCTCCCTCTAATAGGTTGCTCCATGTACCCAGAAATGTAGATCAACGCTGTTATATGTAGATGGGAATGTTTGTGACTGCTGTGCTTTAGAGAATGGAATTTCTGTGAAAATTCAAACATTTTGAATGTTCATGTTTGTAAAACCTTTAAATGCATTGATATTGTGGAAAGTGATTGAAACGAATCCTTTTTTCCATAACTACCTAGAGCCATGTAGTTTTATACATATATGTTCATATGTCTTTGTGTGTGCACACATGTGTACATGTGTGATATTGAATGACATGATAATGTAATCTCCTTTGACTTGCTCACATTTAAGAGAGAAAATTATTTAATCCCATTTCTTTTCTCTGTGTGTGTGTGTTTTTAAGGTATTGCAATGTGGTTCTAAATGTTTTTCACTCTGTCAACTAGATGAATCCAAAAAAGAAATATTAGTACTCTGGGAAAATATGAAACAGAAATGCCAAGGAGACCATAGCATTGGTTAACACTATTTTGAGGGATGTTACCATCCATTCACTCTCTTTCATAACAACATTTTCTAGTGAAATATTTCAGTCACACATAAAGTACAAAAAAAATAACAAAACCAATATCTATGAATCCATCATCCGATTACAAAAGAAAAGTAAAAATAAAGTTGAGATGCCTGCATACTCTTCCACATCATAATTCCCTGTCTCCCTATCAGGTTATTTCCAGATTTTATACTTTGAGTATATATATATATATTTTTTGAAACAATATTTAGTATTATTTTATATAACTGGATTTTTACACAAGAGTTATACTTTTTGTATCTCCCTGAAACTTGCTTTTTCTATGTTAAATTTGTGAGTTTTCTTGTTAATGCTTTGAGATTTATCTGTGTTGATATATGAAACTCTAGTTTATTAATTTTTACTACTGTGGAATAGGCCTTTGCATGATTAATCCAAAATTTGTCTATCCATTCTACTAAATGCTGTTACTGAACGTTCAGGCCCCTTTCAATCTTCCACAGTGATCGACAGTGCTGCTCTGGCAGTCTTGTAGTGTCTATTGTACACATGTCCTAGGATTTCTCTGGAGTTTATATCTAGGAATATAAATTGAGCATTATAACTTAACCAAGATAATAGGTTCCATGGCCTCATATCCTCACTAACACTTGGTATCATCACACTTTAAATCTTTTTCCAAAAAGTTAGATATTAAAATGGTATCTTTGTGTGGTTTAAATTTACATTTTTCAAATTACTAGTAAAGTTGAGCATCTTTTCAGATGTTTGTTGACCATTCCCATTTTATTCTCTGAATAATGTCTTTATAACCTTTACTCATTCTTCTGTTTGTTTGAATTTTTCTTAATGGTCTGGGGAGGGTTCTCTACATATTGTGGGTATTAGTTCTTTGTCAGTTATATGTATTGTTAGTATCATCTCACAATCTGTACTTTTTTATTTTAGTGATATATTTGATCATATATATTTTAAATTTTAATATAGTCACTCTTATTAATCTTTTTTATGGTTTTAGCTTGTAATTTAAGGTAGTTTTTTAAAGTTAAGTCTTAAGGATATCCTATATTTTTCCCTATAGTTTATAGTGGTTCTTTCTATATTTAGTTCCTTATTTTGCCTTAAATTTCTTTTATAAATACGGTGTGAGGCAGGGATTCAATTTATTTTTCCATTTGAAAAACCAATTGTCTCAGCACTATTTACTGAATAATCAATCCATCACTTTGAGTGATTCTCAGTGCCATTTCTACACTCATTAAACTTCTATGTAGGCATGTTTTTATTTCTGAATTCCTTATGTTGTGCCTTTAGTTTGCTTTGTATTCTTGTACTGATAACTTCAAGCTCCTTAATATTTTAGGAAAAATTTCTTACTCTTCAAAATCATTATGAGTCTCTTTGACTTTTTGTTTTCCTAGGTAAAATTTGGGATCAAATTATTAAGTTTCACACACAAAAATAATCCTTTTGGATGTCAATTCTAATCACACTGAATTTACAGATATACTATACCCACATTAGAGAAAATTTAAAAGTAGAAATAACAAAGGTCTCACAGTACTAGTACCCTAATAAATTACTCATTTATACATGCATGTGTGCACTTATTGTTTATTTCCCACTAGAAAGTAACATCCCTAACAATAGAGACTTTGCATGTCTTGTTGTTCATTACTTCAATGCCAGTGGCCAAAAACATTTGTAGCACATAATAAGTACTAAATTGGTATTTGCAGAATAAATGAAAGAATAAACATAGATGCATTTTCTTATAATTTTTTCATAACTACATTTTTAAGGTAATTTAAAAACCATTAGCAGAGAGGTTAGATATTTTCCCCATGTAGAATTGTGAAGAATAAGACATTATTCTGAGGTGACATTGCCCTTCATGTGTTACACAGACATTAGACCAGCAGGATGTTGTGGAAAAAGAGAGGTCAGTGGACAAGCATATTTGGGAAATGCCTCATGCCAGACTCATCTCTGAGAGTCACCATGTATATTAGCATTTTAAAGGTTCTGAGAAGTTCTGCAATAGTAAAACTAGTTCAATTTTTTCCAAAAATTACGTGCTCCCCTTCTAAAAATACTAAATACCATTTTCTGTACTAAACATAAATGCTGTTCTGAAGAACAATTCTACTATATGTGGGAAAGCATAGAACTGGAAAACATTAGAAAATGTAAGATTTTCTAAATGTGTTCTCCCATGGAATTGAACACTTACCGGGCTGGGATTGATTCATGCGACTGGCACATCCCTTGAGATGTCTTCCTTTTTAATAGCTTTTTTCCTGCTAGTATTCAATACAGTGGAAATTATTAGTTACTGCAAACCTCAATTTTTTACTAGCTCATAAAAGTAAAATTTAGCCAAAGAAATACGTTTACAAATATCAATTGCATTTATTTCACTTCCAAAAGAAAATAAACTTATAAAAACCTGTCTTGTATTTGTGTCTTACGGTACTGTACTGGCGCCGGCACGACAGTTGAGCTCCCGCTGTGCTCTGACTTTTTCTCTTACTCGTTGATTTTTTGGTTCCCAGAGGAAGAAAATTATTTAAATAATTAAATATTATATACTGTGATAACCATATTGTCCAGATTTTACTGACAGGTGGTATTTCCTGTCCCAGACCAAACACTACATTTCCAAAATTTCTTCACTGTAGCCATTCTGCAATTGATTTTACTTCGAATAACCATAGTTTACCAGTACTTTCTTGAAAGTCAATGTGGGCACTGCTGTTACACCACAACAATAGACATAAACCAGCACTGTCCAGGCAAATCAAGCATATGGTCACTCAAATTACACAAGAATCATTTCAGAATACTCTTTTAGTGTAAGATGACTGTTAACAGCTGTCTTACTTTTAAAAGCTTTAAAGCATATTTTATAATCAATACAGTCATTAAAAATTTATGATTATGGAATAATAAAACAGGATTGTAAGTGATAAATATCAGTATTACTAGGCATCAGAAAATGTAGAATCTCTTTTTACAAAAATATCATTAACACTATACTTAAAAAAATACTTTAGGACCCTGACTATAGACAAAGCTAAGAGTTGTTTGCATAAAATTTACATATTACATATAACCTTAAAAAATGCTCTGGATATGTTAGCTGCCCTGGAGGGACTGTATTGACATCTGCAACCCACCATCAAATTTTGCTTTGGAGGAAGGAGGGATCGCTTCTTCCAAGAGGAAACCTTAGGGAAACTCTGTGAAGCAGTAGGAACATTTTGACATTTTCCAAATAATAAAGTAAGATGCCATGTTTTTTAGAATTATTTTTTTTCTTTGGGGGAGCTCTTTCTGACATCTCTTTTATAAGATAATAACAAAAATGATTCCCCACACATTTTATTTTATGAGTTGAACCTAAAGATGCTTGAGCTAGTTGGTTTGTAAAATAAACTGGGAGTGCTTAACCTGAAGCCTTATGTATATAAAATACAATTGTAAACATAGCCAAACATATAGATACACATTATGTATACATAGTTGTGTACTCCTCTTATGAGGAATTCCCCAGGAGGACAGTTTGCCTCTTTCAGAACTAAGTTAATCAGGTTTGGGGCTGTAGAAGCAAAACAATTATGTCAAATGTCCAGCTAAATATTGATAGACAGATAGGTATGTAGGTAGATGTATATATGGATATATCCTGGTTATATTGCATATCCAGATGTAAATATAGATATAGATGCAAATATAGGGATATGAAAGCATAGACATGAATACAAATATAAATTATAGAGTTAATTCTACCATATTTTGACAAATGCATTTAGAATACCTTAATAATAGAAAACCATCACTTTAATCTTGATTTACTTTTCCAAAATATAGCTCTTATATAAATGAAACCCAAGGAGTAGTTAGGATTCACATTAAGATTACAGATTTCTTTCTTCACATGCTAATTTGAGTTATGCTTTTAGAGAATAACAGGTTTGGAAGACTTCTCAAGGGCTTGTACACTGCTGACTCCCCAGTCTGGAGTGTTCTTCATGCAAATCTCCAAAGTTCATTTTCTTTAATTTCATGCTGATCTCTGTGTTAATTTCATCTACACAGAGATACATTCCTGAACACTATGGCCAAGAGAGTGAGACACCTCCCCTTCCATCCCTCTAATACTCTGCTTTGTTTTATCCCCTTATATTTGTCACTTCTGATTCTTTCTTCTTTCCTTTCTTCCTTTTTTCCTTCCTACCTTTCTACTTCATCCCTCCCCCTTCCTCTATCCCTCCCTTCTCCTCCTCCCTTTCTTTTCTCCTTTATTCTTCTTCTTTTCCATTCTATTCTATTCTATTCTATTCTATTCTATTCTATTCTATTCTAATTTTCCAGTTGTCTCTGTCTCTAAAGAACTGGAACTTCATTTACTTGTCATCCTATTTTCAGTGCCTAGAATATTGCCTGACACTAAGTATTTAAAATATCTTTGTTGCAAATAAATGAATGAATTAGAGTCCATCCAATTTAACTTCACGAGATAATAGTACATGAGAGTTGGTGATCCTCCACAGAGAAAAGGAAATCATGTCCTTTGAACTCCAACTATATTCCAGGCACAGTTCTGGGAATGTCTGGGAATATCACTCAACAGAGTCGCATGTAAAGTGGAGCTGTTGTCATGTTTCTTTAACTGAATTTGTTTTCTACTTTGGGCCCTTATTCTGTTGGGCAGTAGAAACTTTAACTGAATCTATTTGAGATTTCATGCCCCTTTCTTTTGGGTTGTGTACAGTTCTAGGGTAGATGTGTGTGTGATTGGGGAGGCAGATTCTGGCAATGTCCACTTTCTCTGCTGACCAAGCATCCTTGCTTCTGTTTGGTCCTTGTCATCGGTCCACACAGGTCCCCTCAGTTGTGACTCTCTCAACTAATTCCTGACAACCTGGGAACATGGTCAGTTGCCTGGTGGGGCAGGCTGAGATATAAAAACTCTGCTTCCTTGCCTCCTTTGGGTACAGGAGACTATTTTGCTGCATCTGAGAGGGGAAGGTAGATGCAGGTGGCACTTAAATAAACATATGGGATAAAAGCAGAGGAAGGGGTGCTATATCTAAATCATTAGAAGTGTTCAAGACGTCGATGACAAAATGGCATCACGGGAGCCCAGGAAAGTGAGGGTTTTATAAAAGAGAAAGGTCAACAGCATCAAACGCCAAGAGAAACCAGTTGAAGTGGTGGGTCATGCCAAAGAGATGCTCAAACAATGATTTTTTTAAAGGGGGTAAGAGAAAAAACAGGTTAGCTTTTTATGGTAAAACATATAAAAAACATTTATTTGGACTTTTCATATTATCAAAAACTTTTGCAGTTTTTCTGTAGAAACCCAGAGAATGAATGCTGGTCAAGGGTGACTTTTTCACTTTTCAATTGTAAGACCACTTACTATAAAGTGGTGGGAACTGGCTCTGTTTCCTCAGCCCCAGTTTTAACTAACTTGGCACACTTCACAAACATTTAGTATTTCATCCTTAATTTGTGCTTTCTTACATGGCAATGACCTTTTGTTATGGTCAATTGCTCATTTTCTTTCTGCCCCACCCCCAAAGGTTTTGTAGAGGCGTTACACAGAACAGCTGCTTGGAACATGCATAGGCCAGTTTACATTAGGCTGTTTTTTCTTGAGAAAGTCATAGTTTAAACAAATGGTTGTGTCTATTTTAATCATTTTTGCCCTCTTTTGAAGTGTTTTTTCAAACATAAGTTTTTTTTTAGAATAAAGTTTTGCATTATAAATTAGTCTGCTCTGTCATGTCCCTTTTAAACACAGCTGTTACTACAATGTAAACAGAGTTTTAAAAATGTAGATAAACAATTACAAGAGGAAGAGTTTCAAGTGTTTTTAACACATGGTAAGTTTTTGCTTACTTGAATTCTGTGGTTTGAAAGTTGAATTCGAAATACACTTTTCACAGATGTCAGGCTATTCAGTACAGCTGTGTACAGATGCCCTGAAAGGCATTTTCATTTCACGATCAGCAAAAATTCTGACAATATCACATTTTTGAAGTCATATTGGTAGTAAACCTAAGTTGACTATGAAAATTCTATAATGATATATTATATAATGCCTTTTTAGGGCATAAATGAAGAAGGAAAAATTATCCAGTGGGCCAAAGCTAAAATGTGAAAAGATTTTGCATGACCAACTCAACAATGTGAAATATTTAACAAATTTTCATGTCTTGAAAGGAGCTATAATTTTAATCTGTAATCTCAGAAAGAGATATAAGGAAGTCCTAATTCATAAGTGGAATAATCTTATAGCTATATTCTAAAAATTTGTGTCTAAGTTTATCCCCTAAAAAGTTAAAAATTAGGCATTGTTTGAACATAAAGTTATTGACTGATCTAAGTGTATTGTTTTAAACAAATTCAAACAAGTGGACCTAGATACAGCATAAGTGTCCTATTTCCTGAACACCAAACTAGAACTTCCAGATACATATCACACAAGCATTTGGAACAGATTGTATTGGGACGAGAACATTTCAAGAATTTTTTTGCAGGGTGGGTTGAGGGGAATAATGTGACTGTATTTTAAATCAAAACTTCCATGAAATATCTAGAACTCTACTATCAAAATAGTCTAAAGGGTGTTTAAGGACATCACTGCTTAAATTATTATTCAGAACTCCCCAATTCATTGATTATCTATAATAACGTGACTTCTATTACTTGACTGGTAAATTCTGGGACCACTTAATTTCAGACAATTATTTGAATAATGTTCTCCCAAACACTGTCACAAGTAAAAACAAAAGTAAAATTAAATTCTATCTAAAAATTCAGTCTAGTTAGAAAATGCTGTTCATTTAAATGTCTAAGAAAAACATACACAATTTCTACCCATATTGTTCCCAAACCACTATGTCTGAGTTATGAATCTTAGGGAGGAAGCCATGTTACTAAACCTAATTATTCTGTATTTGGCTTGGAAAACCAGTTAAATGATTATTTAGCTATATCACTCAACCCAACATGACCTCATTTTCAATAAAAACATGATTTGATCCAAAGCCTTCTGCAGTACTCCATAATTAGACACCTTATCCATCAGACTGCAAGGAAACCTTGGTAAAGAGTAAAACAAGAATTTTCATGTGTTAAGTTATACAGCAGAGGGAGTCCCATGAATATAATACAAACATACTGATATTGCCAAAGAAAAGTCAATTAAAAATTATATGCACTCTAAGAGTTACAAAGCTCAAAATGTGTTGTGTAATTCAGGTCAAATAGTCTTGAGTACAGGTAATCATGAAAATTAAGCTTCATTTATTAGAGTTTTCATCTCTAAGAGCTTCTAAGAGTTTTCCTAAGTGAATTTTGGAACTGATCTAAAAAGTATAAACAACATGTTTTTTAATCAGAATGTCCAGAATATGTTTGCAAGTATGAATACACATATTGTATACTTATAAGTAATGGCAGGTTTGAAATCTTAAACTTTCTCCTAAAATTGATCACATATCTGATTCTTTAATGTTTTCACCTCCAATGTACATAAATCTTGTTTCAAAGTCAATTGAATTGATTGTCTTAAATAAAAAAGAAGTTGAATTTCCTGCAACAAGTCACCTCTTATTTTTATTCACAGTGATTACTGTTCCTTATACCTCCCTGAGTCATATGCATGAAGACTGAGAACAAGATGATTTCCTTCTGCTGCTGCCAGTATTTTCCGCCTTTACTTCTCTTCCCTGTTCAGCCTCACACTGTACAGTTGACAGGGAGAATCTTGCCAAATACAAATAATAGTAACTCTATAGACTTCAGTGATTGTGGTCCCAAAAGAGCTTTGAATAGTGCTGAAAATTTAAGGTCAAGGAAAACTGTTAATATCTTCATAGGCTCTTCATTTACATTTTTAAAACAAGTTCTTCTGGGCCTATTACTTCAGACTATTAATAAAATTAGTATAATACATGCAGCCAATATTATTTTATAAATATAATACGAAAGGAACCACCTAACATATCAGCCATTTCTTTACTAGTTAAGTAGAGAGAACTAGTGAGACACTTGCAAATTTTAGGTGAGGCATTAAATTGCTCCTGAATATGTAGACTATGCTGAATGGATAGTTACTATTCGACTGGAGGAGCTATCTTACTGATGGACTTGACTCTTTCTTTTAAATATTCTAATGTGACCTCTATATTTGTTCCTGTAAACCCTTCACAAACATGGACAAAACTACGGGGCTTGGAAATGGAAGGGAGGTAGGGAGGGATGGGTGGGTGGGCTGGAATGGGAATAAAAGATTGAAACTGTACTGAATAATCTAAAATAAAAAAAAAATTCTAATGTGACATTGGAAGGAGTTCTCCTAAGCTCACACATTGAAACGTAAAGTGGTGAGAAGGTGATTAAAGTAAGAATATTATGAAATCTTCACTCTTCTTTATTTCAGCAGAACAGAGTCTTATGCTTGTATAATCATTTCTACCAGATACTAAGAATACTTACGGGAATGATGGAAAGAAAATTATTTCAGTTGCTATCTTAATTACATTTTTAACTTATTTTTTATTAATTTTCTTCATTCCAAAAAAAAAAGTGTGGGCAATACACAGTAGATAGGAGTCATTTAAAAGTTCATTGGTATATTTGTAAAGAAAGCCCATGATGACTCAAGGAAAGAGCCACTCTAGGAAATGCAATCTGGTATTTTTTACCTTATCACTTCTCTGAATTCCTGAAGAGCTTTCTCTAGCCCCAGTCCCTGCCCTAAATGCCCCCATGGTCCTCCTTTTTCACTTACTCCAGAGCTTTGCCGAAGATCACCAAGTGACCTTCCTAGTTTTTCCTCTAATTCTTTCTTTTTCTTTTTTTTGGCTCCTCAGTCAGTGCATTTCCTGAAGATTGATCAGGTACTCCTCTCTCCTTGAGGGAAAGTGTTGGGTTTCCACTGGAAGCTTTGTGGCACTGAACAAATTCCATGACAATGTTGACATTCTTGGTCAAAGAAGGAAATAATTCACACTCCCCCACCAAATAAAACACAAATGTCCCAGGATACAACCTCAGCTCAAAAAGTTTTCCTACCTACTCCACATGCACTGCAACATTTCCATTGGTCAGCCAAATATTTAAAATTATAATTTTTAATTAAATTTTTCTTTACTATTGGTTAAATTTTAAGTGACAGAAAAAAGATTAGATCCAATCTTGCTTACCTAATAAAATAAATTTATTGGTTCAGGTGATTGAAAAAGCCTACAAGTAAGTCTGGCTTCAAGTGTGACTTGATTTAGTGAATTAACTGATGTCATTGGGATCTTTGCATCTTAGTTTTGCCTTCTCTGTTAGCTTCAGGTTCCAAGACACATATTCACAAATACAAGTTACTGAGAAGAAAACTCAGTACTTCCTCTTGGTGCTTCTCACAGAAATCCCAGAATTCATTTTTATTAGATCAATTTGAGGCAAGTACACATTTGTAAGCCAATAACAGGTAGCTAGGGAGAAGCAGTTCCATGGATTGACCATGTCTGGATCAGAAATAGCAATCCTGGAGCCGGGAATAGGGACTTTCTAATTACTTGGTCTGAGAGTAGATGCAATGTGGCTCCCCAAGGACAGTTCCAGTGCTAGTTCCGAGAAGGGGAGGGTAGTTCTGGACAGTATTATCCTCTCAACTCTAGGTGAAGACATAAAGTATCCCAACTTATTCTTAAGATGGGCTTTCATTTGGCTCCAGGAAATTGAGGCCATGTTTAAGGAACATAAAAATCAGGGTTTATACTCCAGTTGCACATTATAATGTCTAATACAATAGCAGTTGTATTTTAAATATTTAAGCAATATTTCCATTCCAAATCAGTTCCTCCTCTTAAGTTTCCCATTTCTGTAAGTAAAACCACCATTATCCCAATGTTGCAGGCCAAATGATCCAGACCAGCACTCGAATGAGGACAGTAAGGGAACTCACTTGCCTTAGATGTAATATTTAAAGAGATGGCAAAAAAGTGCTGCAGGTTAAAAATTTCCCCTCACCCCATCCATATCCCAATCACCTGGAAACCTGTGAATGTTTCCATACATGGCAAAGACTTTGCAGACATGATTAAGTTAATATTCATGAAGTGGGGATAGTATATGGCATTATCTGGGTGGGTCCTAAATGCAATCACAAATGTCCTTACAAAAAGCAGGTAGTGGGAGATTTTGCACAAGCTGAAGAAGAGAAGGTAGTATATTATGAAGTAGAGACAAAAGCAATGTAACCATAAACCAAGGAATACTGGCAGCCACTGGAAGCGGAAAGAGGCAAGAAATAGATTCTCCTATAGAGCTTTGGGAGGGAGTATGAACCTTTAGAAAAGTGGATTTCAGACTTCTGGCAGTCATAACTATGAGAAGATAAATTTCTGTTGTTATAAGCTGCTAAATTTGTAGTGATTTGTTACAGCAGCCACAGGAAAGTAATACACTTGGTAATCAAGGTAAATATTTATTTTCAAATGCTCATGATTTCTGTCATGCTTTCAACAAACAGTGATCTGCTTTGACAGTCTCTACCCTCTCCTGCTTTCCTATCCACCCTCATTATAGATAGGTTTTTCCTTAAACATATATTGGGTCATGTTTGTCTAATGTTGAGAAATCTTTAATGGGTTCTCAAGGTCTTTGGAAATCTAGTTGCCAGCTTTCCAGCTTCATCTAATACTTTTCCTTCTCATATAAACTTAGTTATCCAAATACATCCTCCTTTTTTCTAGCCAGGTATCTTTATTCATGCACTTTCCTTGCATGTCTCATCTGTGTGTGTTTTACAGAGAAACCGTGGTGCACACCTTAAAATTAGGGTCCAGTATTATGTGATGTTTTGACATTTGGAAAATGCAGAAGGACCTCACATGGCCTATCTGCAAATTCTCCTTCCCACTGTGCAGAAGAAATCTCTAGCCAAACAACCCTTCTTATCAGGGGATTGTGTATAGTCCCTGATTACGCCTGAGTGGCAGTTTTCAGATCCCTACCAGACTGCAGAATTATTCAAACAAGCCAATCGAACCTCCTATGGAACAGGGTATACCTCACCCTCATGATGTTACAAAGCCCACCTCTTACAGCCCCTGCTTGTTTACTGTTTCCAAGTGTGCCCTTGCAGAACATGCAGTTCCCTCATTCCCTGGACAGTGAGTATATGTGACTAATGAACTGCTGTCCGTTTCATCTGTCCAGTGTTGGGTGCCGTGTATTCAGCCATCCCCATGCCCCTCCTTCACCAATGGGCTGAACATGAAGTGATTAAACAGAGATTCATGTCCATGTCCCAATCCACCCCTTGCTATCTTTGTGACTTCAGAAAAATAAAAAAGACAGAAGAATCATTTTAAAATTTAGCAAATTAGGAACACTACCACCTCATTTTTAATTTGTTTTAAAAAAGCCTGCAAAAGACTGTCTTCAAAGTTCAAAGCACAGGGACTCTATGGGGGTGACAGTATTATAAAATGGTCAAAAGTTCAGGCCCTAGAGTCAGTTTGCCAGGGTTCAAACTGTGGCTCTACCACTTACTAGCTGTGTGATCTTGGTCAGGATTGTTAGTCTTCCTGTGCTTTGGTTTCCTCAATAATTAGAACAATGATAATGTGTATTGTCCATATAATGATATAATCCTTGTAAAATCATTTACATAGTTCCTAGCACATACGTGCTCAGTAAATTATAGTTTTTGTTATTATTCATATTATAACATGAGCCAGAGCAATAGACATATCCATATTTTTTCTGCCCCTGAGATTGAACTTAGCTTCAGACAAGGAAGTCTCAAAAGGGTCCTGAGGTCCTTGATTCCTTTAAACATGTTGTCTTAATTAGAATAAAATGGACTTTTCTAATAATTCAACCACACAGACTTCAGGGTTTAAGATGCCCAGTGTAGAGTACCAACCTGTCTGTCGAGGCCTCACCTTTCATACTTTTTGGTGATACTTGGAAGAGGCTATCCTCAGGTTAATCCTAAAGATTACCCAGGTGATCATTCCAGCCTCTTCATCAGGGCTTCCTGCTTAATACCTTGCAACTGCATTTGGGAGGGATGTGCAGGAGTAGGGGTGGGTGGGGCAGTTTACATTTACACAGCACATGTCTTTCTCCATGTGATTTTCTTCCACATATGGAGAGGAATAGAGACATCTTTACTTATTAGTCAGATATTGTTTGTTTAGTATTTTGCCAACTTCCAGATACTCTAGGTAAATGAGATTATATGCCATGTTATGTGAAGTCATTTCAAATTAAACAACTTTGATTCTGAGTTCTCAGATTGCATCTCAGACTGCTGTCTGGTGATACATGTTTTTGTTTCCTTTTAGTCACTGGGCTTAGTTTCATAAATATTGATTTTTAATTAATCTTTTCACAAGATTCCATTACCATCCCCAGGAGCACAGGGGTTTACAACAGCCTCAGAGTTCATCTCACATTATAGCCTAGGATGAATAAAATTCAAAAGACAGTAGAAAGATGGCTGATATCTTCCATTCATAACAGAGGAGGGTAGATTGCCCAAGAACTTCCATCTCCCAGGTTCAATGGTTACTGATTTGTTTAGTGAAAGAAGGAGAGGTCACTTTGGTTCTTTTGAACTTTATATTTTCACTTTGGAAACCTTCCATAGCACTCCTTTTGCCTTCATCTCTTTCCCTTTCACCCATTAAAAAAAATCCCCTAAGCAGTAGACATGGATGAGCCAGGCAGTGTGTTAGTGGTGGGTAACTGTGGTGGGACTAGGGAGGAGCAGAAAGGGAAGAAGAATAGTGTCGAGAATAAGGAAAATACAATGACATCATTTATTTCATTCCTACTTCTCCTCAGTGTAATCTTAATCTATGCCTAGGGATTAATATGCATTTGATGAGTTAATGCTTATATTTATTGCAGTTTCTTTGATTTAGCTGTGGAACATCATGAATAAGTAGAAAATGTGGATAATATACCTACCTCCTCAACAGCTGACAATATATTTCCCAGGCCTACTTCATTTGGAGAGAGAGAGAGAGAGAACAAAATCCCACACTCATAGCAACCTGATGCCCCAGCAACAGGAACAAACACAACATCATGTGCAGTAAGTTAGAGCTACCATGCTGCCCGGCAGCGTTCACAATGCACAAGGCCATAGTATCTGCCTTTTGGGCCTTCATGAGAGAATTCTCACACAGGAACATTTGCATTACCCGCCAGGAAGAGAGCCATGGCCAAATAACTTCAAGAAACATAAAATACCAACCTGGGGACTGGGCTTCTCATGAGGCCAATGTTTTGGTGTCAAGAACAGCTCCTACTAGTTGTGTGTGATGATGTGCCATGGATATCTGCTGTTTTTGTCTGCCCAGTATCCAGCTTCTCTTCCTCTGGTAAAAGAACCTCTATTTCTGTTTGGAACATCACCCAGCCACCATCACATACAATATTGGCAGAACCAATACTTGATTAGCAAGCAGTGGAAACAAGACGCACACTAGGACTCTCCTGTATTTCCCCTGGGAATTGGACCAGCAAGTGTAGTGACACAATGAAGAGATCAAAGGATCAAATGATCAAAGTTAATTCATCCTGACTTCAGGGCCCTGACAGACTCTCCACCTGTTACCTAAAACCCAGAGCCACTCTAGCATCTGTCCTTTCTAAAGCATGGGGTAACAGATTTCCCCATGGGAACAACTTCAAACCCTTCTAATAAGTCCTTTATTGCTTAAATTAGCCTCTAATGCAGGAGGTAAACTATAAATAAATAAGCAAATAAAATAGTTATAGAACATGAGAAGTCCTTTGCAAACAACAAACAAGTTGACAAGATAGAGCATCCATTTGGAAAGGCTATTTTAGATAGCATGACTGGTGAACATCCATGAGTGAGTTAACTAAAATGGAAACTAAAGGATAAGAATGGGTCTGATATATGAAGGGGTGGAGAAAAGAACATTCTAAGTAGAAACTACAACACATTTTCAAGTCTGGGATTAGGAAAAGAACTTGGCTCCTAGACTATATTGAGGAGTAGAAGAATGGCAGGAAAAAAAGTGCAGAGGGAGGGAGACTGGACAGTGCAGGACCTTGTTGGCAGAGGAACAGGATTTCAGATTTTATTCCAAAAGATCTAATGTGTATATTAAGGGAATCTCTAAATGCTCTGTGGGGGTTAGAATGCTATAAGGGAGGAGCAAGAAGAGTTAGGAGGTTATTGCAATTGTCCAGAGAAGAGAAGATTTTGGCTTAGGCTAAAAATAATGTCAGTGAAGATGGAGAAAAATTGGTGGGTTTGACACAATTTTGGAAGTAGCACCCAGAGAATTTGGTATGGGGGTTGAGAAAAAGAGGCATCTAAATATCATCCTTAAATATTTGGTTTGAACATATGGGTGGAGATGATAACTTTTACTGAAAGAGGGGATCTAGAGGAGTAAGAATTATAGTGTATGCAGTGGTAGAAGATTCATTTTGTACATATTAAATATTTGATATTCTTATTAGATATCCCAGTGGAGTTGAGCTTTCACATAGGAAGTTGACTATAAATATCTGGAGTTCAAGAAAGGGGAGCCATGGTTGGAGATAAATATTTGAAAACTAGCAGAATAAAGATGGCATTCAAAGCCACAAGAATAGATGCAATTCCTTAGGGAAGAAATAAATAGGGAAGAAGGCTGAAGACCAAACACCAGAATAGAAGGCT
Organism: Trachops cirrhosus; assembly: GCA_028533065.1. Classification (NCBI taxonomy): domain Eukaryota; kingdom Metazoa; phylum Chordata; class Mammalia; order Chiroptera; family Phyllostomidae; genus Trachops; species Trachops cirrhosus. The sequence goes on along the minus strand of CM052539.1, from coordinate 55,188,974 downwards.
CTCCAACATCAGCGGTCAAGTAAACAAATGAGAGTTTAGCTAAGGAGACTAAGAAGTGTCCAGTGAGGAAGAAAAATAACCCAGGAGAGTGTGGTGTGATCGAAGCTGAGAGCAGAGAGTGTTTCATGAAGGAGGAAATGGTCATCTGTATTCAGTCCTTCTGAGTGTTTGAGCAGTACAGATTTAGCAATATAGAAGCCACTGGTGACCATGACCAGAGCAGTTTCAATAGAGCAGTGGAAACAGAAGCTAGACTGGAATGCATTACAGATTGAAGGAATGGGAGGTGACTAAAGTGTTGACAACATGTTTAGAGGTCTTTTGAGAAATTTTGCTGTGAAAGAAAACAGAGAAATGGGGCAATGATTGAATAGTTGAACAGAGGATTGTCAAAGGATAATGCTAGCATATGAAAATGACTTAGTAGAGAGAAAGAGATTGGTGATGCAGAGAAGCTGAAATATCTGGCAAAGAAATGTTCTTGAGACAGGGAGAGGAGATGTTATCTGAGCACAAGTGAAAGGACTTCTTACTTTTTTAAGGGTAGAGATGATTCTTCTACAAAAGCAGTCAAGGCACTTAAACATCTAGGTGAGTCATTGAGATGCTGGGAAATTCCTTTTACAGTAAATTATGAGACACCAATGCCTGAGACGGTGAGGTAGAAAAAAAGGGAGGTTTGAGGCAACAGCAGGAAGTATCGAATGTTAAGTCAAAGAGTAAGAAAGCAAGGTACAGAGTGACTAAATTAGAACTTTTGGACAGTGACCTGGGGATTTGGGACATGGGCTTTGGGGCATGATTTTAAAAAAGATCCTGTTGGTGGGATCTTATCCTCCAACAAGGCGACATGGGTTCATGCAGGAGATGGAGGAGGGCTAGGTTTAAGTAAGGTTGTTTTGTTTTTCTTTGTTTTGCTTTGATTTGCTTAATTTTAACCAGAAGAGTGCGATGGAGAAAGAAAGAAGGGAGTTGAGGGCATTTTCAGTGACATCCAATGGAATCTAAATTGAGTAAAAAAGGGAAGTGAAGACATGAAGGGTCAGGAATAGTGCAATTGTTGTAGGATAAATGAACAGTGAAAAAGAGGAGGAGTAATTGAAGTAGAAAACTGTAGAAATGGGAGGCATCAGAGCGAGCAAGCTGGAGGGCTAGGAGGTAGGATTCAGGAAATGTATTTTTAAAAGCAAGATTTTGGAGGAGGCATGTTAGATTACTAGATTTGTGTTGGGGGTTGGAGTAGCACACACAAGCAAAAGAAAAGTGTTGCAGAGAGAAAGGGAGGCAGACCATTCTCTCTTTTTTCATCGCACATCTTGGGCTGCTTGGATTTTAGTCAAACCTACAGAGTGAGGCTTGGGCCTATTTTCCACAATCTAAAGAGGTCAGTCCAAATCTAACATGGTTTTGAGAGTGTCAGATGAACCTGGGGCTGGGTGTGTTCAGATAGGAATGTATTTTGCTGCCAATAATCAAAAACTCAACCAATAGTGGCTTAAATAACTGGATGATTATTTTCTTAATATGACAGGAAGTTTGGAGAGGGGACTACTAGCCTCAGTTTAGTGTATCTACGAGGTAAAGACCAGGGTTTGTGGTTCTTTTGGCCTTTTTCTCTTGAGTTTAAAGGTGGCTGTTGAATCTTCATGTAGCATAGCTTCTGGGTCAGTTCTCAGCTGGGACCAGGTGAAAGGAATCATTTCAGACCCTAGAAATAGGACGGGAGAAAAGAGTTGAACAGCAGCCATGAGAGTCTATAACTATTATTATTATTACTATTATTATCTTTATCTGGAACTGTTGTATGAATGCAAATGAGTGTGAAACTAAAAATATTTTAAATCTGTCATCAGATGTTTTTCTTTCCCTGCACCCCCCTCCCCAAAAGATTTATATATAAGTATGCCTACTTGATCCATCAGAAATCTGTAATTGAGCTATTTGGGGCAAAGAAGCTGCTCTATGTTTATTGCTTAAATTCTACATACAAATGTAGAACTACATACAGTCCAAGAAATATGGGTTTCACCTGCAAGGATTTTCCAGCCATTTCTGAAATCTCACTTTAGGCAACTTCCTCCCACCACCCATAAATCCTAAAGAATATCAGGTTTCTTATTGGAAGCAGATGGGATGTTTTCAGGAGTTGCCACCTCTATGTCAATGACTTAAACTTTAAGTGCTCAGGTATCTGTAGAATTCTAAAATGAAGGAAAGGACTAATTAAAACACCATATATAAAATAATGACTACCCAAATTCAGAGGGATTATTTAGCCATTTTTAATTCTTTTAATCTTGCTTATCTAATAAAAATCAAGCTAGCTATCCTCTATTTTAAGTTGTTTGATCTCCTTTTATTGTTTTCAACTTGTCTGATTTTATTAAATTATTTTAAAATATTTTTATTGTATTTCCTAATTCTTCCCTGCTTTATGACTTCACGAAAGTCCATTATGAGAATTTGTTATTGCTGAATTTAACACTCAAATTAATAAGCTGTATGTCTTTAATTGAAAGGATGCCACCCATGTATCTACATGTCTTCTCTTAGTAATTGCTACATACAAAATATATTCTGCACAGAATTTTTTTAAAAAGCATAGATGACTGAAAATCAAATCCCTGGGAAAGGTCAGAATAGCAATAGTTTGTTCCAGTGCTGGAGTTTAAACAACTGTTAATTTCCAGGTTCACTGAAGTGAATTTCAGTGGCTCTACACTTGTGTGGTTGATGCTGTCCTTATCTGGCCATCTTGTCTTGTTACTCTAGAAAGTGCTTTTAATGTCAGTTGCCTTCCTAACTTAACTATGTCACCACTTCCTATTCCAGAAGAAAGAAAAGAAATAAGGAGAGCCATAAAAACAATAGACATATTAAATATACATTTACTTTTGACTTTAATGTAGACTAGTTCAGACTCTAATTATTTTCTTGTATCTAAAGGGGAAGGGGAGGCTCCTCTGATTTATTGTATCCATACCTTAGTAACACTGCTATCTCAAAGTACTATAGATCAGCACACCACCAGTACTGTCATGTCATAAATAATGACAAACTCTTTTGAAATCACTAAAACATATGCCCATAATTTCACTTTGATCCTTTTTTCTTTGACACATGAATGACAGCATCTACTTTGTGCATTATCATTTAAAAAGAAAACAGAGACTTCTAGGAACTTATATTGAAATGACCCACCATGTGGGCAGGATTACCAGCTAATATGGAAATTCTCCACGAACATCCAAAAAAACTTATATTCCCATTCATTGGTATGCATCCAGTGTTATGACATTGGAATATATTTATATTTCCCTTATATCCAAAGCAATGGACAATTTTTACAAGTATGCTGGTTGAAATGCCATTGACTTCTCTTTTTTTGTTTTTAACTAGAAGGACTGACTGAGTGGCTCAAGACTTGGAGAAATGGGGGACTGAGATTTGGTATTATAGCAGGGATATGGATGGTGGTTTGGCTATCAAGAAGGTGGATGTTAGTATGCAACTGAATAAAATTCACTGAACATCTACTTTAAACTAGGCACTGTTCTAAGCTCTGGTGATATCACACAAGACAAACTTTTCTTGCACTCTTTTTTTTATCGTTGTTCAAGTACAGTTGTCTCCACTTGCCCCCCCACTCTCTCTTGCCCCACCCACCCCCATCTCCCACCCTCAATCCCGCCCGCCCCTGTTTTCTTTGTCCATGTGTCCTTTATACATGTTCCTTGATGACCCTTCCCCTTCTCTTTCTCCATTATCCCCCTCTCCTCTGGTTATTGTCAATTTGTTCTTTATTTCAATGTCTCAGATTATATTTTTGCTTGCTTGTTTGTTTTGTTGATTAGATTCCACTTATAGGTGAGATCATATGGTATTTGTCTTTCACTACCTGGCTTATTTCACTTAGCATAATGTTCTCCAGATCCATCCATGCTATTGCAAAGGGTAGGAGTTCCTTCTTTCTTTCTGCTGTATAGTATTCCATTGAATCAAAAAACTATGATACATTTACACAACAGAACACTTTTCTTGCATTCTTATAGCTCATGCATTGGAGACTTTCTCAAGACTTGGAAGAATTAAGAAGGTGCACTTGGAAGAATTCAGAAGAAAGAGATTGGTGCCTACTGAAAGGATTTCTGATGTTGCTTTTCTTATCCTTTGACTAAATGAATTGCAAAAGTTATCCCACTAGAAGATCAATAGAAAAACCTCACTTTAAAAGTATTAATTGCTGTATACAGGATGCAGGTGTCTTTAACCAAGTCTTTAGACTACTAGAAACAGTTATCACCCTAAAAGACTAACAGGTCCAGCTCTGTTGACAAACTGTTAGAACTATTACCAGGTGTTTAGTGCTGTCTTTGAGTCTAGCAGTTCAAAACCGAGCAGACTCAAGAAAGTGTTAATAGCTTTCTTCCCATGCTTGGTTGACATGCCAGATTGGTAGGTAAAAGACGCTTAGCTTTTTCATTCATATGAATTCAATTCAATAATGTTCAATTCATTTTAAATGAATTAGGACATGACTTTGCTTAAGGTGTTGGGGAAATACTTCATACCCTGTCTATCCAGGTCTGGCTGAGTTCCTACAGGGTTTTTTCACATGGCTATGTGACAGGCACCTAAAACCCAACCTGTTCAAAATTTGTTCCAAAATAGGCCTTTTATTCTGTTTTCTACCCCAGAGAGTACAGCACTGTCATCTCAGGTAGCCCACCTTGAAAAATGGGAATCTCCCTCTCCTTCAATCTCTTATCCAAGCAGTACATACATTCACTCTAAACATTTACTGAAGTGGTACTCTTCCAGTCACTGGGATGCAGCAATGCCTAAAATAGTCACAATTCTCTACCCTCAAAGAGTTTGCATCCTAGTTGGGGGAAGACAATAAACACAGATAATGTAAGAAGGTGATAAGATTGACAGAGAAGATAAAATAAGACAGATGGAGAGTCTTGACTTTAATTTGTTTTTAAAAATATTTCATCAGGTGACTTTGAGAAAATACTTGAAAATGATGAGGCATGAAACAAAGGAAGTATCTGAGGGAGGAGTTTTACAGAGAAAGGGAATAGTGGTGCCAAAGACCCTGAGGCAGGAGCATGCATAAAGTGTTTGAGTGTTTGAGGAGACCAGATGGCTGGAGGTGTAAGCAGGAGAAGATGAGGCCTGAGAGGAATTGGGGGTTCAATCATGCAGGGCCTCAGAGGCCACCATAAGAACTTTGGCTTTTACTCTGAGTAAAGTGGAAAGTCATCAGTAAGGTCCAAGTAGAGAAGTAGAACATGATCTGATACACATTTGGAATGAATTGTCTTGTGATAATTATTGCATATTAAATTAAGTGGAATCTATGACTCCATTGTGAAAGTCAAAAGAAGAAAAAAGAGTAGAAAGAGGAAAAGGAGAAAACAGGTGAAGGGTGGGAGAGAAGGAGAGAGGGAAGGAAAGAAAGACAATTGTATTACTAAAATGTCTGCTAAAAAATAAGAATAGGAGTATTTACAAAAAGGAAGAGGGGAGAATGGGTACATCTGTAATGTACTCATCTGCAATGTACTGTAATGGTGTCAACAGTAAAAATAGAGTTAAAATACTTAAAAAATTTTTAAAACCATCATTTTGTAACATCCAGTGTAATAAACAATCTAGGAAGGGTTATTAATAGGTGCTAAAACCACTGGGTGAAAGGTTGTGGTAGATAAGATATTTGAAAGGTGCCAAATATCACCCTACAATTTTTTACTAATTACAAAGAGGAACATTTACCTTCCCAAAGGAGAACTCTTCCAGGTCACCACATTAACCAAGTGATGAAACAGCATCACTAATATTAGGAACCTGACATTATGTACTTCTTGATGTGATGCAATATGAAGCACACAAGATCATCTATGAGGAAACTGACAGATTCAGAATGTGTGGGATATTCTATATGAAAAAGTGAGTGTCACAAAAGAAAAAGCAGGCAGATTTTTCTAGGTTAAGAGAGACTAAAAGATATAATTAACAAATGAATGCATGAAATTCAATTGGATTCTGGATGAGAAAGAAAAGCTTCAAAGATTTCATATTGTACAATAATTTCACCTTTTCTGTATGCTTTAAAAGTTGCAAATAAAAAGTTGGCTGGGGTAGAGGTATATCATGCTGGCTTCTGTGTAGACTATAGAGGGCAAGGGAAGAAGCAGAAAGACCAATTAAGAAGTTAGTGTCATCCAGGAGTAAAACGACGATGGCTTAGGTATGGGTAGCAGCACTGGAAGTGCTGGAAAGTGATCAGACTCTTTGTAAATTTCAAAGTTAAAGCCAAAGGGCTGTGCTGATGGAGTGAATGTGAAGCATAACATGTTTAAAAAGGAGTCAACAATTATATTAAAGTTTTGGACCTGAAAAAGTGGAAGTAGAGTTGTTATTAATAAAAATGGAGAAGACTGCAGGTAAAGGAGGTTTCAGGACAGGTCTCACTTTCAGGGTAGAGCATGCTTACTTTAGCATCTTTACTAGACATGCAAGTGGAGGTGTTACATAGGCTGTTAAATAGTCAACTCTAAAGTTCCAACATGTATAAGTTGAAGTTATAAATTCAAATATCATCATTAGATTAGTTGAGACCGGCAAGGGAATGTGTCCTCCAGAAAAAAAGGAGAGGGCCAAAGATCATGCACTTGGGGTGGAGCAGGGGATCGGGTACCAACATTAAGTGTCTGATCATCTGGACTCTAAATCAGAGCCCAGTCAATCACCAGGTCCCATCAGTTCTATTAGGTTGGCCAAAAAGTTTGTTTGTTGTTTTTTCCATAAGATGGCTCTAGTGGCTTTTAGCTATCTTTAGCTATATTCAAAACCATTTTGTTAGATTGTATTGTGACAGCTGTCATATCAGCATGCATTTTAAAACACTTATCAAAATTGGTGTTTTTGTGTAGCCATTTTAATATTGAAGATGGAAGAAAATAAGCAACATTTTCAGCATGTTATGCTTTATTATTTCAAAAATGTAAAAATGTGACTGAAATGCAAAAAAAAGATTTGTGCATTGTGTGGAGAAGGTGCTGTGACTGATTGAATGTGTCAAAAGTTGTTTGCGAAGTTTCTTGCTGGAACTTTCTCACTGGACAATGTTTCACAGTTGGGTAAACCAGTTGAAGTTGATAGCAAATCGAGACATTAATTGAGGACAACCAATGAGGGAGACAGATGACATACTCAAAATGTCCAAATCAATAAAGTTATTGGTGAAAATGAAAAAATGTGCCTTTAATTTATGGAAAAAAGTAAATGAAAATTTTGGCCAACCCAATACTTTCTTCCCCTACTCTCTATTCCCACCCAGCTTGCTTTCATTCAGGCTCTACACCATTTTCTCCTTTGATTATTGTGATAGGCTCTTAACTGGTCTACTTACATCCTACTTAGCCCTCATCTAATCTGTCCTTACCACTTCAGCAAATTCTGTCATATCACTCCTGTGCCAAAACCTTTCAGGGTCCCTCTTGGATCCCAGGAGAAAGTCATAAGTCTCTGTAAGACCTAGATCCTAGCTTCCCTCTCGAATCTCGTTTCTTACACTTTCCCTAGCAATGCCACCAGTCTGTGCTTCAGCCATACTGAATTGATCTTTTAATAGCTGTCTTCTCGCCTGACTTCCCAGCTTTGTACATGCCTTTTCTAAGGCCTATCACTTTTCATTCCGTGCACTTTGCGAACACCCCATCACGGACCTTGTGTTATTTAATGGTGTGTTTCCCCCAACACACTTATCTTCTTGATTGTAAAGGTCTCACCTTAATTTATCTCTACCTGTCTCAATAAGTGGGGCAGAATTATTAATCCAATAAATATTTGTTGCATAAATTAATAAATAAAGAGACACTTTCAGGAATGCTGAAGCTGAGGTTGGTGGCATACCCTTAATGTGGAACCCCCCACAAATGTTTATTGTATATCTACTGCTCTTGTCTGAATATTTGTGTATCCCTCCAGCTTCTCCCCACCAAAATTCATATGTTGAAATCTAGTCCACAATGTCCAGATAGTGTTTGGATGTGGGGCCTTTGGGAAGTGATTAGGTCCTGAGGGTAAAGCCCTTATGAACAGGATTAATGTTCTCATAAAAGAGATCCCAGAGAAATCCCTGACTCTGCCATGTGACACTTATAGCAAGAAGGTGACTGTCTATAAGCCAGGTACCACCAGACACTGAATCTGTTGGCACCTTGATCTTGGACTTCCCAGCTTCCAGAACTGTAAGAAATAAATTTCTATTATTTATAAGCCACCCAGTCTATGCTATTTTGTTATAGCAGCCTCAATGGACAAACACACCTACATTACTTAGACCAAAAAGGGGGCATTGTAGGTCTTTTAAAATAAGAATTACAAAACAATCTCTTGTAGATAGGTTTAATTACAGTTCTGCCAAAGGATGGGAAGAGGTGACCTCAGAAAAGTCCATTTTAAATCACTGATTGCAAGTTTCCGGTGTTTCTCCCTTCATATTAAATCTCTGAGCAGCTGGGTGCCACATTACTGGATTTTAAAAGCTACACTTTAGTGACCCATGGCAAAATAGTCTATGAGTCAGGTGATGATCCATTCATCAGTCATAGGAAACATGAGGCACTGAAAATTTAGTATAAAACCCCAAACCCACAAAAACTAGCCACAGTTTCCGATCACAGGGCATATGACTCATATCTCAGCAGGGGTACAAATACCTTATTACAGTCACAGAAGAAAATGTTTCTTAAACAAACTCTTCTCCCCCACCCTAACATAATTTTCACAGAGCAGTAATTTGGTGAAAATCTTTTGAAACTTTCAAAGTAATTTATTTCTTTGTGGTTGGCCCATATTGCTATGCTTGGTTCTTACCAAAATGACTCCTAATTTAGGGAACAAAATGATGGGCAATTAATCCTTTAACTATATTCAGCTGAATACAGAGGCCAATTGAAGATGGATGGAAAGAAAAAGCCCTTGGCTGACCTAACCTCTGGACCTCCCAGAAGTGCTTCCTCATGTAGTGATGCCCCGTGGAGAAGAGCTCCTAAACTGGCCTTCTCAGTCCTGAGTAGGTTCCTATAAATGCACTGCTTGTCTTGGTGTGGGTAAGGGAGAGATGCAAAGGAGGAAGGTGTTGCTGAGAAAGAGGAATCATGAAATACATATTTAGTACTGATTTGAAATTATAGCAAAGGACTCTTTTTCTTGAATACATCTTTAAAGTTGCAGTGCAGTTTTGATAATTTTGTTCAGAAATAAAAAATAAGGGGAGTGATTGACTGGGTAGCATGGAAACCTCACTTATACATTCACTCAGTTATTTAGCATTACTTCATTATGTGTCTATTATATGCCAGGGATTTAATAACAAACGGAATAACACATGAGCCGTACCTTAGAAAGATCCACAATGCAGTGTGTGAGATAGTTGTGTAAATAAGAAGTTATGGCAATATGAGAAAATATTCATAAAATTACCCCAACATAGGGTAAAGGTATCTAATTCTACATGAAGGTCAGGAGAAACCAAACTGGAGGCAATGTTTGTAAACTGAGTCTTGCTGAAGAAGTCTTGAGTTCTCCTAGAATAGGATACAGAGAAAGGAATTTCAGGTGGATGGAGCAATACATGTAAAAGCTAAGAGGTAAGATGGCATCACTTGATGCCCACGTGACAGATTTAGAAGTCACAGAACATATTTGATTCTCACTGCTTTAACCCTGAGGATGTTTTGAGACTGAGAATGTGAAAGAAAGCCTTTAGTTGGAAATGTTAACAACATTAATGCATTTTTGTCAAAAAAGCATTTTATGCAGGAATTTTCTTTAAATCTAGACTAATTCCTTCATTAGGCAAACCATTTCCAATTGTTTTCTTTTTTAATTTTACTTAAATTTTCATAGGGATCAATTCTTTCTTTTTTGGGCAAATGCTTACCAAACATGATTTCTCCATCAGCTTTTTTATCCTAATGATTCATTGGATTCATTTGTGTGTCTGCATGTGTGTGTGTGTGTGTGTGTGTGTGTGTGTGTGTGTATGAGAGAGAGAGAGAAGTAACTTCTTCAATAAATATATTATCCCTGGGACAAATTTTATATATCTAAAGTTTATAGTGTGCCAATTTAATTGCTGTCAATTTCAATTTGTATTGAGTATTTCTTTTGATACTATTCATTAGAAATGGAATAAAATACATTTTAATTTTTTAGTTAATCAAAAAAAAGAAATAAGTTCTTTTAAATAGTCTGGAATTGCTCTACTAGTCTTCTAATTTTTTGATGAACCTATGTTCGTTCGTAGTCTGTGATACATTAACTCCAAGTAACAAATAATAAATGTTGGAGACAAAATGTTCTGCCTCATACAGAGCCCATTCAGGACATGTCACATCCCTGCTTCTTCTACCTCCCAGATTAACTACAGAATGCCAGATTGCTTTTTGGGAATGTGTTAACCCCCCTAGAACATAATCATTCACTTAAACAGTGTATACTCTTAGCAAAAGGATTCCTGCCAAGGTTGCAGGTTCAATCCCCAGTCAGGGCCCATACAAGAATCAACCAATGAATACATAAATGGGACAACAAATCTCTCTCTCAAGTCAATAAATAAAGAAAAATTTAAAAACCATATCAGTCACCATTCAGTCATAAAGTAGGCATTCCATTCTTTCTTGGTTCTCTGGGTTCCATTGGTAAGCTCCAGGTTTCATTTAAATCACTGTGTTAAACCTATCTGTGTCAAGTTCAACCCTTCCTTATCAACTGCTCTGCTGAGGCTGTTTCAGTTAATTTATTTCCTGGACCTCAACCTTACAGTTGTACTATCTTTTTTATAGAATTGACATTCTTTAGAAATTATATAGAATTTATGACTGCTGAAACTGTAATAGATCTTCTTTTTTACTTTCATCATTTCAAGGATATGATCATTTAATCATATGTCAACTTCACATATGATTAAATCTTTTTTGATGAGGGTCTCAAAATATTTTATTTATTTATTTGTGTGTTTGTTTATTTATATTTTATTGTTGTTCAAGTACAGTTGTCTGCATTTTCCCCCCAACCTCCCCCTCATCCCAGCCATACCCACCTCCCTCCCCTGATTCTAACCCCCTTGGTTTTGTCCATGTGTCCTTTATAGTTGTTCCTGAAAACCCTTCTCTCCCTTTCCCCCTATTATTCCCTCCCACCTCCCCTCTGGTTACTGTCAGATTGGTCTTAATTTCAATGTATCTGGTTATATTTTACTTGCTTGTTTGTTTTGTTGATTATGTTTCACTTATAGGTGAGATCATATGGTATTTGTCTTTCACTGCCTGGCTTATTTCACTTAGCATAATGCTCTCCAGTTCCATCCATGCTGTTGCAAAGGGTAAGAGTTCCTTTTTTCTTTCTGCTGTGTAGTATTCCATTGTGTAATGGATCAAAAAACTATGGTACATTTACACAATGATTAAGACAGGATCTCCTTTATAGACAGGATCTCCTAACATTTAATACCCTGATTAGTTAATTAGTCACTAAGGAAAGCTTTCAGTGAAGTAAAGTATCCTTCCTTAATGTAAATTAGTTGCTCTTTATATAGTTCAAGGTGTCAAGATTTTACAGCATGATAAGATATATCTTTATTTGTTTTTGCTAGAGAATCAGGTCTAATGTTTGAATTCAAACTGATTATATTTTCATTAGAATTCTTGACCTGAGAACATTCTCATGCCTCTATGTTGGTGTTTTAGGAGGAAAACACTATGAGAATCCATTAGATTTTTTTCTTATTGCATTTAAAGATAAATTTCAGGCATCTCTTGCTTTCTCGGATATTGCTGCTTTTCTATACACCCCATGCATGGGACCAAATGTCTTAAGACTTGTGGCCCCTGATGCAGAAAGGGCTCAGGACCTGTGGTTAATTAGACAGACAAAAATACCTCATTTAACTTTCTTTTCTTAATAGTCTCCATTTAGGCAAAAAATTCAAACTTTCATCTTCATGCTATTTTTAGGCTTTATGTAATCTAAATGGTCTCAGAATCTTTAGAAAGAAAAAATGAGTTGATAATCCTCCCAATAATGCAGTACAGCTATATCTACCTTCTTTTGAAGGTGTTTCCTAATTAAAAAGCTAAAGGGTATCTTGGTATCTGTATACAAATTAGAAATTTAAACATTGAGATCTTCTAAAATATTTTGTCTTACAGATTGAATTGGCACCACTTTGAACACACAGCACACAATGCCATGTGTTCCCTTTTTGTTACAGGGACAGTGTCTCACTTCTCCTCCTGGGAGCACAGATGGGAGTCGTCAGTGGTGATCTTGGCATCATATGGATATTAACACACACACACAAGTGTTGGGCGAAGGGGTGTGGTGTGATAGTGAGAAATGGAGGACAGTTCTCACAGCCTCTCCTTTTCTATTGTGACTTGTCCAGCCAGTAACTTGGCCGCCTACATATCTTTTACCTGCAAGGCTCTCTAGGGCAACAACAAGGATAGTTGCAGTTCATGTGCATGTGAATTGGGAAGGAGCATCATATAATTAATTACTTATAGCATTAGAAGTTACACTCTGTAAGTTATTGTAGCATACAACATCAGAATTTTGATAATAGCCCAATTCCACTGTTGCTGCAAAGATGCAATGAGTACATTGCTCTAGAGAAATAGGAAATGCTTCGATCTAAAATCAGTTCACTCAAGTTGTTGGTTTAGGCACAGGCAGGCTCTCCACATTTAACAGCAGCAACTACTGAACAAAGATATTTTTCAAAAAAAGAAGGAACGAGCTCTGCTTATTTCAGACTCAAGCAAAGGCCATTTAAAAATAAACTTCATTATGGAATAATTTAGATTTACAGAAAAATTGCAAAGGTAGCACAGAGAGTTCTCATATACTCTAGTCTGTTTCCCCATTAACATATTATGTTAGTTACTACACACATTTGTCCTAATTAACCGAATTTATACATTATTATTAATTGAGACCCATGCTTTGTTCAATATTCCTTTGTTTTTACCTCATGCACTTTTTCTGTTCTAGAATCTCATCCAGAGATGACAACTACACTACACTTAGCAGTCATGTCCCTGTAGGCTTCTCTCTCAGCTGTGAGAGACTTTTCTTATGTTTGATGACCTTGACACTCTTGGGAAATACTGGTCATGTATTTTAAAGAACATCTTATTTGGATTTGTCTAATGTTTTTGTCATGATTAGCCTGGAGTTATTGGGTTTAGAGAGGAAGACCATAAGAGGTAGATTGCCATTTTCATTATATTTCATCAAAGGTACACACTATCAACATACATATTATTATGGTTGATGTTAACACCTGACTAAGGTAGTATTTGTCAGATTTCCCACTGTAAAGTACTCTTCTCTCATGTTTGTATCTGCACCCTTTGGAAAAAATTTACTATGTGCAGCCCACACTTCAGAGATGGGGAGTTATGCTTCTCAAAGGCCATTTTTCACGTGAGCAGTTAGTGGAAGAAGTTACTACTTCTAAGTATAGCCTTGTAAATTCTGTAGTTTGGTTATCCTATGGCTACTCATACCCGTTCTCTTGCCAATACAGCCCTGATTTGGTTCAGGTATTAGCTGGCCAAAGGCAGAGACCACTACATCTTACTGTTTCCTCCCAGGCACACAGCTATGATACATTTCCCTGGCTTTCCTATTTATGAACAAGAGAATGTGGACAAAGGAAAATGTGCCCACAGAACCCTCCCATGCAGCCTAGCTTCTCCCCCAGGCTCTCCCCCAGACAACAAATTGTAATGCCATATTTTAATAATTCTAAGGTGTATATTGTAAAAATTTCAACTTCTCTGACATCAAATGCACTTCATATTTGTGAGAATATAGTAGCTTATGGCAAAGTGGCAATTTCATTTTATTTTGTCAGTGATTGGTTCTGACCAATGGCATGGGAGGGTGAGTTTTCTGGGGTCCTAATAGATGTTTTCCCTGTCTTAAAAAGAAGCAAAAGAAAGTGATTTTTTTTCTTTTTTTGGCTTAAAGACTTATGTGAGTTGCTGTTACTGTGTTGTGACCAAGAAAAATGAAACTGGGGACCAAAGTCGACATGTTGAAACTGGCAGAGTGAACATATGAAAAGAGTCTTGGTTTTTATGGATGCTGTTGATTTTTGGACTCACCAACATTGGAATCAGCCTTTCTCTAGAATTCTTGATATATGAACAAAAAATCTCTTAATTTAAAATCATTTGAGTTACCTGCAACCTAAACCATATATAATGAAGGTAACAATGAGACAAACATACCATCAGAAATTCTGTCAAGTGTATTATGGAAAGGGTACTGTTACAGGAGACAGGTGGGGGTAGGTTTGAGCCTGAATGACTGCCAACAGCTTAGAGTATTGATAAAGTGACCATCTCTGTGGACTATGGTTTTCTCATTTCTAAAATAAAGAATCTCCAAGGCCTCTACCAGTTTGAAAATACTTGTTTCTACAGTGACTCAAGATCAAGCTTTTCTGTTTCTTTTAAGTAAGGGGAAGTTCAGGGACTAAAATATACTCCTGGCCTGAGGTTTCTTCAATGGATAGTGCCAAAGTATTATCTCCAATTTCTTGACCACAAGGCCAGTGTGCTCTTGTGTTTATGCTCCCCATGAAGGCATTTATTGCAAGATATGTGATTTACACAGAAGTGTGAATTATTTAGAGATTGTACTAGTTAGAATATCTTGGTCATAAGAGGCCAAATTGAAACTCAAATTAACTCAAGCCAAAAAATAACTTATGGGTATACATAACTGGGAAGTCCTGGGGTTAATTTGGCTTTACTCATGGCTGGTTCCAGGGTTCAAACAATGGTTTCAACTCTCTCTTTCTCCCCGCTTCTTTTTGGGGGGCAGGGGGTAGCTCTTAGTCAGGATCTTTCCACATTATGGGAAATATGAACCCTCATGGCTACAAGCTTACAATTGTCCTCATAGGTTATGATCTCAGAGGAATAACTTTCCTTATAAAGTTCATGTGTTGTTTACTTAACAAACTTTTGAAAGAAGAATCACAGCTCTCCTAATCCATATGGTGGGAACTGGTGGGGGGTGGGGGACTGAAATGGTTTCTTCCTAAACCAATCATTGTGGCCAAGGGAATGGAACAGTCTAGTTGACTGACTTGATAATGCATCCCCTTCTCTTTAGGTGGGAGAGGGAGTTGGATTTTGCATTTCTGGCCAGTTGCTGGTAGCAAAGCTAACTTGCATAAACAAGGCAAGTCCATATCAGTTCTTGGGAAACAAAAGGTTTCCTGCATCTCCAGTCCTGGCCTTTAAGCATACCATGACTATTTGTGAAAAGAAGGCTTTCTCAGAGTGATTAATGGGTAGTTTGGAAGTGGCCCTTCACTTTCTTGCACCATACTCTCCTTAAAGGTTTTCTTCTTGGATCCCCAACTTTTAGTTTATGTAGAACCTTGCTGTGACACTTTTATAATTTAGGTTAAAATTCTAACCTTCCAAACACACTGTGATTAAAAGACCTAGATCCTCTGTATAATACACTTAAGTTCTCTGGTGAGAACTTAACCTTTCACTCTTGTCCAAATGGCCTTATTTTTTAATTGTGTTAGTTCAAGATTTACCTAGAGCCCTCTTTATGCTCCAGTGGTCATACCCACTGTAACTCCTATAGCTGCTTCTTTCGTCCCCATCCTCACTCCCATTCTTTGATTTCACTCTTGTAGTCCCAAGAACCTTTGTTTTTGGTTACTGTCCTCAAAGGATAAAGTAACTAATCCTCTAAGCTGTTGTGTTTATGCATTTGGGAGCAAACTGGTATTTTCAATGAAATCCTGACTTCCTCACTCAGTGACCCACTGTGGCTCCCTAGCACTGCCAAATCAAATCTGTACTCCTCTGCCGATACTTATTGCAATAATTAC
Organism: Trachops cirrhosus; assembly: GCA_028533065.1. Classification (NCBI taxonomy): domain Eukaryota; kingdom Metazoa; phylum Chordata; class Mammalia; order Chiroptera; family Phyllostomidae; genus Trachops; species Trachops cirrhosus. Next base: position 55,173,025 of record CM052539.1, on the reverse strand, counting down.
TGGTGGCTTGACATTTAGTGGGCCATGGATTACTATAAGCATCTTTTCTAAAGGAGACCAGTAACTATATTATCAAGCTATTAATAATGTAGCTAGGGGTCAGCCTTGCTCAGAGTTCCTCTTGAGCTGGAAGTTGTATAATTTAAGAGAAGGGCACAGTAGGAGCTCTCTATCTCAGAGCCACAGCTGGCCACCCTTTCCCGAAAAATCCTTGATTATTTTGTATGAATAAGAAACAGGTCAAATCTTTAATCAGTTTCCTTGAGTGAAAATATTCCACTTCAGCCTAACAAGGATGCCTCTCTTAACTTGTAATAAATGTGTGAGAGTGGCACAAAGGCAAATGAAACTAGTACATTCGATCTTGTGACTGTTAACATCCATGGATACTCAGTTCAGCGTTGAATTCAATTTAGTGTTGAATCACTGCAGGAAATCCACAGTGTTCTCATTACACACGGGTGAGTGTATTTCCTCAAGGAGGTACCGTACTTGGCATCTCCTAGATGAGTGTGAATCACGACTTCGTCTGGCTGCTATACAAGTACGCATTGTTTTATTGAATAAGAGGGTAAAAAGTCACATAAAACATTGCATACTACAAATGGCCAGGGAATAATTTGACTTGCCGTGCTCCAACTTAATTTACACATTAAATTTCTAGAAAAAAAAACACAGCTTAGTCTGGGCACATGAACCATGAATGGCTCTGATTATTATTTTTTTAGTTGAATTCCCCTTGCCGTATTTTTAGATTCTAATGTTTTTAAGATAAAATATAACTACTGGAAGTCAGGGAGAAAATTAAATAGAGTGTAAATAGGACCAAAGGAGCTTATAGTAGGCAAAATAGAAGAGGAACACAAAGAATATAGGTTTTTCTCAGATTTCTAAAACATTACCATTATTTCCAACTTTGTGGGCCATAACACACTTCCTTCTTTGCAGGGCTGAAATTTGTTTCCCCAAAATTTCTGACCTATCAACATATTTAAGGTTTAACATGTTGTTATCCCCCCAAAAAATATAATAAACTTGTTTTATAAGTTCAGATCACACCCAGGGCTTATGGCTTTAAACGGAAGAATCATGCTGATTTTACAAATTATGCTGTCTCTATATGCTGTCAATATTATATACATTAATAATGTTTAGATAAATATCATATACAGATATTCTGATTTGAGCATTTGTTTTAGTGAAAGAAAAAAGTTAAACCATAACTAGAATATTATCTGGGTAGTTCCAAACAGAAAGTGTATTTGTCCTGAAATATCCAGCTAAGTGATGCAACAGTGTCTTCTGATGGGGGATCTAAGTTATTTGGAACATTTATAAGTAAATAATGGATATGGATATACATAGACTCAGTCTGCCTTTGTTTATATACAAATCAGAATTAAGAAGAGGGAGAGGCAGTCACAAAGTTCTGTTCTGGAGCTATTCTGAATGGTCCACCCCTGAGGCTGTAGAAAGCCTGGTTGTCACACAGGGTTCCTCTGTAGAGTTGCAGGTATGAGTCCCAGTCCTTTTCTTTATTTCTCATACATTTTAAACTTTGTTTTCAGTAGCTCAGTGCACTTTTTCATTTCTGTACATCAGTTAATTGTAACTTCTAGCTCTCTTTATGGAAGATAATTTAACGGCAGATGAGGATTTGCTGGGGTTTCATATGGTGCTAAGTTTTCTGAGACATCCTTTGGACTGTAGACTATTGCATCTCACATTGTCCTACCAGGCTGGTCATGCTGGGGGCAGAGCAATCTTGGGTGACACCAGACCATGGATCCAGCTCCCTGGGGCATCTCATGGCCTTTCCCCCTTATCTCCTGCCGTGTGCTCCAGTAGGTGCCAGGAGAGAGTGCGAGAAACCCATCTTCCTCCTCCAGAGTCTTAAAATGTCTTCATAGTCTGGCTGAAATCTCTCTCTCCTTGTATGTGCTGACACTCAGAAATTAAACTCAGAAGTCTCACTGTAGACCTCGCATAAGTGAAGAAGCCCAGCCCAGAATCTTTTACCTGCTTGAATGTAGAAATATCTCAAAATACTATCCTCCCACAAATGTTTTCTTGTTTTTGGCATCTTTGGCTCCTGGATCTAGATCATATTAGTTGATTTTCACAACACAAGTTGAATATGAAGGGCTGGTGGGAGTTTGAAAACCAGCTTACCATAATGTTGGTTAGGAGAGATGGATTTCACATACAGGGACTTGGTGTTGAAGGTTGGGGTTTGATTCCTGCCCCTTACTACTCAACTATTACGACAGGTAAATTCCTTAATGTTTCCCTTCCTCATTATTTTTTCTTCATCTCTCCTAACACTTAGTTTTGGGCTTCCATTGTCTTTCACCTGGACCACTACAGTAATCTCCTAACTGGTCCCTCTGTCTCCAATCTCACCCTCTCCAGTATATCATCTATCTCAATGATATATAAAAATATGGTCATCTAAAGTATTTGATCAAGACCCTTCAATGACATTCCATTATCCAGAAGGAAAAATTTAAATTTCATAACACTTATGATCAGCTTTCTCATGCCACTCAATGGCAGACACTCCCAGTTATCTTCCCAGTTCCATTCTCCTTTTTTTGTGTGTTAATAGCACAACAAAATCTTAACTGAGCACATTAGTCACCATAATAGAATCTATTAGAAGTCTTTGGCAGTAAATATGACCATGTGGCTAGTTCTAACCAATGAACTGTAAGCAGAAGCATCCCATGGCATCTTCTAAGAGAAACTCTTAAAAGATAGTTGGCTTATGCCTTTGTTCTTTTTTTCTCTATTTTTTCCCCTCCTTTCTGCTGTTTAGAATAGATGAAATGGCTAAATCCAGAGTAACCATTTTGGGCCAGGAAGTGATCTTGGATATGAAAGCCATGTGTGTGGTGAAACAAGATGAAATGAATCTGAGTTTCTAAAGATTTCATTTCATCAACACACCAAACCAATCTAGAACCTCCTTCTTCCTCACTGGTAACATATTCCCAAAGAAATACTCTTCAGTCTTGTTTTTCTGCCGTCTGTATTCACAACCAGGCTGAACTGTCTGCTATTCTTGAATTCATCATATAATTCCTTGCTTCTGTGTCTTTCCACTTGCTGGTCCACTGCTTTATGCTTCAGCTTTCTAGCAAATGTCTTCTTTTTATGATCCACTTCAAAGGTCTTCTCATTTGAAAACATCACTCATTCACAACCAGGTAAATTTAGTAATTCTTTCCTTTTGCCCCCATTGTATATAATACCTCTGCCTAACATAGTACTTATCACATGCCACTATCAATATTTTATTTATCTATTTGTTGTACACAATAGATGGCGAACTCCTTTAGGTCATGACTAGGTTTTTTCTCTTTATATTTCAGTATCTAACATATGATTGGGTCCAAAATTATACTAATTAAATGAATGAATAGCTGAATAACATTCTCTGAGCTTTCATTTCCTCATCTATAAAAAGACAATAATAATAATTCCTATGCTATAATTTTTTGAGATGAGGAATGAGAAGATTCTTTGTAAACTATAAAAATCATCAATAAAACTAAATATTGTGTGTTTATCCAAATATCTATTATCTGGCCAATCACCTTGCACAAATATAATTTCTATAGAATCCCAGGATATCCATATACTTAAATCTACAGAAAATGAGAACAAAGGATAAATTGGAAAGAAGGCACACTTTCAACCTTAACAATATAAAAATTAGTAATATAACCCAGAGTTCCTAAGGTCAATTTAATTTCTATTGTTAGGTAGTAAGTATATTTAAGTCTGACTGTCCTTCAAATCCTTAGCTCCTAGTAACTAACCTCATTAGCCCCTGAACAAGCATAACTCCATGAAAATTAGTTGTACTTAAGTTAAAACACAGAATAACACATATCAAGCAGCTTCCACTTGCTGAAAGCACCTTTAGAACATAGAGCAGACTCATGAGCTAAGAGCTCGGGACATTCACTGTTTCTTCATATTGGCTGCTCTAAGAGTACATGAGACAGTCAGAGTTGGACCCTGAAAAGAGGCAGGAAGCACTTTTATTTCTGCCACATTAACCTAAGCAGCCAGGGAACTCTGAACATCCTGTGGAGAAAATGGACCCTATGGAGCAATGGACCTGCACAGTTCATGCTAATTTTTCCCTTGGGACTTGTATTCTAAGCTCTGCATCATCATGAAGTCACTTACGAGAGTCACCATGTGATTCTGACTCTGCTATGGTCCTTGAACCATCTGCTGACTCTAGATGTTTCCTTTAGTCCTCTAAGACTTTCCACCACCAAGGTGTCATGTCTGAGAATCTAAAAGCCCCTTTTTATTGCATCAGTTTGCTCCCAACATACCTGTGGAATCAGTACTGTTTCTGCTTGTATGTTCCTATCTGTGCTGGTAGGGGAAGGAATAAGGGAAGATAGGTTTAATGTCACTTCTTATGTTATAAATCAATAACATAGGCTTTTAAAGCTAAGAATATTTGTAAGATCTCCTTTAAAAAATATAGATGATTGAACTACTTTCACTCTTCTATTTAAACTGGTTTCAGAAGGAAACATTGGGTTCAAAGTGAAGTTTGGGCTCTTCTCCTATGTATATTTGCAAATGCACAAAGCTGGGTCTGTTATGTCCTGTCTGAAATGCTATCTATTTGTACAGCTTTATGCATCTCTTCACAGAACACCCATGAAGTCACAGCTCATATTTCTGCTTTAAATATTCGATCTTTTGGCTTTAAACACCCATAAGAGTTATTTGTCAAAATGGATCTTAAACCTCACCCCACTAGCTCTGCAGCAGATCTTTAAAGTAGTGCTGTAGGGGTGGGGTGGAAAGGGTGGGGGAGACGGGAAAAGTCAGCCATTCGGCAAGCATTTATTGAGTGCCAAGTACACGCAGAGCATATGGTATCTAGTAATAGGTGCTGTGAGGGGAATAAAAAAAGAAATGGAATATGCGCTCTTGCCTCAAGATGAAGGAGACAGAGACATAAGCACTGTCAGTTCAATCCTAGAGCCAGACATTTTAACCTTGTTTTCCAAACATGTTTGTATGATGAGCAGAAACCAGCAACCTGGGGCATGTAAGAACATTTTAGCGGCATCAGTATGTGTATGCATGTGCACATGCATAAGCATGTGGAGGGAAGAGAGAGAAGAGAAAGCATATGTAGAGGTAGAGATGGGATTGAGGGTGAACAAAGAATCATATCTTTTGCAGAAGGTCCTATGCTGTGTTCCATCAGTCACTTTCTGACTCAAAGCCTTCGTTTAGTTTTCTAAGACCCCAGCAGTGAGCTCCTATGTTCCCTTTTTAACAACAATGCATTTTTCTTCCGGCTAAGATGGAGGCATAGGTAGACACACCATGCCTCCTCGCACAACCAAGATAGGGACAACAACAATATAGAAACAAAATAACAACCAGAACTGACAGAAAATTGAAGTGTATGGAAGTCAGACACCCAAGGATTTAAAAATAGACACATTCATCTAGACCGGTAGGAGGGGCGGAGTCAGGCCGGGGGAGGGACGCAGAGTGGAGCATAGAGCAGCCAGGGCAGCATGCAATTCCGCAGCAGGCAGACCCTGGGCGCGCAGGCGGCAGTGCCTGGTAGGCCCCGGTCAGTGGGTGGCAACCAGCAGACCCAGCAAGGCGGCCATTGTGGAGCAAGGCACTATGCGCAGCTCAGGGTCCCAGCACCAGGAAATAGAGCTTTGGGTCACTGACTGAGAAGGAAGGTCCCACAGGGTGCACAGGCCCACCCACACTGGAATTGGTGCCAGAGGGGCCCAGTTCGCTTGTGGAAAGTGGTGGAAGGGTCTGAGGTCCTACAGAGAGCAGAGCAAGCACCATTGTTCCTTCTCGGACCCCGCCCCCACATACAGCGTCACAACCCAGCAACTTGGGTGCCCCGCCCTGGTGAACACCTAAGGCCCCACCTCTCACTACAGGAGCTCGACAAGACCAAAAAACAAAAACAAAACAAAAAAACCAGCAAAAAGATGGCTCAAACAGAAGAAGAATTGAAAGCCCCAGAAGCCATCCTTTTAAGCGATCAAGAGATAGCAAAACTATCAGATGTACAGTTCAAAGCACTGGTGATCAGGATACTCACAGAATTGGTTGATTTTGGTCACAAATTAGATGAAAAAATGCAGGCTACAATAAGTTTAATGAAGAAAAATGCACAGGGAACCAATAGTGATGGAATGAAAGATGGGCCTCACATCATTGGAATGGACCAGAAGGAAGAAAAA
>CM052539.1:55151083-55166259 GCA_028533065.1 Trachops cirrhosus | reverse complement strand
GGCAAGAATAGTAGGGGAAATGTAGAAGCTAACGAACTTATGACACACGGACATGAACTAAAGGGGGGGAATGTGGGTGGGAGAGGGTGTTCAGGGTGGAGGGGAATGAAGGGGGGATAATAAGACAACTGTAATACCATAATCAATAAAATATATTTAAAAAATAAAAAATAAAATTAAAAAAACAATGCATTTGCTCCCATCCTTTGCCAAATCCTTGGGATTCAGGCGCTTTGTTTTTCCAGATTTGTCTTTGTTTTGGTCTTATATGAAGACAACTTGCCTTGCTGCCTTTAGCTATTCATTCATTTCTCCTACAAACCTCCTTGATTCTGAACTGTGTGTGGCCAGACACTTGGAAGAATACCTGTCCTGCATGGGCTGCATGAACCCAGGAAGGCTGTCTCTGTGTGCTCAAGCGGATGTGACCTCCCCTAGCCTGCCCAAAGGAGGCTCGACCACCCTGCCCTGGTGCTGTGAGTGAAGACTCTGCAAGGTAGTGCTGAGCCCTTAGAGAGGTGTGTAGAGTAGTGAGGAGTCAGGCAGACCTGGATTTTAATCCTCTTTCCACTGTTAACAACCTCATAAAATCACATTGAGCTTCATGAAGTTTCTCCATCTGTCCAATGGAAATTCACAATGTTATTATGATACTTTAATAAATGAATGTATAGAAAGTGCTTAGCACATAATAAGCACTTCATAAAATTTTAGTTAATATTATAATATTAATATAGTTTTCATTAATATGTTTACATTTGCCTTGAGACTTTTCTTTGCGGCCTAAGATATATTTGTTCTGTCCTACAAAGTATATGACTAAGAGGAAAACAGGAAGTGTGACTTACTCTATTCATTAAAAAAGCTTTTTTAAAGTGCTGATTGCATTGCCAAGTGCTGTTTTAGGTTCCTCCCTCCAACCTTTCTTTCTTCATCCTTCCACAAACATCTACTGTGTGTCTATGAGGTGCCAGGCATTGTGTTAGATTCCAGAAAAATAGCAATGAGATAGACAGATGTGTTTCCTTCCATCACAGAGCTTATGATCCAGAGGAAAGACATATATTACGCAAGTACAACCAGGTGTAGAACCAGAGATAAGTTCCAGCTGCTACAATAGTGCTTGTGGAATATAGGAGCATCTTATCAGATTTTCAGGGTCAGCAAGACCATGTTACAAGTTTCCACTTATGAGGACAGTTCTCAAAAATGTAAGTGATTTGGCTGCCATTGGTCAATGGTGTTTTCATCATATTTCCCTAGACAAGGCCGGCATCTTCTAATGAGATATCAGTCAAATCCATGAATTTCCAACTCCGTATTTTAAGTGATGAAATGGCTCTTCCATGGAATGTTTTTATCATAATACTTATTGAAAAGGGGAATTATAAAGCATCAAGATTTAAAATAATGATTCTATAGGTACAATCTGGTATGTACTTTTTGTTAATATTTCTATTCTGAACTAGTCACACAGTCCAGACTTTACTAGAATATTTCTTTGTATGTCATCTTCCATTGGTTAAGGCAAAAGCCAGATTATTAATATGGTTCTAAAACTTCTCAAATTTATATCTGTAACTTTCTTCTGCAGATAATAGCTTTAACGCAATTACAGGGAAGACAAAGGGATGGAGAACTAATATTTATTGATTACCAACTATGTGTGAGTGCCAAATATAATCTCATTTAATTCTCACAGAAACACTATAAAGAGGTCTTATTTCTATCTTTTTTTTACATATTAGGAAATTGAGGCTCAGAGAGATTGAGAAATTTGTCCAAATTTGAACACAGGGCCAGAATTCAAAGCCAAGACTACCTTATTCCAAATGGTACTCTCAGTTTGGACATGAATGATCTGACAATTCACAGAAAGTCATGCAACAGAGTTTATTTCTATCCATGCAGTGTATGTTTCAATGTATATAATCCTTGTAAGACTGCACAGTCATACAATAATCACAGTTCATCATAGAAAGATCCAGTTGCACTCCTTATATCACAAATTCTGTGCAATTTATTCTGGGCTCTAGGACTCCTTTCACTTTTTTGCCCTAAATCTATATTTCTTTGAAAATCTTTCCATACACTGTAATTTAAATTAACAAAACAATGAAGACCATTCAAGATGCCACAAACAGGAAAATGATAATATATGTATCACTTTTTCTGATATTATAATTTTACTTTTCCGTATTCATTAAAAGTTTTTAGGCCCTGGCTGGTGTGGTTCCGTGGATTGAACACCAGCCTACAAACCAAAGGCATGCTGGTTCAATTCTCAGTCAGGGCACATACCTGGGTTGTGGGCCAGGACCCCATATCTCATTTAGGGGTCATAAGAGAGGCAACCACACATTGATGTTACTCTCCCTCTTTCTCCCTCCCCTCCCCTCGGTCTAAAAAAAAATAAAATCTTTTTTTTGAAAAGTTCTGTTTTTAGTGTAGCACACTTAACAAAACTTTGTCTCATTCAATGTGCTTATAATGAAACCAATTATCCTTCTCCAGGGCTAGATTAATCTTCCTTTTTTCTTATTGCTTTCCCCAGAGCTGTTTGTTTCCCAAACACCTGGGATCAAATCCCTAGCTATCTATGACTCCTCCAGATGCCTCATTTTCAAACATTCAGACAAGCATCATTTATAATGGGCATAGCTTTTGTACCAAGTGCACAATACCTTCACTCTCTGATTTTTAAAAAATTGTCACTCAAGTTTATGAATTTGAGAGAGAGAGAGAGGAAAAGAGAAAGAGAGAAACAGAGAGACGGAAAGACATCAATGTGAGAGACAAACATTGATCAGTTCTTCCCACACATGCCCCAACCAGGGATCGAACCCTCAACCTAGGCATGTGCCCTGACCAGGGATCAAACCCACAATCTTTCAGTGTACAGGATGACACTCCAACCAACAGCAACCCTGACAGAGCTTGCTTCTCATTTGATCAGTCTTCATAGCAGCCCTACTAATGTAATCATTATGCATTTTACCCATGAGGAAACTGAGCTACAGAGAAGTCAGAAGCTGATAATTAGTGGAAACCTGAACCCAGGTCTTTATGGGCTAAAAATACCACCTAGACTTCATTTATTATTGATCCTGTACTCACTCATTTCCTTTCATTTTTCCATGAACTCACCTTGAGTCAGGCCTTCATTTCTTTATGCTCAAATTCGCTTCCTAACCATTTTCTTTCCTCCATTTTCAATCCAAATCTGTGCCTCAAGCCAGATATAGCTCTCCAGCCATGGGTTTTTTCCATTGTCTAGTGCAGTAGCTCTGAAGCTACTAAAAATCAAGTAATATGGTGTTTCACTCATTTACAAAAAAAGAAAATGTTAATTCTTAAAAAAAGCTTTTAAATGTTAATACTTGAAATATTTCTCCCTTCAGTTTGTTTCTTAACTTTTTATTCTGATCACCAGCTAATATAAGTATATATAGTTATTTCATATCACCTGCAAAGACTGTGGTCTCTAGGCACTCTGTCACATGTCAATTTGACAATCACAGCCCTAGACAGTAAGTGCTAAAATAATGGTCAAGACCCTCTAAATTCTGTCCCCATGTCATATTTCTACTACTCATTAATCCCACAGCCCTCCCTGTAAGCGCTAGGTAGAAGTTCCTAGACCAATGTCTGCCACATAGGAGTATTTAATCAAAGCTCTTTGTCCATCATTCTATCCTTTGCTACATTCTTATGTTTTGTTCATGCAGGGGCCCTTGTTCTCAACTTTTTCCTTTCCTCTCCTTTTTATTATGTTTTAAAAGACAACAGTTAATACTTAGTGGATGCTCCTGATGCTTCAGATCCTACCCAAGAGCATTACATGTATTAGTTCATTTACACTTCCCAATACTCTCTGTGGTGGATCTTAGCAAGACCTCTTTCTGGGCCTCACTTTCAGAATTTGTAAAATAAGGATTAAAATAATACTTACCTAATAGGATTGTTGTGGGAGTTAAGTGAGTTAATACATGAAGTGGCTAGGATGTGTTAAGCACTTAATAAATATTAGCCATTATTATTATTATAATACCTTCTAATGTGGGAATTTAAAGCTCATGTTAATTAATGACTTGCTAGTAGCTACTAAAGACAAGATTTGGACTCAACCACATCCCCAGAGTCTGAATCCTCAAACACTGGGCTCCATGACCTTCCTTGCTTGTTTTTCCTTCTTATTCAAATATCCCACCTGCTTTAGGAAGCCTTGGGCACCCACTTAGGTTCCTAATATCCCCTTTGAATGTATCACAGCATAATGTAGCATAGTGTTGCACTCATATAAAGCCTTAAATATATGAAATAATGTCCACCTTTGTTTCAATTGTATTAACACTTCGGGGCAGACCTTTTCTAATGACATTCTATTTCCATTTCCTACTTGTGCTGGGGATCTCTAAGACCTCCCCAGGTTCAGTGGTTTGCTGGGAGGACTCACAGGACTCAGCGTATAGTCATAGGCATGTCTAAGATTTATTACAGCAAAGGGATACAAAGTAAAATCAGCAAAGGGAGACAGTACATGAGGCAAAATCCAGGGGAAACCAGGTGCTAGCTTCCCAGAGTTCTCACCCAGTGAAGGAATGCAAGACCTGCTTGATTCCTCTAGCAATGAGTTGTAACATGTGTGAAGCATTGCCTACCAGGGGAGCTCATTAGAGACCCAGTGCCCAGGGTTTTTACTAAAAGCCGATCACATAGCCAACTCTGCCTAGCATGTAAGAAAATTCCAGACTGAGGATTCCTTTCTCTACTCTTTGTGGGAATAATGGAAGCTTCCACATGAGCCATATTGCTTGTATAAACAGTTTAGGCACTGTGAATCACTCTTATCAGTTCAGAGAATGTGGGAACCTTCCTGTGATGTCATATCTATGTGTCAATTTGGAGTATATTTTGTTTTTGTTTTAATTATTTTATTGTTGTTTAATTACAGTTGTCTGCATTTTCTCCGCACCACTCCCCCCACCCCCTCCAAACCCACCTCCCTCCCTTGCTTCCACCCTTCCCCTTGGTTTTATCCATGTCTCCTTTATAGTAGATCCTGGAAACCCTTCTCCCCACTGTCCCCTCCCTGCTCTCCTCTGGCTATTGTTAGATTGTTCTTAATTTCAACATCTCTGGTTATAGTTTGCTTTTTTCTTTTGTTGATTGTGTTCCATTTAAAGGTGAGATCATATGGTATTTGTCCCTCACTGCCTGGCTTATTCCACTTAGCATAATGTTCTGGAGGATATTTTGGATGAGATTACATTTAAATCAATGAGCTTTGAGTAAGTTGATTATTTTCCATAATATGGGTGGGCCTCATCTAATCAGTTGAAGGTTTGACTAGAACAAAAAGACTGGACTCCTCAGCAAGAGGAAATTTTCAGGCAGACTGCCTTCAGGCTTCGGATTGGCTCTCCTGGGTCTCCAGCCTGACAGCTCACTCTGCAGATTTTACGTTTGCCAGCTGCCATACACACACGAGACAATTCCTTTGTATAAAAATACACACACATCCTTTTGGTTGCTCATCTGGAGAACATTGCCTAATACACCTCACAAAACCCAAGTTCCCAGATGCTAGTCAAGGGTCAACCTCGCAAGCAGGTCTTCTTCCTAAGGATAGCAGTCTCAGGCCTTCTGTGTTAACTCTTTTCTGCATACTACTGACTTTTATAGCTGCAGAAGCCACAGGGCAGTCAGGCCATGGAGGAGCAAAGCCCATAAAAAATAAGAAACTATCAGGTGGAGAGACAGTGATTAGAGAGAATCTGGCTGGTGGTGGCAGAGAAGTGGAAGCAGCAGACCTAGAAACCTGGAGTGTAATCTTCACTCTAACAGTGGAACATCCAAATGGGAAATAGGAGATATGTGCCTGGGAGAACAGAATGAGCAGGTAACAACATGTACCTTTGTTCCACAAAACTGGACTACATAAGTGGGGTTTGTGGGGAATTAAAGATGGCTGGACATTCTCTGCTATGCTACATGAAGAGGTAGAAGCTGTCTTTCCTCTTTGAATCTGGGCTGACCTGTGATTTGCTGTAACCAATAGAATACTGCAGAATTGACATTGTGGTTGTTCTAGGCATAGCCTTAGGAAGGCCTGGCAGCTTCTGCCCTTGTGCTCTTGGAAGACATGAGTCACCATGGCATGAAGTTCTGCTGCTTTTCTGGAGAGAGACCACTGGAGAGAGAGTGAGTAGACAGAGCAAGGAGATGCCAGGCCAGTGCCCAGCCATCCTGGTTGTCCCCGCTGAGGTCTGTGCATGTGAGTGATGTCATTCAGGGTGTTCCAGCCCAGCTGAGATTCCAGATGACAGCACCTACATGAGAGACCCCAGCCAAGACCATCAAAAAAAAATTGCCTGGCTGAGCCCCACTCATATTACAGAATCATGAGCAAATAATAAAATGTCGCGACCTTAGACCACTAACTTTTAGGACAGTTTATTTCTTAGCAAGAGAAAACTGACATGGTAAAGCAGCTGAAAAGGTCTGAGAGCAGTGGCTTCATTGAAATCGTGGGACACCAAAGAAATCAACTGATGCCTGGGGGCTGGGGCAGGAGGATGATTCCATGAGACTTGATACAAGGCACTCACTTCCAGTTTCCACTGTTTCCCAATTCCTACGTGTGTCACTTCACAAAGAAAACATTCTGTACCCTTCTGAATTAAGCTTTACCCTAGAATCTTTTCCAGACCCTCCCAACCCTCAGACCGAAGTTTTGAGATCCCATGCACGGTGAGTCATGTTTGTCTTCTGAATGCCTATTGCCTGACTGAAGATCTGAGATCCTTGAAAGTCCCACACCCTGAAGCTCATTTCTCCATTCAGGAAGCCGATGCATCATAGAACCTCATCCCTGGCAATGATTCTCAGCTTGCAACTTAAGCATGTACATGCAGAAAGCCAAGTCAGTGAGTCCGAAAATGGAATAGTTATCCTCAAAATCAGTCTGACTGATTTTATTGACAGAATTCATGGGTCATTAGGTTGTAGCAGAAACTGAACCTGTGACTGGTTGTTGCAAATATTTTCATATCTCATTTATGGATAAGGGAAGAGAGAGAGGGGATGGAGAGGGAGGGAGAGAGATTAAGAGATTTCACAAATTACCAGAGCCACTCAGCAAGTCAAAATTGAAGGCAGGGATGTAATCCAGGACTCTCTCTCTTTCTCTCCACTATTGGCAGCATGAGTTTTCATTGGTACGCTTGTACGTTTCTCCACTGGAGAAGGCATAGGTACAGCTCAGCATTTTTCTTTTTAGTACTTTAGCAAAGCATATTTCCTCATTGTGATATCACTATTTTACCTGGGACACTTGATTTATTTCTTATAGGCAGTCTCAGCCATCTCCTGGGAGACTGGGTCAGGAGAGCTCTGATAAAAAATAAATTCCCAGTCCTGACCAGGTTGCTCAGTTGCTTGGAGTGTTGTTCACATATACCAAAACATTGTAGGTGTGGTCCCTGGTCAGGGCACATATAAGAGGCAACTAACTGATCGATATTTCTCTCTCCCATCAATGTTTCTCTCTCTCTCCCTCCCTCTCTCTCTGAAATCAGTAAACATATTCTCAGACGAGGATCTAAAAAAAGTTATTAAAAATAATTCCTAAAGGGCCATGTGTTGAGAAGGAATGTATAAAAGCCCAACCAGCAGGAAGAGTGTGGATAGGCTCTCCCTGCTGGTAAGCTTGGGAGAAAGAACTGCCTGAGTTAGAAATATGACATTTTTAGGCTATCTCTTTTTATGTCATTAAAAAAATGACCACTTTTCAATATGCTTGTATGAATGAAAATATAGCTAAGAGGTAATCTAAAATGATAAATCAGAATGAATAAAATCTGTAAGTGCATATCCAGTCAGTAGACACTCTGTTTTGTTTATAGCATATGGGGAATCCATCTATCCACCCATCCATCTATCCATCCATCCAAAAAACATTGACTGAACACCTACCACGTGCAAAGTCTTACAGAGACATACTAAGTAGAGGCCATACTTTCTGCTCTCCAGAAAGTGCTTTTACAATCTTGCAAAGGAGACAAGACAAGATGTGAACACAAAGAACTAGGATCACGGTAATAAATGAGTAAGTACCAGAGGAGAGAAAAATAAGGTGAGATGAAAGTTCAGAAAAGGGAGACATCACTTCTGGCCAAAGGAAATATGGAGTAGAATGATTTCTTAAAAGTATAATCTATCACCCTCCAACTCCTGGTTTAAAAGCCTCACACAGTTATTAGCTATACGACCTTGGGCAAATCATAAATTTTCTATGTCTTAGTTTGCTTATCTTTTAAAAGGAAGGGTTGAACTAAATGATCTTGAAGGTCCTTTCCGCTCTAAAGTACTGGGATACATAATTTTTCATGAGAAGGCCCAGGAAAATATGTGACAATCTATTCTTTATATAACCAGAGTAACTCCTGAAACCTAAATAAGATCATGTTACCCATGGTTGAAAACCCTTTCATGGATGCATTTCAAAGAAAAATCGAACTCCTTCTGATGGCGCACAAGGTCCTGCAATGTCTGGCCCTGCTCTTTCTCTAACCCCATATCCAAGGTCTCCTCCTCTGGCCCCTGCTCTCCTGTTACAGGGACTTCTTTTCTGTTCCCTGAATGCACTAATCAGGACTGTCATACATGTTCCTCTGCTAGGAATGCCCTTCCTCTTCTCTTAGGAAGAAAAGCATATGTATATGTTCATGTATAATTTTTATGAAAGGAAAAAAAGCACACAATTGAAAAGAGTCAAATGATACTACAAGATTTTAATCCAAACCTGGAGGGTTGGGAATCTGGGTGAACAGAAATCATGTTCCAATGTATAGATCTGTGCTTACACTCTTGTTTCCATGTATATTTTGCCCACTTCCTCTGGGCTTGGCATCAGGGATATGGAGCCACTCAGCTTTTCTGTGGAATAAAAATCTTCTGGTATCCTGGCAAGGCGAGGGAGGGAGAGTTGCCTGGATAGGTGAGGTAGAGGGGAGAATCTGGGAGTCTAAGTGTGTTTCATGCTGACTTTCTAAAAAATTGTTATGCAGTTACAATTGTACATTTTCCCCTCATTACTTTCCCCCACCTTACCAACCGCTACCTCCCACATATAATCCTCCTCCCCATTGTCTTTGTCCAGGGGTCCTTTATACATGTTCCTTGATGAACCTTCCCCTTCTTTCCCTCATTGACCCCCTCCTAACTCCCCTCTGGTTACTGTCAGTTTGTTCTTTATTTCAATGTCACTGGTTATATTTTGTTTGCTTGTTTGCTTTGTTGAGTAGGTTCCATTTCTAGGTGAGATCATATGGTATTTGTCTTTCACTGCCTGGCTTATTTCACTTAGCATAATGCTCTCCAGGTCCATCCATGCTGTTGCGAAGAGTAGGAGTTACTTCTTCCTTTCTGCTGTGTAGCATTCCATTGTGTAAATGTACCACAGTTTTTTGATCCTCTCATTTACTGATGAGCTATTAGGCTGTTTCCAGCACTTTGCTATTGTAAATCGCACTGCTATGAACATTGGGGTGCATAGATTCTTTTGAATTGGTGTTTCAGGATTCTTAGAGTATATTCCCAGCATTTCCCAGGAATTTCATATCATTCTCCTGGTTTCCTCCCCACACCTTTACCCCTGCCTGCTGCACACAAGCACCTTCAATTCCTGAGACATTCCTGAGGAGTCCAGTGCTGTGACTTGGCTCTTTTTACACTAGCATCCTGTTAGCAAGCACCTGGCATTCAGCATTCTTAGTTTTGCTAAGTTGTCTTTTCATTTTTTTATCTTTCAAAAATATGTTCGCTCTTTGAAACCACAATTATCTTTCTCTTCACCAATTCCCTTGATCCTTCTCAGTTTCTTTCTCACTAATGACTCTTTTCATACTCAATTTTAGTGGGATTTGTGGAAAGGGTAAGGATGAAAGAATGCCTTCTGCTTTCATGTTTAACTGGAGGGTCTCTTCCCTTATCTCATTTTAAGGCTTTCATCCCTTGTATTATATCGGATTCAAAGTCAGAGATGGATTTCCCTAACCACATGTCTAAGTAGGTCCTTCAGTAGTTACCTATTAGAGCATTCTGTTTACTTCCTTCATAACATTTAATATTATTGCAGTTTGTATCCTTATTTACTGACTTGCTAATTTTAAATACAGATGTTTCTTGCTTTAAGACCTGTTTGCTTCCACAAGAATGCAAGCGTAGGGAGTGCAGGGATCATGTCTATTATCTCTTACCAATTTATACTGTGTGGTTAGCACAGCACCTCACCATAGCAAAGGCTCAAGAATCCTTATTGATGAATGTTCACAAACATGAGGATCAAATCTTAGACTCCAGTGACAGAGCACCTACCACCAAGGTGAGAGCAGGCTGGAAAAAAAAAAGACAAAGGTGTAACAAATAGCATGGAGCCAGACTGTGTTCAAATCCTAGAACAACCACTCACTTAGCTATGCAAACTTGTAGATAAATTGCATTAAAATGAAAATAATAATAGCACTGCTACCTCATGAGACTATTGGCTAAAGGCTAAAATGAGTCTACATGCCTACAGTTCTTAGAACAAGAGCTAGCACATAGTGAGGACTACACTAGTGTTGGCTGTCATATATCACAGCACTTGGCTTGGGAAGGCCTTGGTTAAGTGAGGCTCAAAGTTTTGCTCTGAAAATTTAAGGCTAAGCTTCCATGGAATAAAATCAACTTGGCACTACATGTCTGGAATGTTTAGAATTCAATGTTGAATTCTTGGTCCAACTTCTTAGGTTTTCATTCTATTCCCACTTATGTCCAGTAATTTATAAAACAGGACCCCTTGGGAGTGGCCCCAAACAAAAGAGTCTTCCTGAGGACAAGGTATGGTGGGAGGATGGGGTGAAGGGTGCTAGGAAGAAGGTAACTTGATAGGCTTAGCAAAATAGAAGGCTTGGAAGGGGTGGGATGTGAGGGTGAAGAAAGAAGTTTCGGATGCCAGTTGAACTTTGGTTGCAATGCCAGCTCTACAACTACGAGCTGTATGACCCTGAACCATTTGCTAGACCTCGCGGTGCCTCAGTTTCCTTGGCTGTCAAAAATACAGTAGGAAAGGATGAACATTGGTACAGAAGAAAATGCTCTAGTATTTTAATTATCATCATTATTATTAGGATTAGTTGGTTTACAAGCATAGACTCTCTAGCTAATCTTGACACTGGTGAAAATCCTACAAACCTTTCCAAAATCTCATGCATTTCTCTTCTCCTTATGGTAGCTGGCCTATTTCCCAGGTCCTAACACTTTGGGTTACAGTTTTGTTGTTGTTATTCTGAGTTTGGGGGTTTTATCTGTTTGTTTGTTTGTTTGCTTTTGCATAATGAGGAATTATTGTGAAATTTCTTGAATACCCAGGCCTACTCCAGGGTCTGACAAATTTCAGAGTCCATCAGTTGCACAGTTATCTTTCAGAGCTGCGAGATGACCCACAAAATGTGTTCACATGGTCCTATGGATAATAAAATTTGTGAAAGAATAATAGTTAACTACAATCAGTTAACACTACTGTCTCTTTCTACTACCTCTTCCACTCTGTCATATTTTCCCTCATGGTCAAGGGCATTAGAGTGGCTGTGGGCATTTTTGGCATCCAGCTAAGGGAAAGTTGAGTTTAATTTGGATTTCCTGAGATACATTTTTGTGGGTCACAGGCACTTCTGGCTTCCCCAGCATTGGCACAACTTCCAGCAAGACTCCTGGAAGAAATGCACTGCTGACACAAAGGGACAAGACCAGAAGTCCTGTCACGAGAAGAATATACCCTGTACCATGTCACAGAAGCACCAGAAGCATGTGAGTTGTGGAAGAGAAACAAGGTTTGAAATATACAGAGTCAGAAGCTTGTCTGAAATTTCTTCCAATCTTCAGATAAATAAGATTGGAAGCCAATGAGTGACTAAGTTGACACCTAGTCAAAAATACCTCCCAAAATTTAATCATTCATAGTAGAATGAAAGTTTCATGTTCTTTTCCTGGACAGGAGCCCATAGCATCTTCAGTCCACCCTCCTGCCCAGCGGAGAATGTTCATCCAGGTCTGCCTCATGGCCACCTGCCTCATGGCCACATCCCCCTGTCAGCTCTGTGAAGGCAGGAAACACCTGAATCACTCACATGTGCTTAGCACAAAGCATAGGCATAGTAAAGTTTTGTTGAAGAAACAGATAGGCACATTAATATAGTGTGTATCTATTGGCATACAAAAATGAATCTTCTTCTTTCATGTCATCACTCTTCACTTACTCAATCACCTAGCTCCATCTAGGCAAATTGCCCTAAAATCCAAGAGCTTTGGGGGGATAGAATACTTTCACCATGGAGATATCCTCTTTGTTTTTCCATTGTTGAGCCTTCATCCCTAAGGTTTCTCCTCCTTCCCTTTTTCTACACTTTTCCCCTAGGCTCTAAGTCTCACCTAACACATACGTGTATGCACTGTAGGAATAGATTATGAATTACTGAGGCTTATGGTTGGAGTTATTTTATTTAACAACTAAATTTGTTGCCCAAGTTGCTATGAAATCTGGAGAGGGCAGGAAGAGAGGAAATTCTGCAGTCAGGAGTAAGCCATGCCCTGGTGAAGTTAGGAGAGGTCCTGTTCTAGCTGATGGTTTACAGGAGACGAGAGACACTGATTTTCAAATGGGCCTCAGGAGAGAAAATGCATGTCTAGGAATAAGTCTCTGTTAGTTTCTCATAGGTTAACAGGAAGGATGCCTTACTTTCCCAGCAATAACACACTACATTCATTGAGATAAGTGACCTCTCATTTTATTTCCTTGCAGACTAGATTATAACCTTCTAAAATGAAACACCTCGCCCAATGATATTTTCATGGACTGGAGTGGACAGCTGTTGTGTTGCCTGTCCAGGATCCATTACCTGTTATTCTGATAACAGTTCACTGGGTTTATGGCAGTGGGAGCTCACACCATGCCTGGATCCAGGGGTAGGCCCAGGCCTCAAATTGTGTCAGATGTTGCTACCCCAAAGATTACAACTTGAATAAAGTGTCAAAAATGAAAATTGTTGCCCTGACTGGTGTGACTCAGTCGGTTGTGTGTCGTTACACAAACCAAAAGGTCACTAGTTTGATTCCAGTCAGGGACATGCCTGGGTTGCAGGCCCAGTCCCTGGTTGGTGCACATGCGAGAGCCAACCGATCAATGTTTCTCTCCTTCTATTGTTCCCTCCCTTCCCTTTTCTCTAAAAATACATAAATAACATATTTTTTAAAAATGGAAATTGTTGTAATTCTTTTATTTCAAACTCAATGGCTTGAAGCAAGTATCCATTTATTCTTAGCCCCGGGTCCTTGAAGCTTTTCCTGTACTGAAACCTGTTTTTGTTTTTGTTTTTAATTTCTACTTCCCATCTATGAGCTACTCCTTAATCTTTTAATTATTTTCTTTCATTTTCTTCTTTTTTTTCCCTTACGTGTTTCAGCATGTGTTTCTGTGGCTTGCAATGAAAGACCCTAGTAGATACCGGCAGAAAAAGTAGATCTGAGATGTCAGAAAGACCAATATTTGGAGCTGGACCCAGTTATAATTGTACAGCAGCAACAACTTGTTTCTTGGAACTCCCATTTCTTTTCCATCATCACCTTGCTGAGAAGCCAAAAATTCCTGTCCTGCATGGCCCCTTCCACAATGCTCAGTGCCATGGTGCCCTCTCCAGTTTCTTCCTGGCAGCACCTGACCCCTGAAAAGGCACTGACATCAGTCATCCTTTATTTGACCACTACTTTTCGAACACTTGTTCCAGGTGCTTTCTATACATCAGTACAATCTCTGCTGCAGTGGTGCTTTCATTCTAGTGTTGGGAAACAGATATGATCAAGTAAACAAATTAATAACATAATTAGGCAGGGTGATAAGTATTACAAAGGGTGACATGATAGGGAATGACCAGAAGCTCTGGGAAAACTTCCCTGAGGAGCAAGCATTTGAGCTGAATGGGGACCATTTGTGGAAACCAGCCACATCACAATGTGGGAGTGGGGGTGCTGGGGCAAAGCAATCTGGGCAAATGAAACAGCAAGTTCAAAGGCCCTAAGGCCAGGACAAGCATGGTGTTCTATGGTCATGTGTGTGAGGGATAGAAGTATAAGAGGTCAGGGATATGCGCCTGGGCCAGATGACATTGGGTTCTGTAGACTATAGTAATTTGTCATTGCTATATAAAGCACTAGAGGGGGATGGCATGATATGATTTGTGTTTTTAAATTATAACTGACTGCAGTATAGATAATCTATTGTAGAACAGGGAAACCAGCTGGGAGGCTATAACAGTAGTTGTTGCAAGAGATAGTGGGACTTGGGCAGGAGTGGAGGTGGAGAGAAGTGAGAAGATACAAGACATATTTTGGATTTGAAGCTGAAGGTGCTGGAAAAAGATGAGTGATGGTGTGTGCCATTTGCTGAGATGAGGACAACTGAGGAGGCAGAGGTGTGATGGGAGAGGTGGAAATCATGGGCTCTGTTTCAGTCATGTTCAAGTATCTGAGTAGAACTATCTAGAGTCCATTGGAGGAGTCAGGGATGTTAAAGTTGGGAGTCATTAGGATATGGATGGTATTTAAGGTCACAGGACTAGCTGAAATATCCAAAAGGAAAATATAATGAGAGAAGAGGAGGGTGTGTCACTGTCCCTATAGTCAACTGAGACAGTTGACTATTAGAAAATTGAACCATCTTAAATTTTAATTAATAAACTTTTCCAGGTTCTCTCTGACTGGTGTGGCTCAGTGAGCTGAGCACCAGTTTGTGAGCCAGAAGGTCACTGGTTTAATTCCCAGTCAGGGCATATGCCTGGGTTGTGGGCAGGTACCCAGTTGGGGGCTTATGAAAGGCAATTGATCAAGGTACCTCTCACACATCAATGTTTCTCTCCCTCTGTTTCTCCCTTCTCCTCTTTCAAAAAAACTAAATAAACTCTTTAAAAAATAGATAAATAAATAAACTTTCAAGGTTTTTATTTGAGATATTAATCCAGATCTTCGACCTTCATAAGTTTATAACCTAACATACTGTTTTGAGGCATTTATTATTATTAGATTTTATTTATTTCAATATATTTTATTGATTATGCTATTACAGTTGTCCCATTATCCCC
>CM052539.1:55105395-55150583 GCA_028533065.1 Trachops cirrhosus | reverse complement strand
GGGTTTACAGGAACAAATATAGAGGACACATGGACAAAACTACGGGGCTTGGAAATGGAAGGGAGGTTGGGAGGGATGGGTGAGTGGGCTGGAATGGGAGTAAAAGAATGAAACTGTACTGAATAATCTAAAATAAAAAAAAAATTAAAAAAAAAATGAAGCAACTGAAGCAAGTTTGTTTTTCTCCCTGAATTATTTACAATGACCTCAATCAGTTAACATTTGGACAAAAAGCTTCCAAGTCACTGTGTGTGATTATAGAGAAAACACAAGGAAAATACTCTCGTAGAAATACAATCTGATGAGGGAAAAAGAACCCACATAAATATATCTAAACACCAACTACAGCCTCTGCCAAGTATTCAAAACCAACTGCAGCTGTTCAGAGAACGTATAAGTCTGTAGAGAGGGAGAAAGGCATTATAGAAGGAGATGAGCTGGAAGTCTGAATTAATTGGAGCCAGGAGATCACTGGGAAGGCTAACCTTTATATAGTATTTTTCAATAGCATATAATTTTCCTAGTTATAAAAGGTGAGGAAGGGTTTTCAGGAATAACTATAAAGGACTCATGGACAAAACCAAGTGTGGGTAGAATCAGGAGAGGGAGGTGGGGAAGGCTGGGGTGGCAGGGGGTGTGGTGGTGGGTAAATGCAGACAACTGTACTTGAACAACAAAACAATTTTTAAAGAAAGAAAAGGTGCACAATTTAGAAAACAGAAAAATACAAAACATTTTTTTAAAAATCACTCATAATCCCAATCCCATCTACACTTCATACACCTTGTCTCTGTGGGGATGATGGCAATTTCCTTTTCAATATACATTCTTTCAATCTTTTCTCTTCTAAGCATACATTTCCATACACTACAGGTTTTGAGGTTCATTTTTTAAAACCAATCAATATAGTCTAAATAGTTCCCAATGTTCCAAACATGCCTTTTAACTGGCTGTATATTCAGCCATGGTCAGGCATAAGAGAAATTGTTTCTAGTTTTTCACTCATAAAAAATGGTGCATTGAACATCTCTTTATATCCATCTTTGTATATATATTTGATTATTTTGCACTCCAAAAGAATTGTAATAAATTCAAAGAGTTGAATTTTATGCTGTGTTTACCCTGAATTAAGTTTCTTGTATGCAGTATCTCATTTAATTCTCAGAACTGTACTATTGCCCATATTATTAGTGTCATATTCATTTTACAGATGAGGATACAATGATTCAGAAAGGTTAAATAGCTTGCCCCACATGGCAGAATTGGGATTTCAGCCTGGACTAACTGATTTCAATTTAAGCTCCATCCACTGTGAGAATACTCTGCCCCAGGGGTCCACTTAAATTCTCACTAGTAGATTAACCTCAATGGGAAGTTGACAGAGTAATGGATATGACTTGATACGAGGCATGTATAATCAGGCGGAATGGTTTATGTGATGGCTTAGAGAAAAAAGAGGGTAAAGTTTTATGAGGGATAATAACTTTTGCCAGGTTGAAATAAAAAAAAAAATATGAGTTAGTCTGCCAGGGAGGTAAATTTGTTTCAAAGGAGGGTCTCCAAGCCAAAGTTCAGAAGTGTTTAAAAATTATTTAGAGACAATGGGAGTGCCTGTCCCGTCATACAAAGGGTGTGGTGTCAAAACAATACTCGATAAAGATGTACTTTCTTTCATTCTTTGATTTAGGAAACTGGCTTTCAGCTTGTGGAAAGAAATCAGATCCAAGTTTCAGAGGTCCTTTTGGAGACCTTGTGTCATAATTTTCTTCCAGTCTGACATGTTCTCTGTGGGAATGCAACTTTCTTCGCAGTAGCTGTAGAATCTGAAGGGAGCTTGAAAGGCATGACCTTGGATGCCTCTTCCATCTCCAGGCTCTAGACACAGCCACTTCTGGGAGGGCATTCCAAATCCCAGATGGAATCAGAGCAGGACCAGAGACAAGAATATTGCCTAGAGAAATGTCAGGGCAGAGTATGGCCTGATGGTTATGAGCAGAAGCTCAGTCCTCGGACTACCTGTGTTCAAGTATTGGCCCAACCATTTATTAGCCATATGACTTTGGGCAAATTACTTATCTTTTCTGTGTCTCAGTTTCTTCCACTTTAAAATGGGATGATAATAACACCTACTCCACATAGTCATTGTGAAGATGAAATGAATAAAAACAAGTAATAAATGCCAGCTATTATCTCCATGAGGTAAAAGACAATAGCTTGATACTATTTGTACTTGACCTTTTATCCCCAGCTTTTGGGACACTGTAGGTCTTCAGTAGATGAGTATGGATTCACACTGGGAGGCCAGTTCTCCCTAGTCAGAATGCTATTTCCCTTGTCAACTCAAAGTCCTGAACATCAGTGTGTACAGTCACAAAGAGGCTACCACCCCCTAACGCTTTTCTATAAACAACACAGAGAACTCTCAGAATCGGGTCCCTCCCCCTCCCCTCTCCTGTGTGTCTTACTTCCCTCTTTCTCTCATTGTTCACTGCTCAGGTACTCTGTGCACACGCTCGTGCACATAATTTTAACCTTTGTACTTCTTTCCTTCTTGCCAAGTTCTTGAACTGTTGCCTTGGTGGCAGTGGAAGTAGAATGGGGACCAGGGGCCTTATTTTTTTCCCTATTTCCTCCTTTAGTCATAGTGATCAGATGAAGTTAGACACCCAGAGACCTAGTATCATCCATTTCTAGAGTTTAAAAGTACCCCTAAGCCTTCTACAGAAATTACTCAAAAGTCTCTATGTACTAGCTCAAAAATCTATAACAAAACTAGTTCTCTTAGATGCTAGCATTTTTAAAATGTATAAAGTAATCAGTTATTTTTGTGGCAATTCATTAGGAATATTAAGCCTAAAGTGATAACATAAAAGTGTACAATTGTTTGCTACACTATGGGTTAAATAGCACTTAGAGGGTAGTCTGGGAACTAACTCCTATGGGTGACATTGTTTCTATGGGAAAATGCACTCTGAATTCCAGACAACCCATTTACTCACTAACTTTTGGGATATGACCGTTTAGTAAGCTGGAGACTGACTAAAAATACCAAATATTTTTATGTATTTTTTATCAATGCATTAAAAACACATTCTTTGGTTTTATCTTAGTAGATTGAAGCAAATTCTAGACTCTTCCAGGAGAGTTGCTTTCCTGACCTCTAAAGAAAAATTTAAGAAGGCCTTTGGATTTTCTGCAAAGAGCCTGGCAATTTTAATTCATTGAATGTATGTAAGATCAATTATTTTGAGACAGTAGATAAACAAAATCATTTATATCAGCAGGTTTGCACAAATGATTTCACAAGGGGAAATCACTTTCAGGTTACATAGGACAGATGCACAGCCTATGTGAGAATATTTGGAAAATATTTTTTACTCCTTTTTCCAAAGGCACACACTATGTGTGCAATTTACTGGAATCTGTTTCTTTAATTACTTCTTTACTTCCCACACAGTAATGACAGGCTCCTACTCACACAGTGATGTGACATTGATATGTTATCAAGTTACCTTTGGACCATTTTTTAAAGAATATAGTATTTGTCCATCAGAAGTTGGGTCTACTGTGAGGTTTTGACACAAGAGAATGAGTAGAGGAAACACACTGATGGGGTATGGCCCGGTAGAAACTCATTTTAACTGAAACAGAAACTGCAGCCTGTGTGGAGTAGAAAGGGCCCAGAACTGGTCCAAAGAACTGAATTTTGGCCCTGACTCCTGAATCAAGTGGCTGAGAAAGTCAGTCACCTCGGAGCCTCATTATTTTAATCTGCACAGTGCGGGATTTGGCGTTTGTACTTGAAGTTCCTTTCCAGCCCTGTGTTTTGTTTCTTAAGTAGGTAATAATGAAAGGAAGTGGGGATGCCTCTCATCTTTCCACTCACACCACTTCAGCGCAGAGCAGAGAGGGACTGCCAATATCACAGAAACTTCTTTTAGCTCAAGTTAACTTTAAAATGTATTTTAACAAACAGCAGGTTTGATGTCTGTGAGTAACAGTCAATATGCTCCAAAATTTGACTTCTTTCTTTGTCTTCCTTCCTTCCTTCCTTCCTTCCTTCCTTCCTTCCTTCCTTCCTTCCTTCCTTCCTTCCTTCCTTCCTTCCTTCCTTCCTTCCCCTTTAAGAGGCTGACACCAGCTTTGGCTTGGGAACACAGCTCTGCAGGTCAGGATCTAACAAAGGGAAATCCCTCATGCACTGGAACTTTGCAACTCCAGAAATGAGCCATTTATGAAAGCTGAAGTACCACTGGGATTAGCCAGGAAGCCACTTGTGGTTCCAGCCAACTGTCCCCAGTCCAGACCACTCAGAGGGGAGACCTCTGCCAATCTGCCTCTAGCCGTGCAAATTCAGGAGGTGCAGCACCTGCTCAGGAAAGCCACAGCGTGTGGGAAAATGACTGCTGAGGAGGCCACACTTTCTCTTTTGTGTTGGCCAAACTGTCCTTTTCTTAACCTCAAATATTCTTTCCTTGGATGTGGAAGGTCTGTCTGAAGATTGCTTTCATACATTTAGTTTCCCCTACTTGTTAACTTTTAAAACTCATGATAAATGGGAGGGAGGTGGGGTGAGGTTGGGAAGGGGGCAGGGTGGTAGGATTGGAATGGGGGAGGGGATAGAAGAGAAAGGTAGGCTGGAGTGGGGAGAGGAAGGGTGGAGAGAGAGGACTGCATGAATAAATGACCAGATGAAAGAATGACCAAAAGGCAGCAGGCGAATAAACCAAGAAAACAAAATATTTATTGAGTGCCTACGACTTGCTAGGTGGCATTGTGTTAGGCACCAGGCATACAGCAGGGAACAATGCTGCCAGGTCCCTGCTTCATGGAACTTATAGTCCAAGGAGGGACGATATTACACAAATAATAACAAATACTTTAACAGTTAAAATTAATGCAATTGCAATGAAGAAATACAAGGGACCTTGACCTAACCTGGGAGGTGAGGAAGGTAGTGTTCAACAAAAGTTGGAGATTTTTATACCATTTTCCAAATAAAAACCTAGAAGTAAATTATACTGCAATATAGTATTTGTTTTTTCTAAATGAAACCCAAGCACACATCTTGCTCTGCCCCACCCTACACCCCCACACAGGAAGCTCCCCCTCCTCTCAGGATCAGCCTGGGTGTTCTGTGGTTCTTACTCAATTCTTTTTTTTATTATTGAAATATAGTTAACATGCAATATTATATTAGTTTCAGGTGTACAACATAGTTATTCAACATTTATATACCTAACGAAGTGACCATGATTTCTGAGAGCTCCAGTGCCTTGCTCCTTCCCCCAGCTCCCAAGCTTGCTGTGGGCGCCACCTAGAGTTTGACTGACCGGTCCCCATAGCCATAGAGTACAGAGATGTTTAAAAACCTAGCCTGTTTGCTATTTTTTGAAAATTGAATGGATAAATAATCAATTTAAAAAAATAAACAAAAAAAAATGAGTGAAGGAGCAAAGTAGCAGGCAAATACACAAACAAGACAAAAACTTTCATTCACTGTCCTTGGCATGCAAAGTGAATTTAAGGACTTCCAAGTTTTCTAGGAAGAATGGCTTTCTCCATGCGCTTTCCAAGATTTGTTTTGCAAAGCTGCCAGGGAGAATTATAGACAAGAATTGCAAGTAACAACTCTCATGATAGCATCCAAAGTGTTTTAAATACAAACCTCAGATCTATAAAGTTCTAAGAAGATGCATATAATTAAATCAAATTTGCCTTGTTCTTACTAATAACTATCGGATAATTCATCAGTCTATATTATAGAAATACTTATGGCATTAAGACAGAACCAACTGCTGTGACTTATGGGGTAGGCTAATATTACAGCCGTTAGGAAATGAAAAACATGCATGAGGTTTGTCATTTTTAAATTACCTTGGGGCAAGCTATCCAGCTGTGTCACTGCACTTCAACTGGCCTGATAAGAACAACCAAACATGTTTCACAAAGGCTATCACAAACATACAGAGAAACATGGAATGTATCTTTCCCTTTGCCCTGGACATATCCTCTGTCCCCCAAAAAAACTTGCCCAAAGGAAAAAATTCAGATAAGGAAAACTCACCTTCATTCCTCCATTCACTCATTTCATTTAAACATTTATTAAGCACCTACAGTGGTAATGTAGAGATGGAGGAAGATTCTGCCCCAGGGTGCTAATGGTCTGTTTGGAGTAGGTTGGTAGCAGATGCTAAGAAAGTAGAACTGACATGAGTAGGCTATTTCTAAATACTGCCTAGAAATGGAGAGCGTGGATGAGGGGTTCCTGACCATTTGGAGAGTACAAAGAAGGCTTCTCCTAGGTTAGAGCGCAACGTCTTTAAGTACCAAATGCTTGCAAGGCTAGGTTAAACACAAAGCGATTTACAAACACAAAAGGTGAAAGTTTCACTTTTCCTGGAGACTTTTCCATCTAAGATATGAAGTCAAAAAGAGAAACACAAAATGAAGATGATTATTACCAGACGACAAGTTTCAGGAATATAAAAACCGTTTTGATCTTCTTTTTGATCTTGTCCACTCCTATAGCTCTATCACTTTCCAAGCACATAGAGGACATTAAATAAAATTTGTTAAAAGCTGGATGAATGCCTAACAGAAACCCTGTTATACAAAGTAAGCAAAATCAGCAAATAGATATTTAAGTCATCCACAATTTAGTGCAAGTTGGTTTATTGGCATGCTTTCTTAAAAGACTTCATTGGCTTTCTATTTTCAACTTCACCAAATTTTAGTGCTTTTGCCTTTTTTTCTGCTTTACCCAATTTCAGTGCTTCCACCTATTTTTGATATGTCTACATCAATTCAGTTTCTTCCTGTGTCTTTATATTTCTCCTCTCCTACTCTTTAACGAGCTTTGCCTTGGCCATTCAGGTAGGTTTCTTTCCAGTTCCACCAACACCTCATGCATTCCCACTTGCAAACATCCACTGTTTTGCTTTCTCCCTCATCTGTATCCACACTTCTCTCCTCTTTCTTTTCAACCCACCCCTCCCCCAGATCTGCAGAAGTTTTCAGCATTCTTTACAAACCATTTTGAACTCACAATGGTTTCTCTAATGAATCCCTTCTCTTTCTCTTCACCCCTGAATCTTGTTAAGCTTATATATACTCTCCAGTCTATGCCACGTTAATACATCTTAATTATATAAAACACTCACATCTTTCACTGTCTTATCTTCTCAAATAGACTCCAACTGCCTAGCAGTTATTGTTCATGCTTTATTCTCCATCAGTATAAAATACTCACTTGGCTGGTACAGACATAGACAGTGATGGAAGATAAGAGTACAAGAAAAACTGGGCCCAAATCATGGAAAATCTTGAATGCCAGGTTAAAATATTGACTTTAGGCAGAAATAAGAGTTTGTTCCACCATGTCAGTCAGGGGAAAGGTCAGATCTTCAAAAAAGCATCCTCTTCTTTATAGATACTTTACCTTTATTAGTTGAGTGGTTATTGATCATTCATTATAAAGAAAAGTCATGGAGAAAATAAATTTAGGAAATACATTTTCTGCTTTTCAGCATTTTGATTTCCATGTTCCACAGAGTTTTCTGAAAGTGATTTTCTGTTAGGTGAGTGGTTAAGTAAATATCCTTCACTTAATCCCTCCTACCTCTGTTACTGGTAAAGACTGAGTCTGGTGGTCTCCATGAGATTCCAAAGGAGTTGTGTCCCCCAACCCCAGGGTTTGACAGGGCTGGAATAGCTGATGATGCTACTTTGGACTGAATTGGGCAGAACAGCTATGCAAAGATCTGTGGAAGAAATGATAAAAGAATAAAATATAAAATTAAGTATTGCACTTATAGATTCTTATTTACTGAACTCTTCTCTTGAGAGGCAAATGCTTCATTAAGAACTTGATTTAAAAGAAATTTTAGAAACTTTAAAGGTAAATACTTTTTCTAAAACTCCTAATATATATGGAACAATGCAATAAACTCAGAGTTGCATCTTTCAACTCAGAGGACTTAAATGAGTAGAAACTAATGAATGTATTTAGCAATGATATGATTTTTGCATTCAAACACTTAGGTTGAAAGAGTAATGTTTCATTTTTTCCTCTGAAATGTGGGATTTCTTTGACTGGACTAGCTTAATAACTATGGCAGGAAGTAGTCTATTTATTATTAATAGATCATGTAATTACAAATTTTTATACTCACTACAATTTTTTGTAACCCTAAAGTTAATGCCTGTAGCACATTTGCTGCCCTTCACTGATGCGGACAGAGCGCTGAGAATCTGAGAAGCACACACCTGCAGCTGAGGCTGAACAAGGTGATGCTCTGGCCTTTTGTGTCAGTTCCCACACAATAAAAAAAATGTTCTTTCCTGCCTATGTTCTCTTCTAGGACTTTAATGGTGTCACAGTTTATATTTAAGTCTCTTATCCACCTTGAATTTATTTTTGTGTATGGTGTAAGTTGGTGTTCGAGTTTCATTTTTTTGCATGTAGCTGTCCAGTTCTCCCAACACCATTTGTTGAAGAGGCTATTGTTACTCCATTTTATGTTCCTGCCCCCTTTGTAGTAAGCCAGGCAGTGAAAGACTAATACCATATGATCTCGCCTTTAACAGGAACCTAAACAACAAAACAAAGAAACAAGTAAAATATAACAAAAGACACTGAAATAGAGGACAGGTAGTCAGTGACCAGAGGGGAGAGGGGAGGGAATTTCAGGGGAGAAGGGAAGGGTTTACAGGGACAAATATAGAGGACACATGGACAAAACTAGGGGCGTTGGGAAGGGGAGGGAGGAGGGGAGGAATAGGTGGGCGGGCTGGAATGGGAATAAAGGATAGAAACTGTACTGAATAAACTAAAATAAAAAATTTTTAAAAATGTTCTTTCTGTGGCTTATCTTGGGCCATGTTTTTGCATTTTGTTGGCATTTTTTTTCTTTTAAAAATGCCCTGTCTGCCAAGTATAATGCTGTCTAGTGTTCCTAAGTGTAAGAAGACTGTGAAGTACTTCATGGAGAAAATACAAACTTTGCGAGATATGCTTTGTTCAGGTGTAAGTTATAGGGTTCTTAGCGATAAGCTTAATGGTAATAAGTCAACAGCATATTCCAAATATGGAATCTTTGAACAGAAACCCATAAAACAAGGTTATGTGTTGACTGGTAACAAAAATGTTGTGATCAGAGACTCTCAGGTCCTTTTCCCTGGATTTCTTCTAGGAGTCATGGTTCAGCGTCTCTAATGCTTTATAGCACAGAATGACTATAAATAACAAGAATTGACTGCATATGGACTAAAAAGTTTCATAACTCTTGATGCCCTGTGATGAGGGTTAAACATTTGACAAACTGTTGGCCCACGTGAAGTGTAATGCACTGTCTGGGCCTCAGCTTTTATGTCAGATGAATTTGGAGCTGGAACTCAGCTTATCTACCCATCAACCGAGTGACGTTACACAAATCACTTTACCTTTCTAAGGCTACATTTCAGAGTTGTTAAGAAAATTAAATGGAACAATGAACACAGAACCCAGAGTTAGCATATGGTAAGCCCTTGAAAAATTTGTTACTATCACTTGTTCCGTTTTATCTCTAAAATAATACAACCTCCATTTTAATGGCTCATGAAATTACAGGAATGAAAGATGAGTTTCTGTTGATAATATTCCTCGCTCCACAGAGGGGCTCACAGGGTCCCACTTACACAAAGTTGCACATTAAGAGCCAAACAGGAAGCTGGAATCCCAATTTACAAATTATGTCCTTACAGTTTTAACATATTCCCAGGAAATTTTCTGTCAGAAAGGTGGTCCTATAGTTACCACATTCCAAGCATTGTTCTAAGCTCTACATACATTAAGTTCATTTAAGTATAGACAGTAACACAATGGTCCTACTATCAACACACAACCACAAGAACAGAGTCCTGAAAATTTTTCAATCTGTCCTTCCATTCAAAAGTAAATATTATATCCCAACCCATACAGAGTTCACAGTGCTGGAGACTTATAAGTAACTCCTTCAAACACTTCACCTTGCTTCTGTGCTCCTCGACTATGGAGCCATTAGTCTTGAGCTCCAGGGAAACATTACCTGGCCATGCCTTTGAACATTAGAAAGCACTCGTCTCTGAGACTTTGTCTCTCAGATGGACAGTCATGCCCAGACAAGTCAAAACCCACTGCTGAGTGGAGAGGTAGAAATGGACTCCAGATTCTGCTGATGAATGGGGAGAAGGGGCAAAAGTCCTGATAATGTTTTGGCCTTAAAGGAAAGCATCTAAAAATTAATCATACTCTTTTCACTGAGAAAATTAGCCTCACTTTCACTGAGAAAGTTAACATTTCTTCTGTGCTTCCTTATTCTAGAAGCATGGATGACTGTTTCCCAGCTTTGAGTTATATATCTGAAAGGTCTCTTTTCTCATCTTACCTCCATAGTGGGGAATCGCCAGGAAAGGGGAGGAAAGCCCTTTTCCCCTTACTTGCTTTTCAGAAATTTGCTGTATCTTCATTTTTAAAAATCTTGTTTTCTTCTCCCTTACCTGGTACATGAAGTCTCATCTCTTATTTGAAGGGAAAAGAGAGATTAAGTAAGGAGAAACAGCACTTACAGTCCCAGCATTTCTACTGATTGAACACTGCTGGGGTTATTAATCATGAGGGCTTATTTTCCAAAGAACATCAGAGCACATCTGGAAATTAAATAAAAATAATAGGAGGGTTCAAATCAATTGACGTTTTCCAGAGAATTCCTCAAGACAATTAATAAGATGCTGCCCACAGAGGCACACAGAAACTTTGATTCTGTTCTGCCTAAACAAGTTTAAAAAAAATAAGTATCAGAATTCACCTCAAATAGTTTGGTTTTTATTAACTGCCCTCTCTTGAGGGGCTCCACATATAGAACTGAAATCTGCCTTCTTTGTATTTGTTTCATTTGATTTGTTTTTCTCCAAACTGAATGGATGAGTGCCTATTTCTAAGTGGTCTTTTTGACACTACATAATTCTGACAGCCAAGTAACTCTGAGCCCTGAGGAAGGAGGCTATTTGCTGTGGGAGGCAAGGATGTAGAGACCACATTTCTCCTGAGAAATACTTTGATTAGGTGACTCTCACCAAAGAGCCAAGGTCAAAATTAACTCTGGACTAAGCTCTCCCATGACAAGAGGGAGGCATTCACTTGAAGAAGATCTTTGTTCACAAGATGGTTGTTAGACAGTGCAAAGGAAGTGACTTCAACCTTTCCCTTATCTGTGAAAAGTAATGATTACTCCTCACAGTTTGGTACAGCCAGCTTGTTAGGAATCATGGAATTGGGCCAAATGGAGGCAAGAGTAGAGAAAGAGCCAAGTCTGGCCTTTGCAGCTCCTCTCCTCCCTTCCTCTTCCCTTGCTGTCTCTCTCCATCCTCCTGCTCCTCCAGGTACTTAGAAACCACCAACAAGTCACCAAATGCTCTAGGTTTTCTGAATCTCTTTGAGTACTCTAACTTGGGTGTCATGAGCTGAATTGTGTCCCTCAAAATTTATATGATGAAGTCTTAACACCCAGCATCACAAACTGTGAGCTTATTTTGGGGATAGGGTCTTTATAAAGGCAATCAAGTTAAAATGGGGTAATTAGGGGGGGCTCTAATCCAATATGACTGGTGTCCTTATAAAAAAAGAAAATTTAGTGACAGACATGTACACAGAGAGGATATCATGTGAACATGAAGATAATCATCAAGCCAAAGAGGGAAGCCTGGAATAGACCTTTCCCTCCCAGCCCTCAGAAGAAACCATCCCTGTGGGTATCTTGAATCAGACTTCCAGTCTCCAGAACTGTGAGACAATTTCTGCTATTGAAATTCTAAATTTCTGCTATTTAAGCCACTCAGTTTGTGGTACATTGTTATGGCAGCCCTAGCAAACTTATACACTGGGCTACACAGTTCCACTTGCTGTACCCTTGATTTCCAAAGTGTGAACCATCAACCTGAGGGAGCCTTGGAATTCTTGCCAGGGTCTCTAAGATTTATAGAGTCATTATGTTCTCAATTTTAAAGCCAAGTGACTATGCTGTGTGAGGTTGCCCAACGATTGTCCTTTGCATCCCTCTCTAGATTTAACTCTCTCATCACTCAGTTTAAGCTGTACTGAGTTCCTGGAGGGAAACCTCTTCTCTTACTTCAGAACTTTGCACGTGCTGTTCTCTTTTCTTTAAAATACTCCACGTATGCCAAATTCTGGCCAACTGCCACCAATACTTTAGTTCTGGCTGAGTTGCCACATCTTTGGGAAGGTCTTCCCTGAACACTGCCAAATATTGAGTTGGATGTCTTTGCTGGGTGACCCCACAGCATCATGTACTCCCTTCTCTTCTATCAGTAAACAGACTCTTTGGTGATCACCTCTGTACTTGGTCTCTTGCTTACTAAACTGGGGAGGGGTTACTTCATGTTCAGTCTCATATTCACAGCAGCAGGCTCAGTGGGTTTCATGACATCCATTTTCACATATTGCAATAATGCATCAAAACATTTTCTATTGTGAATTTTCTTAATCAATATATATGAAACTACTATACTGGGAAACCTCACTTTTTTTTTTACATTGAAAGTGGTTCTCATCCTCAAAAGCTTAGAAACCATTGCTCTAATCCAGAGGTCCCACAAAAGTGGCCCAAGGGCCTAATCCAGCCAGCAGATGGGATGGTTTGGCCAGCCCGGTACTCCAGATGTCTCTGGATGTGGACATTTTTCCCTGGTGGTGTATGCTCTGCAGGCACCAGAGGCTCCCTATTCCCACTCTCTGGCATCCACCTCTTTTCTCATTAGTGTTTCCTGTCTGGACCCTGAGGCATTGGTTCTTTGAAATCATTCTCCCCAGGTTCTTCATCAAAATTTCCTTTCCTTATATTCCCCTCCCCTAACTTGTTAATCTAATTTGAAACAAAGATTTAATAGTTGTCTCTTTCATAGAAAACCTATATTCTATCCAGAACCTGTGAGTGGGGGTTGTTTGGGGTATAGTCATGCAGGCAACTTTTTTCCTGCAATCCTGCACAACAAAACACTCAAAGGAAGGTAATCGTTTACTCCCCTAGAGTTTCACTTGTCTTGTAGAAAATACATAAGGCCTGAAAACAAATTAATTTTGATCAACCTTCATTTTCCTTTCTGGGCCCTGCCAGAGATACTAACAAGTAAAGGAACAGCCAACATTAGGGAAGGCGTAGAAGTGGGTGGTATGGAAAGGCCCACATGACCCCCAGTCAGAATTGTCAATCTCTAGGCAGCAGAATATTAAATCACTGAAAGGGAGGTATAAAATGTTGTTTTATGAATTCTTTTATCTCTTTCAACAACTTCAGACAGGGGAAAAATTAGTTTCATCTTAGGATATATCCAGATTGCTCTGAGTTTACATTATGATAGGGCTTAAGTCAAATAGAATTGTTTAGTGTCTTTATTTTGAAGAGAGAGAGAGGGAGAGAGAAGAAGAAAGAAGAAGAAGAAGAAGAAGAAAAAGGAGGAGGAGGAGGAGGAGGAGAAAATGGAGGAGGAGGGGAGAGGAAGAAGGGAGGGGGAGGAGGAGGAAGAAGGGAGGGAGGGAGGGAGAGAGGGAAATGAGCTATAGAGCTCAGGCTGACAAACAGGACATGATAATGCAGCTCTTCCAAGTAGAAGAAAAGTCCCCACAAAAAGAATCTGTCTGCCTTCAGCCCCGCCACCCCCCACTTAACCCTCTTCCATATAAACTTCCCAGAGGGACACCTTTGGTGTCCTTGGAAAGCCCTGGTTGGTACCCTAAATGTGGCTTCAACTCTGATCCCTCTTATGACCCCTTTTTCAAGGTTGACACATTTCTGTTCATAGTTACCTTTTCTTTCCTCCTTTTTTGCCAGTTTTTAGTCCAATATGCCAATTGTTCTACACTGCCATGATGTCAGACCTGAAACATTTTAACCAACAGTGGAGAATTCTGCAGAGCTCTTTCTTAAAAACTCAGACTATAATCTGCTCCCTTCCCCCATCCAGCTCTCTGGGGCAGTGATTTCCTCAAAGAATTCCAACAAATTACTTAGGCACGACCCCCCTTCCTGAAATTATGTTAGCTGTCTTTAATCAAGCTTGCTTTTCCAACTGTCCCCGATTTGATACCTTAAAGTACTTACAGAGTCCTTCCCCCTAACTGAAGCTAAACTGACTGGCTTATCTTCCTGTTCCCAGCATACACACAAATATTAATAATATTTCAGGGAGGGGGTGTGGGTGATGAAGAGGGAAACAATTCATTAAATCTTTTAACTTGAATAAATTATCCTTTCCTTAGACAAAGATTTCTTTTTTAGCCCGAACATAAATGTTTTAAAAATCAAGATTCCAGAGAAAGGCATCTTAAAAATGAGTCTAGGTGCTTTAAACATGTTAGTACTTCCTCTGCACTTTTGAATGAATGTTTAAAGTAAGATCACCTTAATTATTTGATGCCAATGGTGTGAATTTCCTACACTAATCATGGTTGGTATTTACTGCGTGTTTGTAGTGCCAAATCTCAACTTTTGAAGTCAAGAGGTTAAGTTATAAATACTGGCTATTAGATAGCTGTAAAATATTTGCCTGAAGGCTTTGATAGTTTAAAGCTTTCCATTATATGTATATACAGATATGTATATTCTTGTAGCTATGTATAGTTTAAGATACACATGTAGCTCCACAACACCTCATGTGTGGTCATGATATCCATCACATAAACTTCTGCATTTTCCAAACCTTGGGATACAATTTCAAACCCTATATAAACTGACTTTATACTGCACACAGGCACCGCACTGGCCCTACCACGGGGATGGCATCATTATTTCCACATAGTCTGATTCACAGCCCAAATCCAAGAGAGGGTCTCCAGGAAAAGATGTTTTAGGACTAGATTTCCAACTTGAAATTCTCCATGGGAATTTCAAAAAAAGAAAAACTCTGAGACTTCAAGGGGAACAAAGTGAAGAAGGACTGAAAACCAGAACCAAAAACAAACAAAAGGAGAGGCCTTAAAAAGTTATGTGATGAAGTGGGATGCTGTAAAGTTTTTATTATGACTTGTTTGGAAAGAGCTCGCTTAACAAATGCAGTCATCCTCTATTCAAAATGCAAAGCAATAAAAATTTTTATAGCCTGCTATCACATGCCATAATGCATATGGAATAGTTAAACCCAATCAGACCTTGAAAAAGAATATTTTGTTTGCTCTTCTAGGAAAATTTGCCCTTGACCACAGAAAAAAAGAAATGAAGGAAGAAAGAACTTCTGCAGAGTTATGGGGATGAGGAATTGTCTAGAAATCACAACACCTGAGGGATGGATGTAGGAAGGGGAACTATCTCTTTACTTGGGAAAGAGAAAACTATTGAGGGAAATGAGAACTGTCTTCACATTAACTTTAAGGGCAATTTTGTAGAAAAGTTATTAGTTTTTTAGTTAGGATGTGACATTATAAAGTACAGAACTAGATCCAATTGGTAAATGCTGGGATAAAAGGAGGTGGTTAAACGACTCAGTAAAAAACCTGACATGATAGCTTCTCACAAAGGAATGATTTGTCTTGGGAATTATTGAGTTCGCCATGTCTAGGAGGACATGAAGAGGTTCAGTTAGCGCCAAATAGGGGTGTCATACATGGAGGGGACCCCTGCAGCAGGTGCACTCTGGACAAGTCGACCTGTATGGTACCTCCCATATCTAAGTGCCTCTAAGATTTGCTTATAATTCCAAATTGGCCGTTGGAGACATTTCATACTCTCTGGAAATCTGAGCATGCATCCAAATGGGATTTTCGTTAGAAAAAAGTTAAGAGGTATAAATCCATTCTCATTGTTTAGTGCTCCCTACAAAAAGGGGGAAGTTTCTTTCCTAAAGCAGGAAATGTCAGAGGTGAAGTCTTTTTCTGAGTGCAGAGTTTTTCTATTGTTTATCCATAACCCCTTTGTCAAATGTTTTCAAGTTGGGAATCACAATATGTTGAAAGGCTGTGGGGAAAACTCCAAAAGGTGTAAAGAAATCAGAGCTGTCAAATTCTGAACACAAATTTGATGTTAAGTATATAAGTAGATTCTTTTCCTTCCACATTATCTCCTTTGATTCCCCTTTTTTACAATTCACACATCTGCCAAAGGCCCCCTATTCTTTTGATCCCCAGCCCCCTCCTTCATTTTCACCTCCCGTGTTCTCCTAGGTTTTGTTCTTGCCTCCCAGAGCATATGTTCCTCCTGATGTAAAACAAAAGAAAGCTATTCCTATACCTCTGTCCGTAATAGGGGAGACCCAACAGCCTCTCTGAAGGGAGAAGGGATAAAAAACTTAGAGAATTGTTGAGGGAGTCTCATTTTCTTACTCCTTGTTTATTGTCAAACTTGCCAAAAATTGTTCAGGAACAGACTCCTTACTCCATCATTTTAAGTGATTCTATCTTTTTTCTTCTTTGTTGCCAAACTTACTTCGTGATACCAAAGACTCTGAGATGGGAGAGGGCAAGGTAATAAGCTCAGGGTGAATTTCCTCCTTATTAAGTACCTTTCATTCCTCAGAATCCCCAGACGCCTGACAATCTATATTTCATGCCCTTCTACCTCACCACAGAAAGCTGGACTCTGTGCTGTGAAAGGAATGCACAATAAAAGCAGAGGTAAACTCTGTTCACATCTGATCATCGCTTCCATTATGCATGAGCATTTCTATGACACTCTATATTGGTCAATGTTATATTACTCAGTCTAGACAGGAGGGAAAGGGGGTCTTCCTGTAAATGGTATTTCCACACATTTTCCTCTCTTTATTTACCTTCCTTCTTGGGTTCCCTTTTGGGATACTAAATTTTCCCTCTCACACAGAATTCTTATTTAATTCCTTAAGAATTCATTACATATTGGCAGTTGCCAAAGGTAGGGGATGGGGCATGGGTGAAACGGGTGAAGCGGATAAAAAGGTGTAAACTTCCAGTTACAAAATATATAAGTCATGGGGATGTACTGTACAGCTTGGTGACTAAAGTTAACAATACTGTATTGCATATTGAAAGTTGCTAAGAGTTCTCATCACCAGAAAAAAAATGTAATTATGTGTGGTGACAGATGTTAATAAGACTTACTATGGTGATTATTTTGCAATATACACAAATACTGAACCATTATGTTGTACATCTGAAACCAATATAATGTTACGTGTCAGTTACACCTCGATTTTAAAAATCCACCTCAGGAAGCTCTATGAGAGCATCTACCTCACAAAGCACAAAGCAAGAAGCACAGAGTGGCGTTTTCTTTTTAAGTTTTTCATTAAATGGAAACATGTTATGAAATAAAATATTAAATATGAATAGCATATGACCCCACCTTGAAGGAAAATATATCTCATTCATCAAGCAAAGGAAAGATGGACATATTAACTACACCAGTCTACTGCTTTCCCTGAAAACATTAAAATAGTTGATACATTGTGTGTGCTTAGTAGGTATCATCTGTTTTACATTTTATATCTCATCTATTACCCACAACAACGTTATGAGGTGGTGTTCTATTATTTTCATCATGAAAGAGAAAAATGAAGCTTAGAGAGATTAACCAAGACTTGTGCAAGGTGGTGCCAATTCTTTAAGGAAGTTGAACCCACATTTTTCAGACTCCAGAATCTAATTCTCTGAACAATCTTTTTCCATCCAGCCTCAGGCATTTTTCAAAGAGAAACACAAACATAGAGACCACTTTCATTTTGATTGGACTCTTCTAACTGTATCCACCTCTATTTAGGGTTAATTCATTCTTCATCCAGTTGTGACTTTGGAGGTGAATCCCCAAGCACTCTTGCCAGTGGGATCTTTATTCAGGTTTTATTCTTTTTTCATTGCTCTCTCCAGTTCATCCTTCTCTAAAGAGTCTGTGCTTGAGCTTGGGGGGCAGGGTGGGGTGGGCAGAGTGCAGAGCAAGCATTTGCTTCTCACCAAAAGGGCAGCTGTCCACTGAGTTCACACAGTAACCTGAGTAGGTGTGTTACTTAATACACCACAAGAAAATGCCCACCCCGTGAGTCTAAAATTGTGGATTTAATAGGCCTCCCGCTGCTGCTCGGCTGCCTTCCAGAGGCCACTGAATTGCTTTCTCTCTCTGCAAGAAAGTCCTTCTGCTAGAGATCCTGGGGAAACAGTGGTTGTTGGTCTGCAACAAGAGGTGACAGGTGGCCACTCCACAATTGTGGGATTTTAAATTGATATCAAAATATTTTTTTCTAAAGGGTAAATAAAGACCAGGTTAAAAAAAAAAAGGCTGATATTGTGCCCTCATGTTTCTCTGTGTCTCTCTACAAGGCGTGCTGGCTGCCAACCAGCTTTCCACACTCAGAGACCTAAATGTTCTAAAGACTCATTCAGGGAAGGTCTTGGCATGGGGACACTTTGGCTATGCCCAAGCTGGGTCTTCGCAGAGGTTTGTTTAACTGGAACTCCTGACCCAAGCACACCTTTTTACCAAAGTCAAGGAGGGGGCTCCATGAAGGGCATGACTACTGCTCGTACAGAGGCTGTTGCCTTTCCCCCCCTTTTCTCAAGAATAGCAAGGAACTGCTACAAATGGCTTAAGACATGACAATTCAGAAGGCAATAGGCCTTCCTTTTCTTGACCCAAAGCATAGCGAACTTCACTGAGTGCCTAGGAGGTTTTTAAGTTCCTCAGCCCATCAGAAGCATTGCTTCATGACCTTGAAGAGTCCAAACAGCCTTTTGGTAAAATTCACCTCCTCCTAGAGATGGGTCGTTTTTTGAAACAATGTTGTTTTGTTTTGGGGGGAAAAAAGTGAGAGATGTTTTGATATCCCATTTGAAACATATATCATATGTTTTATATTAATGGCTATGCTTTTGTTCTTTATTCAAATTTCTTTGTGAAAATAGCTGCTCCTTAGTCTTGAGCTGTTGCTTTCTTCCTGTTGTGATATATCAGGGTATTCTGGGAGACTGCAGTTTTGCCAAGACCAGGCGTGTATTGTGTAGATGCCCCTTCTCAAAAACTTTGTTGGAAAAAGAAGCCAGGCTCAACCATCTGACTTCGGAGTCAGCACCTGTTAGTAATAGTCTGTCACTGTGGACATTGCCATTCTTTTTGGTTGCCCAACAAACGTCTCAACTCCTTAGCCATGTTTAGAGACGTTCCCACCTTAGGATTCTTGGTGGAAAGTTATGTTATTAACTTAGCAGAGAAGCTGAAAATGCTGCATATTCATTGTTTCCCACATTTCTTTAGAACTAGGGCCCACACATGTGACTCAGGCTCCTGCAATCAGATATACCCATTAACTTAGAATCTGGACTTGGTGAGACAAGCAGCTAGGATAATGATGAACACTCCAGCAGTGGTGGCAGCTGCAGGGTGATCCAGGCCCTGAGTCAGTGGGGAAAGCTCCTGAGAGGTGCCAGCTGCAGAGTCTAGGATTCACAGCAGCTGGGATGTGCTCCCCAGAGCGGCTCAACAGTTTGATTCTGGGCATCATTCCTGTCTGTAGAGCTCAGAATCTAGTGCTCTGAGTTACCTTGCAATTCTGCGAGTACTCAGTCTTTTAATAAATTCTTGCCCTAGAATGACTTTCTGTCTGCTGCTTATAACTAAAAATCCTGACTTACAGCAATAGAGATAAAAGTTCCAATTTCTTAAGAAAAAAATCATCTTAAGGTATAAGATTATACTGGTATAATTCAGAGCCTACTGAACTCTCTAAGGGCTGTGTTATGAATATAAATACACACTTACATATTCGAGCAAAGATATCTGTATAGGCACAAAGGCATGTGCATGTGTATCGTGTGTGTGCATATCCATGTCACACTATTCAGCATGTCACATTTAAGACTGGGAACCAAGAGCCTCCCATGCCAAACTTTACATTCCCTTCTGCAGTTGTTAGACCACCCTCCTTCTCCTTAGTCAATTGCTTTCTGTTCACTCCCTCTCTTTATTGAAAGAATGTATTTTATTTTTATCAAGCAGAACAGCACTTCTCCTGCTTTCCCAACCAATTTCACCCATGTTAATCACTGGCAGGAATGAACTAAGACCAATCTGGCACATGCAGCCCGCACCAGCTGTTGGGGGGCATTTTTCTGAAGCAGAAATGCCGAGCATTAAGTGAAATGTGAAGTTGTTAAAAGGAGAGTGTGTACTGTATACCCTCAGGGACATGTGCTGTACTTGTTAAGGAAGTCTGGGCTCTAAAATCCTGATTCACAAAGCACATACTTGTTTTTTCTTTTTGCAACAAGAAATCCAATAATGCAGAGGAAACTGAAGCAAACTTCCTTGGAATCTCCACTTAATCGGCGCTCTCCAAGGCTCTTAGCCAAAGCATGGGAATGTTTTCAAAGCTTGTTCCCCCCAGTGGGTAATATCATTTAATCCTTGTAATGACTGTGGGGCTCAACCAAGGCAGACACTGCTGTCTGCGTGTTACAGATGAAGAAATCAAGGCCAGGGTCGCCTAGTGAGTTAATTGCTGAGCTTCTGGCTCCTTGTTCATTGCTCTTCCCCTCTACCATGCCATTTCTTAATGTTTCAGGGTTGGTTTCTTGTGCCCTACTTTTGGATGAAGATACACATATGTGCCCATGCACACACACATGCGCATGAATATTCATGTATCAACTATTTATTTTGATATACACATATGTATATTATGTATTTGATATATTTGTTAAACTATTTAAGAGCACAAGATATATAAAATAAAAGATAATGAAGTGATTTCCAGTTAAGGGAAAAGATCAGGAAATTG
This sequence comes from Trachops cirrhosus, assembly GCA_028533065.1. Taxonomy (NCBI): domain Eukaryota; kingdom Metazoa; phylum Chordata; class Mammalia; order Chiroptera; family Phyllostomidae; genus Trachops; species Trachops cirrhosus. Next base: position 55,129,817 of record CM052539.1, on the reverse strand, counting down.
CATATGTGTTTTTCTTCCAAAATTATTGAGTAACTGACCTTCAGATGAGACAGCCATAAGTTGGATTATCTTCAACATTTCCTGCTTCCTCCACAATAACTGTCTTTGCCCTTCTTCTCAAGGTACCTCCTAACCATCCTTCATCATTCAGCCTAAACATCTCTTCTCTTGGGAAGCCCCCTTTGCTTTCCCAGTCTAGGTCAAGGTCCTTTACTAAATGTGTTCTTAGTAGTGTATTTCTTTCTCGCTTTGCCATTCATGAGTTAGTGCAACTGCATGTCTCATACCTGCTTTTGCATACCATTATATACTCCCAGCACAGAGTGGGTGCTCCATAATCATTGCAGAAGGATGACATGAGAGCACAGGAAGAGGCATTAGCCAATAGCAGGCAGCTCTCCTCATTTGGTTCAGTGCAGTAAATGCCCTGGGTGCTCCATTCTAATACCTGTGTTTGAGTGCTGGCTCTGCAACTTCCCAGCTGTGTAACTCAACAAGTTGCTTGAGTGGTCTCATCAATAAAATGTCGATAATACTGTTACCAATCTCACAGAACTGTGATAATTTATATATACAAAGTACTGAAGACACTGCCTGTTTTGTAATAAATTCCCAATAAATATTAACAGTGATTAATTTTTTAATGACATGGAAGGAATGGGTGGGTAAAAACAGTCTTATAGGTTCAATGGTGGGAAACTGAAGATACAATATGAAGACTTCTGAGCAAGTTAAAAGATGAAAATGAGAGCAAGTTTCAATGTCAGGGATTAGAAGTCCTGCGAACATCTGTCCCATTGTGGAGACGGCCTCTCTCCACTTCCCAGGGCTTTCATGGGGGTTTGCAGAGCCAGCGTGTCTCCCCACAGGGTGAGCAACCAGCGTCATTTTGCTTGTTCTATTTCAGGAGCGGAAAGGTCAAAAGCTTAATGCGTCGAGTACCTCATTGCACTAACCAGTCAGCAATACCAAGGTCTGAGATCTTAATGTGAATTTGGAATGCACCAGATATACAATTAGGAAATAGCTTTGCGTTCTGGAAGAATCTGACCCCTCCGCAGTAGTTCTTAGTTTCTTGTGTGCGACTGCAGACATCCGTCCGTTAGGGCAGACGAACTAACCTGTCACTGGGTGATGGATGTTTTCCTATTGCTAAGCTGAAGAGCATTAAGTTAAGCTTTCGCTTCAGCTCCACAGATAGTGGAGACAACAGATGGCCTTTTTTTGCAGTTCTGGGGAATTGCTGTAATAGGAGGCTCAGAAGAGTGGCTCCTATTTGTGGATGGCTTAAAATAGACTAGGCAAATAAAGAACTGTTATTGTTGTGTATGCCAGGGAGTGCAGGGGCTGATGAGGGTGGGATTGGAGGAAAGGAGGGAAAACTTGGTCCAGTTGCTTTTTCTGACCTTGCAGGATGCAGTAAATTTTGGCCACAGGGTAGATGAGGGAACCAGAGTAGTTTTGAAAAAGTAAAATTCTGTCTATAATACTGGCAGATGTTGAATATCTTTCCTGGGGCAGGGGAAATGCACCTTAATCAAACAAGCAAAACTAGAAGACAGACAATGCAAATCCATTCAAAAATTACTGGAATGTTTCAATGAATATTAATTCTACCTATTTAAAAATAGTTAGAATCAAACCCTGGAACCTTTAAAAAATAGTTTGGATGCATGTGGACAAGCATGGCATCACTTATCCTGTCTTTCTGAGATTTATACAACCAGGTGAGACCTTCAAACTACCTTGAAGCCAAAAAAATAAGGGGCCCTTCAATATATGTGTACTTTGCTTCTGACCATCTATGAGACTGCAACAATCACCATAATAAGTATTCTGCTTTACATAAAACTAGAATATTTGATGAACTCAAAATTATAAGCAGTGTATAATTATAAGCACTGACTACTGAAAATAGTCATTGTTCAGAACTCTAAACCCCACAAAAAGGAATCAAAGGTTGGAAGCTTGCTATTATACTGCACGGTAAAAACCTTGCTGCTGTCTTGACAACATGCCATCTAAAAACTTTGGATAGCATGTTGCAGGATGGCCACCAGTAAAACACAGCTATTGATTGAAATGGAATTTGGTATTTGTAGTTGTCTCAGAAAAGGTTATACTATATTATTGCATGTACTAGAAATTACAAAACAGCTTCTAACATGAATGCTGTCTAGCATACACAGAGAGTATATGCTCATTCCAAGGGCAAGAAAGGCAGACTCTATGAGATCTGCAGATCGTCCAGGCATGCCACCCTGCTCAGGTGGCAGAGAATATTCTACAATCTGCTTACAGATTAAGAATGCAAAGTATAAATGCTTTGAGCAGATGCTTTAAATCTTGAAGGCATATGTTGTACATGCTTCTTTAAAAGAAATCTCCAAAACTGCTGGGACAGTTCAAATCATCTGGCATTTAGGAACCTTAGTTCCTTTATTCATATGAAAGTAAAGCCAAGAGCTGGGTCATTAAAAGACAGTCTAGTGCAAAGTGGTCAGCAGTTTATGCAAGAGAACTTTAATTCACTCACCATGAACACGAGGTGAGGATAATGATCTGAGGATGATAGGGGGGAACATAAACTCCATCTGAGCTATCTTAGTAATTGGCAAAGGAACATTTCACAGTATTTTCCAGCAAAGTATTTAACTTTGGAATGGCAGCACCCGTCCCCAGCAGTAATCCTTCTAGAAGGGTATGGTGAGTGCTCTCTTCGACTTTATGCCTAGAATGTGGTAGGCTCCCTAATAGAGACTGGGGATACACAAAACCTCATGGAGTCAGAGACCCCTGCCAAATTATTTCCATTAATACAGCCTAGATGTAGGAAACTGCAATATCCTCCCACCTAATCTCCAAGGAATTTGAATTTCATAGGGAGACCCATTTAGATTTAGTTATTGTAATCATTCAGCTGAAATCTGGAGATGGAATTTTTTCTCTAAAAGAGAAATGGAAATATCTGAATATCTAATTAAACAAGAAATATCAGTTAGGGTTTTTCAGTTGTGGCTTGAAACTAGGGGGTGGTGGAGCAGGGTGTGGCATGGTGAGCTCTTTTTTAAAAAAAAATTTATTTTTTTAGATTTTATTTATTTATTAATTTTTTTAAAGAGTGGGGAAGGGAGAGGGAAAGAAAGGGAGAGAAACATCAATGTGTGATCAGTTGTCTCTCATGCTCCACAACCGGGACCCAGCCCACAATCCAGGTTTGTGTCCCAAGTGGGAATTGAATCAGCAGCCTTTCCGTTCACAGGCCAGCACTCACTCCACCAAGCCACACCAGCCAGGACCGGTAGTTCTTTTTAATGTTGAACACCAGAATCACAGACTTACCCAATCCCAGTTTCATGTGGCATCTAATCATGTCAGGTTTTCCCATTATTTGGAGGAGACAGACTGTCCCTATAAAAGATTATGTCAAGAAGGAACAGAGAAAGATGCATGCCATCTAAAGGCAGCTTGTTCCAAAGAGGAAGGTAGGAAAAAGGGAAGCTGTTTCTATTTCCAAACTCATTAATCAAATTAAGGCACTAGACTTCTCTTGGGGAAGAGGTACTAAGAGGGTGGGGAATGACCTATTGATGGGTATCTCCAAGTAGAGATTAAATGTTGTCTGCCCCTCAACAAGACTCTAGAGCACAAAGTCTAGAGAGAGACAGGTAATCCTTTCCTGCCTGCCTACATCTTGACTTCAGAGTTCTAGTTTTCTTCTTTAGGACATACCTCTTATGACAATTCATATGAGGAATGTTTAGCTTTTTCCAGACTATGTCTTCTACCTGTAGTAGTGTGTTCTTAATGCGCAACTTTGTCCTATAGATACATAACCTAGAGTAAGAATGGTGCTTTATTTTTGTTTTTCTAATTTTTCCTGTTACAAGGGTATCCAATGGACATATTTTCTACTTCACCAGTTTTCCTACCTGTTTTTAATCTGCCTACCTCCATCCAATTTGCAAGCAATCAGTATGCATTATCTTCCTATAAAAGGCTCATTAATACTTTTTATGTTTTATTTTATTGCTTTTTAAAAACAGCTCACTGAGGTATGATTGTCATAATAAACTATACTTATTTAAAGTGTACAATTAGGTAAGTTTTGACAAATGTATACACCTGTGAAACTATCATCATAACAATGGTAGTGAACATCAATTAAAGGCTATCAAGTCAATATTCCTTTTTCCTATCCACTCCTCCCCAGGCAATCACTGATCTTCTTTTGTCACTATTGATGTGCTTACATCATACTCTTTTTTGTTTAGTTTCTTTCAATCTGCACAATTATTTTTAGATTCCTCTATGTTGTGTATTTCAGTAGTTCATCCCTTCATTGCTTATTATTATTCTCTGGAATGGATATACCACAATTGGTCCATTTACCTGTTGAAGGATATTTGAGCATCACAAATAAAACTGCTATGGTCATTCAAGTACAGATCCTTATACAGATGTATGCTCTCTTTTCTCTTGAGTGAATACCTAGAAGTGAAATGTTTAACTTTTTAAGAAATTGCCAAACTACTTTCCAAAGTGGTTATAACATTTTACGTTCTTACCAACAATGATAATGGTACTATTTCCTTCATATCTTTGCCAATACTTGATATGTTCAGCCTTTTAAACTATAGCCATTTGTAATTGGTGTGTAATGGTATTTCATCATGGTTTTGATTTGCATTTCCTTAATGCAAAGTGCCTATTTGCCATTCCTAGACAGTGCCTATTTGTTATCTTTGGTGAAGTATCTGTTCAAGTCTTACCCATTTTTAACTGAGTTTTCAGTTGGATTGTTTGTGTTATTATTTTTTGAGAGTTTTTAAAATGTATATATTCAATACAAGTCCTTTATGAGGTAAATGCTTTAGAAATATTTCCTCCCAGTCTATGGCTTGTGCTTTCTTTCCCTTATCAATGTATTTCAAAGAGAACAAGTTTCTAATGATTCTCACTGCAATCTTTTCTTTTGTAGATTATATATTTATTTTTTCTTTCTTTCTTTTTTTTCTATTTTTTTTAAAGGGAGAGAAACATCAATGTGTGGTTGCCTGTGCTGTGCCCCTTACTGGGGACCTGGCCCGTAACCCAGGCATGTGCCCTGACTGGGAATCAAACCAGCAACCCTTTAGCTTGCAGACCGGTATTCAATCCACTGAGCCACACCAGCCAGGGCTGTAGATTATATATTTAAAGTTCTATCTAAAATATTTTTGCCCATGTTTTAAACTTTTATAGTTTTAAGTGTACATTTAAGTCAATGATCTGTGTTGAGTTAATTTTTCATATGGTTCTAAGTATGGATCCAAGTTTTTTGTTTTGAGGTTTGTTTGCTTGTTTGTTTGTTTATCGGCATCTTTTGCTGAGCAGAATACTCTTTCTCCACTGAATTGCCTTTGCACTTGTGCCAAATATTACTTGTCCATATGTGCTCTGTCCATACATCTGTCAGTTGTTGTATATGTGGATCTATTTCTATACTCTGTACCTGTTTCACTGGTCTATTTGTCTATATGGACACCAATGCCACAGTGTCCTGATTACTTAGCTTTATAATAAGTTTACATAAAGATTTTAAAATGTCTTTATAATAAGGTAGTATAAGCCATCCAACATTGTTATTTTTCAAATGTGTTTTAGTTATTCTAGGTTCTTTGAATTTCTATATGAATTTTAGAATGAGTTTGCCAGTTTCTACCCTGATAAAAGCCTGCTAGGGTTTTATTTGGTATTGCACTGAATCTACAGATAAATTTGTTTTCTTAAGTATATTGAACCTTGAGGCCCACAAAAAGGTATATCTCTCCATTTATTTAGGTTATAGTTCATTTTCCTCAGAAATATCCTGTAATATTCAGTGTAGAAGGCTTGCCAACCTTTTGTCAGATTTATGCCTAAGTATCTTATATTTTTAATGATATCCCAAGTAGTTTTTATTTCAATTTCCAATTGCTAATATATAGAAATACAATTGATTTTGGTATTGATCTTTTACCCTTCAAACTTGCTAAATTTATTTATTAGTTCTAGTAGTATTTTGTAGATTCCATCAGATTTTCTACATAGACAATCATGAGGTCTGCAAATAAAATCAATTTGCTTCTTACTTCGTGAAATAAATGCCTTTTTTCTTCCCTTGTTGCTCTGGCTAAACCTCCAGTATAATGTTGAATAGAAGTAGAAGAAAGCAGTTTTTCTTCTTCCTGAACTGAGGATGAAATCATTCAGTCTTTATCATTAAGTGTTGTGTGGACTCTAGGATTTTCTTAGATGGCCTTTATCAGGTTAAGTAGAAATTCTCTTTTATTCTTAGTTTGCTGAGAGGTTTGTTTTTTTAAAAAAAATCAGAAATGGATGTTGAATTTTGCCAAATGCTATTTCTGCATATAATCTAATGATGATTTGAATTTTTTAGTGTATGAATATAATGAATTAAACTAATAGCTTTTGAATGTTAAACCAAACTTGCATTCTTGAAATAAACCTTACTTGGTTAAGATGTATTATGCCTTTCAAATACTTATATTTGTTTTTCTAAAATTTGCTTTCAAAATTTTGTATCTATGTTCATGAAGAATATTGATGTGCAGTTTTTTTATGTTATAATATCTTTGGTTTTGGTATCAGGGTAATAGTGAGCTTACATATTAAAATAAGAAGTATTTTCTTACTGTCACTTTTCTAGGAAAGTTTGTATAGAATTTATACTACTTATTCCCTAAATACTTTATAGAATTCATTAGTGATGCCATCTAAACCTGGGAATTTTGTGTGTGAAGGTTTTTAAATCTAAATTTAACTTTTGAATAGATGTAATGCTAATCATGCAATATATTTCTTCCTTTGTGAGATTTGGTAGTCTTTGTCTTTCAGGAACCTTAACCATTTCCTCTATGTTTTGAGGTTATTGACAGAGTTGTGAAAATAGTCCCATGTTACCGTATAGATCTATAGTATGCTTCCACTTCTCCCTTCCCAGCCTTTATGATAATGTTTCATCCATTTTACTTACACATGTCATAAATCCCATAAAACATTGTTATAATTTTTGTTTAAATAAGCAAGTATTCTTAAAAGAAATTTAAATAACATATCTTTCCGTAGCTTCCATTTATGGTTTTCCTCATTCTTTTGAGGAGATCCACATTTTCATCTGATAATATTTTCCTTCTGTTTAAAGGATTTCCTTTACATTTCTTATAGTTAGGTGCTGCTGGTAATGGACTATTTCAGCTTACGTATGACTGAAAAATCTTTTTTTCTCTTGGGGTATAGATCTCTAAGTTGATAGTTATTTTCTTTCAATATTTTAAAGATGTTGCTCTAGTGTTTTGCATAGTTTCAGATGAGGAATTGCTATCTTCCTTACCTTTGTTCCTCTGTATGTAACATGTGGCTTTTCTCCAGCTGCTTTTAAGATTTTCTCTTTATCACTTTTGTTGAGAAATTTTATTATCATATGTCTTGGTGTAGTTTTTCTATGTTTCTTGTACTTGAAGTTCACTGGGATTCATGGATCTATGGATTTATAGATATCATCATATTTGGAAATTTACAGTCATTACTTCAAATATTTTGTTCTTTCTCACTCACCTCTCTTTTGGGGATTCTAATTACACATACATTAGGCTGCTAGAAGTTGGCTCAAAGCTACTAAAGCCTTTATTACTTTTAATTTTATTTTCTCTTTGAATTTCATCTTGGATTGCTTCTATTGCTCTGCTTCCAAGTTCACTAATCTCTTTTTCTTAAATGTCTAATCTATTATTAAGTTGATCTAGTGTGTTTTTTCATTTCAAACACTTCGTTTTTAGCTTCTGTTGCTTGACTTTTTTGTATTTTACTTATGTTTTCTACATTTCTATGTCATATTTGAAGGGCTTTTGGAATAGTTATAGTAACTATTTTAATGTCTATATTTGCTACTGTAACATCTGTATCTGTTCTGAGTAGCTTTCAATTAATTGATTATTCTCCTCATTATTAGTTATATTTTCTTGCTTATTAGAATGCCTGGTACTCCTTCATTGAATGTCAGACATTGTGAATTTTATCTTGTTGGGTCTGGATATTTTTGTATAACTAAAAATATTCTTGAGCTTTGTTCTTGGATGCAATTAAGTTTTTTGGAAACACTTTTATCTTTTTGGGTTTTGCTTTTTAAGACTTGTTAGCCTGGACCAGAGCAGCATCTAATCTTGGTAATGTGTCCCTTAGTGCTGAGGTGAAACCCTTCTAACTACTCTACCCGGTTTCCCCAAGAGTTATGAGGTTTTCCAGTCTGGCTGGTGAAAACAGACACTATTCCTAGCCCTTTGTGAATGCTGAATACTTTTTCTCTAATGTTTTCTCCAGGCTTGAAGAGTTTTTTTCATATATATTTTAGTACTCTCCTGAATACTGAAAAAGAATGCTCTATAGATCCCCCAAAACTTTTCTCTATGAAGCTTTCTTCTCTGTTCCTGGTACCCTGTTCTACAAACTTAAGTGCCTTGGCAGTCATTCGAGACAAGCAGGTAAATTTGATCCCTGTTATTCCACCTTGACCACAAAAGGAAGTCAATAATTTATTTTTTAATTATTTTGAACATACAGAAAATTTTTAAGACATGTACAGAGAACTCCCATGTCCTCTTTACCCAGATATTTTACCACATTTTTACTATGTTTTTAAGTCATTTAAGCAGTAATGGAGTAACTGCACCCTAATGATTCACCACTCTTAATTCCTCTGGTCTATTTCTAAAAAACCAAAAAAATTGTTCTACATAAACACGTTCTACAAACCAAATTAAGAAAAAAATCAACACAACACTACCATCCAGCTCAAAGAACACTCTCCAGTTTTTCCATCTGTCCCAACAATGCCTCTTTATTTCTGGTCCAGTAGCTAGACCAGAACCGTGATTTGCATTTAATTGTCATGGATTTCTAATCTCCTTCAAGCTGGAATGGTTTTTCATTCTTTTCATGTTTTCGTTCTGTGTAAATTCTTCTACTGAGTTTGTCTGATGACTTCTGATGTCCAGAATCAAGCCATGTTTTCTTTGCAGGAATGCTATTATGTTGTGCTTAGGATATCACATGAGGAGACACATGAGGCCAATCTGAACAATAACCAGTGAGGTTATTGTTCACTAGGCCAGATTGATGTCTATCAATTTCTCCTCCATAAAGTCACCATTTTCCTTCTTGTAACAGAAAAGCACTTTGTAGGAAGGTATTTTGAGTTTGTAGCAATATTCAGTTTGTAATCAAAACTCTACCTACTAGCCATGGATGGCTCACACTGAATCCTGTAGAACCTGGTCTTAATGCATAATCCATTTTGATTTCTAAAGGCATTAGCTTGATAAAAGGCCAGCTGTTTAGCCGCAACAGTCCTAATCTCTGTTGAAGACCAGTACAAAAAGAAAAGTCATATCTTACAGAAGCCGTTCTATTCATTCAAATGTGTATCTACCCAACTATCCATCCATATATCATCCATTCATTCAATAAATATTGATAATACTTCTACATTTGTCAGGCAGTGGAGTTACCAAAAACCACGAGACACAGGTGCTTATATTCGATGAGCTCCTGGTTTTAGTAGGGAAAAATAATGTCAACAAATAATTATAATTCAATGTGATTACAATAATGTTTTATAATGTAGTTATACAACATAGGGAGCACCAAAGAAACAAAGTTTGTGAGGATATAAGAGAAGTTTTCTTAGAGAGGCAATATTGGATCTGGGCTCTTTAAGGTATATAAGAGCTTGGGAAATATTTGATGAGAATGGGAATAAGTAGAATGTTTCAGTCAGGAAAAAAACAGCGTATGATAATATAGAGACACAGAAGTAAGTCATTGTCTGGGGGAGGGGGAGGGGAGGAGAGAAAAGAGGGGGACTGGTGGTGAAGCAGGAGGAAGAGACTGGAAAAATTGAGGTAGGGCCAGTTTGGTGTGGGGCCAAATTACTTTTCATGTTAAGGAGTCTGGTTTTTATTCCCACTAAAAGTAAAGATTCCTGGGCCCCATCCCAAAGCTATTAAATTAGAATCTCTGAGGAGGATGTGGGAATCTTGTATTTAAACAAACACCTCAAGTTTGGGAATCACAGCTATAAGTCAAAGGGTGCTACTGAATGTTTTAAAACAGAGTGAAATAATCGGGTTTGTATTTCAGAAAGTTCACTGAGGGATTCATGGAAGATGACTTCAAAAGCAGAGCAGGTGGACACAAACATCTGTGGCAGCAGCCATAGCACTCTTCCAGTTATTTGCAGTACACAGATTGCCAAGTTCTATCTGTTCTGAGCTGATCTTAGCTAAATTTAAGAAACTTGTGAAAGGGGTTTAGTCCAAACTGCCAGCTTTGTCTCATGCCTTTGAATTAGTCAGGCTGAAAGGATGATCCAGACAATAAGATGCTTCAGAATGGCTTGCTAGAAGACACTGGCCAACAAGATTTGCCAAATGTCTCCTTGTTGAATGTGGTTATTATTCCACGTTCAACAGTAGGAGTAGTGGTGGGCATGGTGGATTGACACTCTATGTCTATCCCACCCTCTTTTAGTGTAGTGGCTTTCAAGCTTTTTTTTAACCCAACCCACCATAAGAAAAACATCTTATATTGCAATATAGGATACACGTGTGTATCTGTTCCATAAAACAGAACTTACCCATACTGAGATCACGGACTCTGAAATTTCTATTCTGTTCTATTTCATTTTTTTTCCAGGGCTTCATGATTAACTAATGATGGGTCCTGCTCACAACGGTGTGAAAACCATTGCCATAATGTGCTTTCCTGTATAACACAGACTGGGAAGGTAAGGACCGTTTCCCACATAGTTCAGCTAAAGTTTCAGATGTTGTTAGGCTCCAAAAACTAAATGCTTTTATATTTATTTAGTTCTTTCTGCTGAGCAAGCATGTCATCGAAGTGTTTGGTCTTTCTTGACAATGCCAGCGGAGGGTTAGTCACTAGCATAAGTACCTTTCCCAGGCATCAAGAAGAAAGACAACGGATGTACATTTTCATGGGTGAAGTTTGTATCAGGCACAGAATAGTTCTGGAGTCTGAGGCATTTGTGGCTTTATAAAATGGCACTTTCTTAATCAGGATAGTTTCTGATTGCAGTGGCCTTAAGATCAAGGCAGTGACAATGTGATGCTGGAGCCTGAGAAGTCCCAATCCTAAAGTGGTAGGAGCTGCTCAGGTGCCCCGTATCGTGTCTGAAGAGAAGGAAAGAAGGTTACCAAAAGCTTACCCTAGAGACTGTTTTGTTGGGCCTTCCAATGATTCTACAAGCCACTTAAAAACCTGCAGTAAATCTCTACCCGCCTAAGTAAGCTAGAGGGCATTCTAGCCTCTGTGATGGAACCCAGTAGTCAGTTCTGCTGAAGTATTAATGAAGTACTAAGACATAGGGTCTCAGGACTTGCCTAAGCCTTTACCCATCCAAACTTACCTGGGTCCAGCCAGCAAAATGAATGAAGGGCAACTATATCTAACAGCATCAGTCAATCTCAAAGAAAAGGTCAAAAACAGCAAAGCACACAAGTATGTGGTTCTGATTATAGAAAGTTTAGAACACAAGCAAATTAAACCATATTGCTTAGAGATCCATACTTGGGGGAAGATAGAGTTATAAAGAACAGAGGTCTTTATCAAAAAAATCAGGATAGTGGGCATGTGATTGATAAGGGTCATGGGAAGACTTCTGAGGTGCTATAGCCTATTTTTTTTTACCTAAATGATGATTTTACATGTGTTTAAGTATGTACTTCTTTCTACATGCATTATATTTTACATTCTTTTGCACATAAAAAGGATAAAAAACTTCAACCAATGAATAAAATTTTTAATTGGGATTCACACAACTTCAGGATTAAAAAATAATTTATGTCCACCCAATCCATCTACTCATCTGATGCTTGAATCTCCCTACAAACTTTTCTGTCCTCTGCTTGACCCTTGCTGAAGAGCTGCAGTTGTGTAGATGTCCTTGTGAGAACAGTAATAAAACCAGTCAAGTAGCAGGTGAGCCTCCCAGCTTTATTGTCATGTAACCGTGATTGTCCACCCTTTTCCCTCAATTCCCAGCTGCCAAGTCACAAAAGACCATACTTCAGACTGGAAAATAATCATCAAATGTAACATTGAACCTTCGCAGCCCTAGGACATAACTTCCTTCTCCCTGACCCTTGGGCAGCATAACTTCTTTCATTCAGTGGGAGGATATCCTTTTGTGATTTGTTGTTACTGTTTACAAGAAACAAGTAAGACAGCAATTATCGATATAATAGCAGAAAAAGAGATATATAACACATGAGTTACTCGAAGTATAAATTGCTTTCTTTTTCAAAAGGGCTGCTAACTTTGGGAAGTTAGTACTGGGAGAGCAGAAATGAGGGGTGAGGCAGAAAAAACCTCATTTGCACATAGTCTCATTTCATATTTGCATACATTACAGGATGACCTGGTAAGGTGAGCAGGTATGAGACAAGTGGCCTAGTTCTAAATGATCATCAGCAGAGGGAAAGACACAACATAAAGGTTTTCACTTCTACAGTCTTAAAAGAAAGACACAATTTACTTTGGGGGGACAAATGTTGTCAGGATTAAATGTTAATGCTTGAAATCTTTCAAGCTAAAGATGCTGTGTCAGCTTTACATAATACGTTTGTTTTATAAGTTCATCTTCTTTGTTTTCAAGCGAACAGAAGCTTTCCAAAAATTGCTCTCTTTTTACTAGTGCTTTGTGGGATTTAAAAGATTTGTCAGCTGATTAGAGACTCCTGAATAAATGGACATAAGGATGATATGTCTTTTGTTTGCCTGATAAATATTTGCTGAGTGACTTACAATGAACAAATAAAAAATTATAAAAGAATAAATAACTAATTGGAATTAGGAGGGTTTTTTTGATATACACAAAAAATGTACATTTCCATGAGAATGACTTCTGAGAATTACAGGTACTGATTCCATGATGACCAAACACAAAACAAAACCAGAGCTGCCTCTCTATTCCACGCAGGCAAAAGAAAGTTCAGAAGTGAAGTGATCATCTGGATAATTCAGACAAAATAAAAAACAACTACTGAGGGAAAAGAGGTCCTTCTTTTCTGGCCCAAATTCACTTGAGCCATCCAATAACATGACCCACCAGAGTGGAATTTGGAATTAAAGAGGCTTGTCTTGGCTCCTGTCCAGGGAGATTTGGTTACTGAATTCCTTAAAGGACATTGTTCAAACATGGACTCCCATGTAACTGGGTTCTAAAGCATGGGCTGCAGGAACCTTAACATCATCACGTGACAACGGGGTATTATTCTATTGGATCAAGTTATCCAGAAAAATCACTCTCATTTCAGTTCACCTTTCTGGGTTAGACAAAACCAAAGTGTGTTGCCCGAGATTTGCACTGATTACACATGAATACCTGAAAGCTTTGCCTGCAAAGTGTGTTAATAAATATGATCCCACTTCCAAAATTATATAGATAGAAGCAAATGGGTCAAAGGTGACAATTATTTGGTAACTTGTCAGTCACCACCCCGGCCATCCACATTCTTGGTTGTTCTGAATGCCCATTTGATTACTGAAATAACTGTATTGATTTAATGAATGGCAGAAGTTACAACATTTGAACTGTCCACCATGTCAGCAGTCTTTCATGACTCTAATTTGCTCCCTGAACCCTTGTTTACCAAATGGAGAAAACCCAAGGATGTCTTGCAGAGAGTAACTTCATCGCAGAAATAGCAACTATGGCCTTGTGCTCGCTTTCCTAGGACTTCCACAGCCTTGCTGGCCATGTCGGAGCAAGGGTTTCTGAAAATTGCGTGGGTTTAGGTATTCTGCCCATGTGCACACCTGGGAGAGCAAATTCTCTTGTGCTTGGAAACTGGGATACAAGCTAAGTTCCCATTTTCTTTGACTGCAGAACAGACAAAGACCAGCTGGTTAGTGCTGACATGACTCACACTACTGGAGGGAATACTGCTATTCTGTATTTGCTCATTTTTTATCAATGGGGAGATATTTGTCTGGAGAAAACCACGTCCTTTGTCTTTGTACAGAAAGTCCTTGCTTCTATAGGAGGATAACCAAGGAAGGAAAAATTGATCATTCATGTCCCATGTGTAAGTTTCATGGATAACTTTTTATTTGAAAGATTTGAATTGAAATATAGGAAATGAATTGCAGCCCTTAAATACCAGTTAACTTTTTTCTATAGCAATATGATTTTTAATAGCTGAGTATACCATCTCTCATCAAGCAGGTTGCTTTCATCACCACTTTGAAGTATACATTATCATTATAAATACTTTTAATTATTTGATTATAGCTTTGCATTTGAAATAATTTTTAAATTCATCAACCTCTAGTCATCAAATAATGCAATGCTGTGTTCAGTGCATCTGTGTAGACAAAGCACTGTCCTGTGTGAATGTATGGACCACACATGAGCCTGGGGACGCTGGGAGATAGAAAAGTGGATAATGAGATACTTAGCTAATAAAAGGAAAATTAGACACAGGATCTTCTGTTGCCTGTCCTGTTCTCTTTTCATTATTCCACAGCTTTTCCAACATTATGTGGGATAACACAGAAAAATGTGAAAAGGAAATTTTCTACACCTTTATCTACAATTTACAACTCTCATGATCTTATTTTTTGCTCTTCTGCTTTTTCTTCTTTTTCTCCCCTTCTCTGTCTCCTTTTCTTCTCTTTTCTTGTTCTTTTTGATCTTGTTGGATCAAATGAATATTGTATTCATATTCATCCAAGGGAACTTATTTTTGCTTATCTTTTCCAACCATGAGTCTAATAGAGCATAATAGAAATGTAATTGATACTTAGCTATTGTCCTGGAAATAGATCTCATTACAATTGTATGTAAGAGATATTTAAAAATAACTGTAAAACAGGAGACATATTTATGCACTTCTGAAGATGAATAGACTTTTTTATAGGTGGAGAGACATTCCATAAGATAAGCTAAAATTAATCATATTGCTGAAGTTTTCAAAGAAGTTAGAGTCCAAATTAAACATAAAAGGGCAAACTGGTTTCTTCGTCTTGCGTATTTTAATGAAGACTAGAGAGGCTGGAGAAATATTTATATTCTTTTATTCATATTTTCAGGATTGCCTCATGTCTCGATTTTTTTCAAGTCTCTCATTTAAGTGAGGGTACTTCAAAGTGAGTATGGGTATTCTCAACTCCTCCTATCTTTTTTAGAAAAGGAAGAATTAATGGGACTGGAAATGTAAAAACAACAGATGTACTAAAAGTGTGATTACTGCAGTGAGTAAGACATACGGGGGAGTTCCTCCACTCCGTGGAGCTGTGCTTGAGGGCCGATTGTATCACAGAAGGCTGAACCCCACAGCAGTACTAGACCATCTCTAGGAATTGACTGCTGCTTCCCCTCGGAGGGCCATAGATAAGCAGTTGTTTCTTTCTAAACATAGGTATTGGCTTTGTGGTTAACAAGAGTCCTTGCGAGGAATTGTGGGTAATTCACTTAAGGATGAATATTGAAATGTGGTGTGTAGTAAGAGAAGAAATTCTGCTCCCAAATACTTGCTACATTAATTACTCCGATGGAATTCAAGGGTAGAGAAGGACCAGCCCTTTGAGTTCTCCACTAAGGGACAGACACAGAAAAGTGAGCTCAACTATGGATTTCATGGTCAGAAAGAGACTGCTAACAGCGCCACTTGTTCTGAAGTGAGGTCTCTTCTATTCTGGCCCCAGATTTTTTTTTCTCTCCACAGAGCTACATAGTTCAGTCATGACGCCTTGAGGGAGAAAACACTGTCTGAAGACAGTGGACGAGATAAGAAAAACTGAAGCTGAGTCCCAGGCACAATGGTGTACATGTTGATATCATTGGGTTATGAACTATTTTCTTTTAATCTGGTTTCAAAAGATGACTTCCTCCATATGCAATTAATTCCACATAGAACTACAAGGAACTGCATATTTTAGAACAGTTGTGTCATCAGTATGAATGTTTAAACAATCTCTGTGGTCTCTTTCCCACAAACTGATTTAACATGTATATAAAGAGGCTTTTGAAATGAGCACTTTACATTTGCTTCTCAAACTTCAGTGTCTGTTTTCAGTAAATATTGAAGATGAAACTTCCCTCATTCATGCCTGGAGCACTGGCCAATTGCAACTGAGGAATGCAGTTCTTGGGGTCCTCATGAATAAAACTCTCCAGTTGTGAACCTACTCAACGGGACCACAACAGAGTGGATGTGGGAGAAAGCATTCATGAAAATTGCCTGAGCTAACCACAGATTATCCTAATTAATACCAAAATAGTGGGAGCTACACAGACCTGGGTTCAAGTCCTGGCTCCATCACTTATAGATGGGGTGACCATGTATCCCTGTTTGCCCATGCTGGTCCCAGTTCACTCTTTCCGGTGTGGTGTAATTATTGATAGTGTCCTTTTCGAAAGTGTCCCAGTTTGATCTAGAATGTACATGGCACCCTACAAACAGCAACACCTAACTTAGGTCTCTGTGTCCTTGCTTTCTATGGGTACAGCAGTGTGAGTTGGGGTTCTGGTCCTAGAGACCTATTTTGTAGACCAAAGAATCAAAATGAATCATGAAATCAACTTATAGTGAATTGAAGCACAACTATATATGTTTCATAATAATTTATTGCAAAATTAAGGGGTGTGTTTTCTCCCCACATATTTGTTTTCCTTTTCCAATTTAAAAAGAAACCAGTTCTTTTTGTGCTTCCTTTCCTCAGGGATTTTTGCAGAAATCTGTGGCTCTTCCCGCTTTTTGTAAATGCCTACACCCATTGAAGAGATAAGCGCCCCAGACCCTGAGAAAGAAGGACAAAGCATTGGAGGGCAGAGAGAGACAGAGGCACTTCTGCCTACTGGGTAGAGGAGGAAGACTGTGGACCCCACTGAGAAAGCAGAAGAGTGGCAACTAAACCACGGGCAGGATCAGCTATGTAATTTGTGGGCACAGTGCAAAATGAAACTGTGAAGCTCCTCGTTCAAATTTCAAGATGGCAACAACAGAGATTAAAACAAATTCAGGGTTCTGAGAGTTGGGCCCTGTGAGACCACACAGTTTGCACAGCCATGCAGCTGGGCCTGCGTAGAAGAGATGGCTTCTTTGCAGATGGCTTCAAAAGGGTGGCACCATCTGCGAAGTTCCCTAACCCTACACAGTGCCACCAAAATCCAGGGCACCACTCTGGGCCTCACAGTACGGATGAGAGTGGCACCTTGAAAAACTGGAGATTAGAGGCCCTTCCTCAATTGTCCTCATTCCAAGTAAAGCTTTCTGGTTCTGGTGTGAATCTGGGAAAGAGAGGGGGCCCCAACAAGGATGAGGCAGACATTCTTGACATCTTAGAGGAAGGATGGAGGCTGAGAGTCTGAAACTAAGTTAATTTAAAGAAATAAAGAAATTGATATGTTTTGCACACTTCAGTTTGTAGGCTAAAATTTATTCCACATATGCTCTTATAAATATTTAAGTATATAAAACCAAATGTTTAATATAAGATCCACATTGTAAATACTCCTCTGAGAGTATTTTTCTGCATGGACTGCAATGGCTGAACTTGTTAAAATATAAGTCGGTCAAGTAGAGGGGAAGATGCTTGCTTTCTTGGTAAACCTCCCTGAAATACCCACAGGCTTTCTTCATTGCTGTGGAGACCTTTGATCTGCATTTAAAAGTCAGATTGTTTGTCTCAAACATTTCCCTTATTCATTTCATGTACAGAAATGCTCTGAGAGTTACTAAGTGATAGCTTCTTTTTACTGAATTTATTGGGATTACATTGGTTAATAAAACCATACAGGTTTCAAGTATAAAAGTCACCAAAACATCATGTGCACACTGCATCATGCACCCATCGCCCAAAGTAAAGTCTCTTTCCATTCCCATTTATCCCTCCTTTGCCCACTTCCACCTCCCCCACCACCCTTCCCTCTGGTGATCACCATACAGTTGCTCATGTCTGTGTGTCATATATGTATTTTGGTAACCCCTCACCATTTTTTTCTTAGCCCCTAACACCTGTCTTTTCTGACAGTTATCAGTATGTTCTATGTATCTATATTTCTGTTTCTATTTTGTTAAATTATTTTTTTTCATTAGATTACACACACAAGTGTGATCATATGGTATTTGTCTTTCTCTGACTGGCTTATTTCACTTAACATAATAATTTCCTGGTCCATCCATACTGTCTCAAAAGGTAAGATTTTTTTTTCTTTTACAGCCAAGAAGTATTCCATTGTGTAAATGTGCCACAGCTTTTTTACCCACTCGTCTACTGACGGGCACGTGGACTGTTTCCAGATCTTGGCTGTTGTAAATAACACTGCAATGAACATAAGGGTGCATATATTCTTTCAAATTAGTGTTTCAAGTTTCTTTGGATATATTTCCAGAAGTGGGATTGCTGGGTCAAAAGGTAGTTCCATGTTTAATTTTTGAGGAAACTCCATACTGTCTTCCACAGTGGCGGCACCAGTCTGCATTCCTGCAAACACTGCACGAGGGTTCCCTTTTCTTTACCTCATCACCAGTGCTTGTTCACTGATTTGCTGATACTACCCATTCTGACAGGCATGAAGTGATATCTTATGTGGTTTTAATTTTCATTTCTCTGATGATTAGTGATGTTGAGCATCTTTTCATATGTCTATTGGTTATCTGTATGTCTTCTTTGGAGAAGTGTCTATTCAGGTGCTTTACCCTTTTCTAATTTTTTTTTTTTGCCTTATTGGTGTTCAGTTGTATAAGTTCTTTATGTATTTTGGAAATTAACCCCTATTCAGATGTATATTGGCAAATATGTTCTCCCATTCAGTGGATTACCTTTTCATTTTGTTGATGATTTCCTTACTGTACAAAACTTTTTAATTTAATGTAGTCCCATTTGTTTTTTTCTTTATTTCCCTTGCCATACAAGATACCAGCAAAAATATTCTTACAAGAGATGGATGAAATTTTACTGGCTATGTTTTCTTCTACGATTCTTATGGTTTTGTGACTTACATTTAAGATTTTTATCCATTCTAAGTTTATTCTTGTATATGGCCTAAGTGGATGGTCTAATTTCATTTTTCTGCACATAATTCAATTTTCCCAACACCATTTATTGAAGATGCTGTTTTTACTACATTGTATGCTCTTGCTTCCTTTGTCAAATATTAATTGACCATAAAGGCATAGGTTTATTTCTGGACTCTCTGTTCTGTCGCATTGATCTATATGCCTGTTCCTATGCCAATATCAGGCAGTTTTAATTACAATGGCCTTGTGGTATAGTTTGATATCAGGTAGAGTGATACCTCCAACTTTCTTCTCCTTTATCAAGATTGCTGGGGTTATTTGAAGTCTTTTCTGGTTCCATATAAACTTTTAGAATATTTGTTCCAGATCTGTGAAATAAGCCATTGGTGTTTTAATAAGAATTGCATTGAATCTATATATGCTTTGAGTAACATGGACATTTTAATGATGTTATTTCTTCCTCTCCATAACTATCCATGAACATGGTATCTGATTGCGCTTATTTGTATCTTCCTCAATTTCTTTCTTTAGTATCGTATACTTTGCCAAGTACAGGTAT
The DNA here is from genome assembly GCA_028533065.1 of Trachops cirrhosus. NCBI lineage: Eukaryota > Metazoa > Chordata > Mammalia > Chiroptera > Phyllostomidae > Trachops > Trachops cirrhosus. The sequence goes on along the minus strand of CM052539.1, from coordinate 55,110,173 downwards.
TTTAGCACCTTGATTAATTTTTATTTCTAGGTACTTTTTTGCTATAATTGTAAATGGGATTGTTTTCTTAGTTTCCCTTTCTGATAGTTTATTATTGATCTATAAAAATGCAACTTATTTCTGGATATTTATATTGTATTATGTCACTTTACCAAATTCATTTATTAGTTCTAATAGTTTTTTTGGTGGAGTCTTTAGGGTTTTCTATTACAGTATCATGTAATCTGTGAATAATGACAATTTTAATTCTTCCTTCCCAATTTGGATGCCTTTTAGTTTCTTGTCTGATGGCTGTGGCTTTCCAGTACTGTGTTGGATTTCCAGTACTATGGATTTGCAGTACTATGTTGAATAAAAGAGGTGAAAGCTGACTTCCCTGTCTTGTTCATGATCTAAGAGGAAACACTTAATTTTTGCCCATTGAGTATGATGTTGACTGTAGGGTTTTTGTATATGGCCTTTATTATGTTGAGGTATGCTCCCTCTATTCCCACTTTGCTGAGAGTTTTTATCATAAATGGGTCCTGGATTTTATCAAATTCTTTTTTCTGTATCTATTGATAATCTTGTGATTTTTATCCTTCATTTCTTTATGTGATATATCACATTTATTAATTGGCGAATATTGTACCAGCCTTGTATACCAGGCATAAATCTAATGTGATCATGGTATATGATCTTCTTAAGTATTATTGGATTTGGTTTGCTAATATTTTGTTGAGGATTTTATTTTTTAATATATTTTATTGATTATGCTATTACAGTTGTCCCAATTTTTCCCCATTTGCCTCCCCTTCACCTGGTACCCCTACCCTTCAGGCAATCCTACCCTTAGTTTATGTCCATGGGTCATACATACAAGTTCTTTGGTTACTTGATTTCCTATACTGTTCTTAACATCCCCCTGTCTGTTCTGTACTTATCAATTAGTATTTCTTAATCCCTGCACAGTTCCCCCATTTTCCCTCTTCCCAAATTTTCCCCCTCTTCCCTCCCTACTGATCACCCTCCAAAGGATCTCCATATCTATGATTCTGTTTCTGTTCTGCTTGTTTGCTTAGTTTGCTTTTTAGATCCAATTGTTGTTAATTGTGAATTTATTACCATTTTAATGTTTATATTTTGATCTTTTTCTTAAATAAGTCTCTTTATCATTTCATATAAAATGACTTGGTGATTATGAACTCTTTTAGCATTACCTTGTCTGGGAAGCACTTTATCTGTCCTTCAATTCTAAATGATAGCTTTGCTGGATAGCGTAATCTAGGTTGTAGGTCCTTGCTTTTCATCACTTTGAATACTTCTTGCCAGTCCCTTCTTACCTGCAAAGTTTCTTTAGAGAAATCAGCTGACAGTCTTATGAGAACCCCTTTATAGGTCACTCTGCTTTTCTCTTGCTGCTTTTAAGATTCTCTCTCTGTCTTTAACCTTTGGCAATTATCATGTGTCTTGGTGTGGTCTCCTTTGTGTCCATCTTGTTTGGGGCTCTGTGCTTCCTGAACTTGTAAGTCTATTTCCTTTACCAAATTAAGGAAGTTTTTTTTCACTATTTTTTTCAAACAAAATTTCAATTTCTTGGTCTTTTTCTTCTCCTTCTGGCACCCCTATGATTTGGAAGTTGGTATCTTTGAAGTTGTCCCAGAGTCTCCTTAGCCTATTCTTGTTTTTTTGGATTCATTTTTCTTCCTGTTGTTCTAATTGAATGTTTTTTTTCTTCCTTATGTTCTAAATCATTGATTTGATTCTCAGCTTCATCCACTCCACTGTTGGTTCCCTATAAATTTTTCTTTATTTCACTTAGTTTAAACTTCATTTGTGCCTGTGTCTTTTTTATACTGTTGAAGTACTTCAGCATCCTAATAACCAGTATTTTGAACTCTGCATCTGATAGATTGCTTATCTCCACTTTGTTTTGTTCTTTTTCTGGAGTTCTGTTCTTTCATTTGGGCTATGTTTCTTTGTCTTTTCATTTTGGCAAAATGAGTGTTTGTTTCTATGTGTAGATAGAGCTGCTTTGACTCCCTGTCTTAGTAATATGGCCTATTGTAGATAAGCACACCCATAAGTTGGATGGAGCAGGGCCTTAGGTAATTGCCAGGGGGCAGGGTAACTCGTGCAAACCAGGTTGAAGGAGTCTCCAACATGGTGTTGCTACACTGTGGCTCTGTGTGGGAGTGGAAACAATATCGCTGCCTGGCCTCTGGGGTCTCTGGAGTTTTGACTGGGAGGAAGCTATCCCCCAGCAGTTGCCCTGATGTCAGACACTTCAGTTTCTCTCCGTATGCCACTGGTACCCTTCCATCTGCTGACCTGGTGCTGGAGCCCAAAGGGATTGAGTTTATGTAATTCCTAAGTCTGTTGTGGGTCCTTTAAGAGAAGACACATGAGAATCCCAGTTTCTTCTGCCTCCCCAACTGTCAAGGGTTTTTACAGTCAGAAGTTATGGGGACTTATCTTCCTGGCACTAGAACCCTGGGCTGTGTGGTCTGGTGTGGGGCTGAGATCCCTGGCTCCAGAGGTGTCCCTCCCAATTTTTTTCCACCACACATGGGTATGAGACCACCCATTCTATTTCTCCTTGTCTCCAAATCTTCACACTTCACCATGTCTCAGCCCCTTCTACCTGTCTGGATGAATGTGATTTCTTTAATTCCTTGCTTGTTGGACTTCCATACAGCTTGATTTCCAACAATTCTAGGTGATACTTACTTGTAGTTTAGTTGTAATTTTTGCTGTGATTGTATGATGAGGCAAGCCCTGTTTACCTGTAACTCCATTGTGACCAGAAGTCTGTTGAGGATGTTAGCATCTATGTTCATCAGAGATATTGGCTTGTATATTCTTTTTTTGTTGTGTCTTTATTTGGTTTTGAAATTAGGATAATACTGGCCTCATAAAATGAGCTTAGAAGTCTTCCTTCCTCTTGGAATTTTTGGAATAGTTTGAGAAGGGTAGGTGTTAATTCTTCTTTGAATGCTTGGTAAAATTCATCTGTGAGGCCATCTGGCCTAGGGCTTTTGTATGCTGGGAGTTCTAAAATCACTGCTTCAGTTTCATTAGTTGTAACTGGTTTATTCAAATGTTATGATTTTTCCTGATTCAGTTTTGAAAGATTGTGTGTTTCTAGAAATTTATTTATTTCACCCACGTTTTCCAATTTGTTGACATAGAGTTGTTCATTGAATGGTAGCTTCTACAGGATGAGAAGTTCCATGGTCTCATTTAAGTGGTTGTATATTTGAACATCTTATTTATGACAGTAAATTTTTTAAAGCTATGTTTCTCTGTAATAGTGTGTAATATTTGAGGAAGTTACTTAACCTGCGATAGTATCTTTAAGTGAGGGTCCTATCCACCTCTTTGGGTGTTTTCAGGACTCCACAGTACCCAACACATATTAAATGCTAAAGTGTTGCTGGGTCCTGGACATGACTCGGCCATGTCAATCATACAATGGTGACCAATTTCTAGTTCATGGGTTACCTCAAGCTCTTTCTTGCCTTTTTTTTTTTTTTTTTGGCTTTAAAAGAGAAAATGAACCTCTATCCACCAAGAAGTTCTAGGAATTTTTTTTGTTTTAATATTAAGATAATTGACTTTCCCCCAAAAAAGGACAAGTCAGAAACAACCATTTCAGATGCCCATGGACCATGGAATAGCTTATTTCATGCTGCTGCCAGCTATTCCTAACCTTGGGTAGATATTGAATCACTGAGGATTAGAATCAAAATGGACCAGAGACCATAGTTTTCAGTGGTGACCCAGGGACTCTTGGGGGCACCCAAGTGGCTCCCCAATGCGTGTGGTTCCAGACACCTCCTCCCCACTTTGCCAGAGGAAACTCCAACTGTACCTGTTTTCTATATTGTCCATCTAAGTAAGATTTTATTTTCCAAAGGACACAGCTAATAAACAAAATAAAGAGAACACTTGAAAATTATTTATCTGGTTCAACCCCTACATTTTAGAGTTGATGGAATTTATAACTAGAAGGTGATTTTAATCAGCATCATACAGCCAGTTGGTGGCAGAGCCAGGAGTAAAGCAAAGTCAGCTCCAGGCCCCAGCAGAGCCATTTTCCTTCTAGGAAGCTGCTTATTGCAGAAAGATGTCACAAGGTCAAGATTTATACCTTACAAATCAGATGTACAAAAACAGTAGTGTGTTTTCTGCCCTGGCTGGTGTAGCTCAGTGGATTGAGCATGGGCTGTGAACCAAAGGGTCACTGGTTCAATTCCCGGTCGGGGCACATGCCTGGGTTGCAGGCCAGGTCCCTCATGGGGGCCATGTGAGGGGCAACCACACATGATGTTTCTCTTCTTCTCTTTCTCCTTCCCTTCCCCTCTCTCTAAAAATAAATTTAAAAAATTAAAAAATAAAACAAATATTTAAAAACGAGAAAGAAAAAAAAAACAGTAGTGTGTTTTCTATAACCAATTTAATCTTGCTCTGAAGCTCTCCTTCCTAAAGATGGTGGAAATAAACTTTACTTGCTAAGTAGTAGCCTCTTCCAAAGTGTGAAAAAGGGAGGGAGAGCTGAATTCAACGTTAAGATTCTTTACTGGTTTATATTTAAGTCTCTTATCCATCTTGAATTTATTTTTGTGTATGGTGTAAGTTGGTGTTCGAGTTTCATTTTTTTGCATGTAGCTGTCCAGTTCTCCCAACACCATTTGTTGAAGAGGCTATTGTGACACCATTTTATGTAGCTGCTCCCTTTGTCGAATATTAACTGACCATAATGTTTTGGGTTTATTTCTGGGCTCTCTGTTCTGTTC